>CM032164.1:12167751-12184565 GCA_018901935.1 Pugionium cornutum | reverse complement strand
GTTTTGGATAGGTTTGATTACTTGGAGGATTTTTCAAACCAAATTTAGTCTTAAATTTTGTCAAAATATAGAGAGCTAACTTAATGTGGGCATTGGATTCATGTGATTCTGAGCTCTAAATCAAAATTTACAGATGATTTAGTGCAGACACATCAAGTGGATCGACCAGTATGATTATTCAAAACTCATCATTGGTACTCATTGAGTAAATGCTTATAAATGAAGAATAATCTATTGCATCACCCAGTTTGGAATAGATTGGATTACTTGGATACTTTGTCGTATCTTGTTCTGTCTCAAATTTTGTCACAATATAGAAATTTAAATTAGATTACGTGGGCATTGGATTCGTGTCATTCTGAGCTCTAAGTCAAATGCTACAGATGATTTAGTGTGGACATGTCAAGTTGATCGGCCAGTTAAAGTGATCATTTTAAACTGATCATTGGTGATCATTGAGTAAAGGCTTAGAAATGAAGCATAACGCATGGCATTACATAGTTATGGATAGATTGGATTACTTGAACGCTTTGTCATATCTATTTCTGTATCAAATTTTGTTACACAATAGAAAAGCTAGCTACGTTAACGTGGGCATTGGATTCGTGTGTTTCAGAGCTCTAAATCATAAGTTGCGGACGATTTAGTGCAGCCATGTCAAGTTTATCGGCCAGTTAAAATGATCATTCTAAACTTATCATTGGTTCTCATAGAGTAAAAGCTTATAAATGAATCAAAATGCATGGCATCACGCTGTTTTGGATATATTGGATTACTTGGACGCTTTGTCGTATCTATTTCTGTTTCAAATTTCGTCTCAATATAGAAATTTGAAGTAGCTTAACGTGGACATTGGATATGTATCATTCTGAGCTCTAAATCAACATTTTCGTATGATTTAGTGCGGACATGTCAAGTTGATCGACTAGTTGATATAATTACTCTAAACTGATCATTGGTGCTCATTGAGTAAAGGCTTATAAATGAAGCATAATTCATGACATCACGCAGTTTTGGATAGCTTGGATAACATGGACGCTTTTTCGTACCTAGTTTTGTCTCAAATTTTACATCAAGATAGAAAATTTAACTAGCTTAACGTCGGCATTGGATTTGTGTCAATCTAAGCTATAATTAAAAAGTTATGAACACTTTAGTGCATACTTGTCAAGATGATCGTCTAGTTAAAATGATCATTCTAAACTGATCATTGGTGCTCATTGAGTAAAGGAATGTATGGCGTTTTGCAGTTTGGGATAGATTGGATTATTTGGATGCTTTGTCGTATCTATTTCTATATTAAATTTTGTCACAATATCGAAAATTAAGCTAGTTTAACGTGGGCATGGATTTGAGTAAAGGCTTATAAATGAAGCATAATCAATCACAAAATGCAGTTTTGGATAGATTGGATTACTTGGACGCTTTGCCGTATCTTTCTTTGTCAAAAAAGTTGTCTCAATACAGAAATTTTAACTAGGTTAATGTGGGCATTGGATTCATGTTATTTTGAGCTACAAACCAAAAGTTATGGACGATTTAGTGCAGACATGTCAAGTTGATCGGCCAGTTAAAATTATCATTCAAAACTCATCATTGGTCCTTATTGAGTAAAAGCTTATAAATGAAGCATAATTGATCGGCCAGTTGGTATAATTATTCAAAACTGATCATTGGAGCTCATTAAGTAAATGCTTATAAATGAAGCATAATGCATGAGATCACGCAGTTTTTGATAGCTTGGATAACATGGACGCTTTGTCGTATCTAGTTTGTCTCAAATTTTACCTCAATATAGAAAATTTAACTACCTTAACGTGGGAATTTGATTCGTGTCATTCTAAGCTATAATTCAAAAGTTATGGACAATTTAGTGCAGATATGTCAAGATGATCGTCCAGTTAAAATGATCACTCTAAACTGATCATTGGTGCTCATTGAGTAAAGGAATGCATGGCATCTCGCAATTTGGGATAAATTGGATTACCTGGATGCTTTGTCGTATCTATTTGTATCTTAAACTTTTTCACAATATAGAAAATTAAGCTGGGTTAACATAAACATTAGATTTGAGTAAAGGCTTATAAATGAAGCATAATGCATCACATAATGCAGTTTTGGATGGATTGGATTATTTGGACGATTTGTTGTATCTATTTCTGTCTCAAAATTTGTCTCAATATAGAAATTTAAACTAGGTTAACGTGGGGATTGGATTCGTGTTATTCTGAGCTAGAAATCCAAAGTTACAGACGATTTAGTGCATACATGTCAAGTTGATCGGCCAACTAAAATTAACATTCAAAACTTATCATTGGTACTTATTGAGCAAAAGCTTATAAATGAAGCATAATGCGTGGTATCGTGCAGTTTAGGATAGATTGGATTACTTGGACACTTTGTCATCTCCTTTTTAGTCTCAAATTTTGTCAAAATTTAATACATTGAGCTAGCTTAACGTAAGCATTGGATTCGTGTTATTCTGAGCTCTAAATTAGAAGTTACGGACAATTTAGTGCGGAAATGTCAAGTTGATCAGCCGTTAACATGATCATTCTAACCTAATCATTGGTGCTTATTGAGTAAAAGATTATAAATGAAGCATAATGCATAACATCACGCAGTTTTGGATAGATTGGATTACTTAGACGCTTTGTCGTATCTATTTCTGTCTCAATATAAAAAAGTGAACTCGCCTAACGTGGGCATTGGATTCGTGTTATTATGAGCTATAAATGAAAAGTTACGGATGATTTAGTGCACACATGTCAAGTGGATCGGCCAGTTAAAATGATCATTCTAAACTGATCATTGGTGCTCATTGAGTAAAGGCTTATAAATGAAGAATAATGCATGCCATCACGTAGTTTTGGATATATATGATTACTTGGAGGACTTGTCGAAGCAATCTTAGTCTTAAGTTCTATCACAATATAGAAAATTGAGCTACTTTAATGTGGACATTGAATTCGTGTCATTCTGAGCTCTAAGTCAAAAGTTATAGACGATTTAGTCCAGATATGTAAAGTTGATAGGCCAGTTAAAATTATCATTCAAAACTGATCATTGGTGCTTATTGAGTAAAAGATTATAAATGAAGCAAAGTGCATGCCATTAGGCAGTTTTGGATAGATTGGATTTCTTGGACTCTTTTTCGTCTCCATTTTTGCCTAAAATTTTGTCACAATATAATAAACTGAGCTAGCATAACGTGAGCATTAGATTCGTGTTATTCTGAGCTCTAAATTAAAAGTTACAGACGATTTAGTGCAGATTTTCAAGTTCATCGGCCAGTTAATATGATCATACTAAGCTAATCATTGGTGCTCATTGAGTAAAAGCTTATAAATGAAGCATAATGCATGACATAAACGCAGTTTTTTATATATTTGATTACTTGGACGCTTTGTCGTATATGTTTCTGTTTCAAATTTCGTCTCAATATAGAAACTTGAACTAGCTTAACGTGGGCATTGGATATGTGTCATTCTGAGCTCTAAAGCAAAATTTAGGGAAAATTTAGTACGGACATGTCAAGTTGATCAGCCAGGTGATATAATTATTCTAAACTGATCATTGGTGCTCATTGAGTAAAGGCTTATAAACAAAGCATAATGAATGACATCACGCAGTTTTGGATAGCTTCGATAACATGGACGCTTTTTCTTATCTAGTTTTGTCAAAATTTTTGCCTCAACATAGAAAATTTAACTAGCTTAACGTGGGAATTGGATTCGTGTTATTATGAGCCATGAATCAAAAGTTACGGACAATTTAGTGCAGATATGACAAGTTGATCGGGCAGTTAAAACTATCATTCAAAACTTATCATTGGTGCTTATTGAGTAAAATCTTATAAATGAAGCATAATACGTGGCATCACATAGTTTGGGATATATTGGATTTCTTGGACGCTTTGTATTCTCCATTTCCGTCTCAAATTTAGTCAAAATTTAATAAACTGGGCTAGCTTAATTAACGTAACATTGGATTCGTGTTATTCTGAGATCTAAATTAGAAGTTAAAGACGATTTAGTACGGACATGTCAAGTTGATCAGCCGTTAACGTGATTATTCTAAACTAATCATTGGTGCTCATTGAGTAAAAGATTATAAATGAAGCATAATGCATGACATCACGCAGTTTTGGATAGATTGGATTACTTGGACGCTTTGTCGTATCTATTTCTATCTCAATAAAGAAAATTGAACTAGGTTAACGTGGGCATTGGATTCGTGTTATTATGAGCTATAAATGAAAAGTTATGGACAATTTAGTGCAGACCTGTCAAGTGGATCGGCCAGGTAAAATGATCATTCTAAACTGATAATTGGTGCTCACTGAGTCAAGGCTTATAAGTGAAGCATAATGCATGACATCACGTAGTTTTGGATAGATATGATTACTTGGAGGACTTGTCGAAGAAATTTTGTCATAAGTTTTATCACAATATAGAAAATTGATCTACTTTAATGTGAACATTTGATTCGTGTCATTCTGAGCTCTAAGTCAAAAGTTACTGACGATTTAGTGCGGACATGTAAAGTTGATTGGCCAGTTAAAATTATCATTCAATACTGATCATTGGTGCTTATTGAGTAAAAGATTATAAATGAAGCATAATGCATGGCATCGCACAGTTTGGGATAGATTGGATTACTTGGACGCTTTGTCGTATCTAGTTCTATCTCAAATTTTGTAACAATATAGAAAATTAAACTAGCTTAACGTGGGCATTGGATTCGTGTAATCTCGAGTCGAGCTATAAATCAATAGTTATGATAATTTATTGCAAACATGTCAAGTTGATCGGCCAATTAAAATGATCATTCTAAACTGATCATTGACGTTGTTTGAGTAAAAGCTTATAAATGAAGGCAATTCATGACATCAAGCAGTTTAGGTAGAATGGATTACTTGGATGCTTTGTTGTCTCTATTTTGGTCTAAAATTTTGTCGAAATATAGAAAATTGAGCTAGCATACTGTGGGCATTAGGTTCGTGTCATTCGGAGCTATAAATCAAAAGTTACGGACAATTTAGTGCATACATGTCAAGTTGATCGGCCTGCTCATATGATTATTTTAAACTGATCATTGGTGCTCATTGAGTAAAGGCTTATAAATGAAGCATAATGCATGGCATCACACAGCTGGGAAAGATTGGATTACTTGGACATTTTTTCGTGCCTATTTATTTTTCGAATTTTGTTACAATATAGAAAATTGAGCTGGCTTAGCGTGGGCATTGGATTCGTGTCATTCTAAGCTCTAATTAAAAGTTACGAACGATTTAGTGCGGGCATTTCAAGTTCATCGGCCAATTAAAGTGAACATTCTAGACTGATCATTGGTGCTCATTAAGTAAAGGCTTATAAATGAAGCATAAAGCATGGCATTACGCAGTTTGAAATTAACTCGATTACTTGGAAGATTTGTCGTCTCTATTTTGGTCTCAAATTTTTCCAGCATATAGAAAATTGAGCTAGCTTAACGTGGGCAATGGATTCGTGTCATTCTGAGCACTAAATCATAACTTACGGACGATTTATTGGGGACATGTCAAGTTGATCGGCCAGCTAATAAGATTATTCTAAATTGATCCTTGGTGCTCATTGTGTAAAGGCTTATAATGAAGCATAATGCATGACATCATAAAATTTGGGATAGATTGGATTACTTGGAAGCTTTGTCATATCTTTTTCTGGCTCAAATTTTTTCTCAATATGGAAAATTGAACTTGTTTAAAGTGGAAATTGGATATGTGTTATTCGGAGCTATAATCAAAAGTTGGATACGTGTTATTCGTAGCTATAATCAAAAGTTGGAGACTTCTCAAGTTGATCGGCTAGTTAAAATGATCATTCTAAACTGATCATTGGTGCTTATAGAGTAAAAGCTAATAAATGAAGCATAATGCATGACATCATGCAGTTTGGGATAGACTGGATTACTTCAACACTTTGTCATATCTAATTTTTTCTAAAATTTTGTCCGATATAGAAAATTGAACTAGCTTAACGTGGGCATTGGTTTCGTGTCATTCTGAGCTGTAAATCAAAAGATGCAAACGATTTATTGCAGAAATATCAAGTTGATCTTCAGGTTAAAATGATCATTTTAAACTGATCATTGGTGCTCATTGACTAAAAGCTTATAAATGAAGAATAATGCATGGCATGAAGCAGTTTGGATAGATTGGATTACTTGGACGCTTTGCTATCTCTATTTCTGTTTCAAATTTTGTCAAAATATAGAAAATTGAGCTAGATTAACCTTGACATTGGATTCGTGTCATTATGATCTCTGAATCAAATGTTACGGACGATTTAGTGCGAAAAAGTCAAGTTGATCAGCCAGTTAATATGATTATTCTAAAATGATCGTTGGTGCTCATTGAGTAAAGGCTTATAAATGAAGCATAGTGCATGGCATCACGTATTTTGGGGTAGATAGGATTACATGGATGCTTTGTCGTATCTATTATGGTCTCATATTTTTTCAAGATATAGAAAATTGAGCTAACTTAACATGGGCATTGGATTCGTGTCATTCTCTCTATAAATCAAAAGTCATAAACGATTTAGTGCTGACATGTGAAGTTGATCGGGTAGTTAAAATGATCATTCTAAATTGTTCATTGGTGCCCATTGAGTAAGGGCTTATAAATAAAGCATAATGTATGACAACACGCAGTTCGGGATAGGTTGGATTACTTGGATGATTTGTCGTATCTATTTCTGTCTCAAATTTTGCCTCAATATAGAAGATTGAGAAAGCTTAACATGGGCATTGGATTCGGGTCATTCTGAGATAGAAATCAAAAGTTACAGACGATTTAGTGTAGAAATGTCAAGTTGATCGGCCAGGTAAAATGATCATTCTAAACTGATCATTAGTGCTCATTAAGTAAAGGCTTATAAATAAAGCACAATGCATGGCATCTCGCAGTTTGGGAAAGATTGGATTACTTGGAGGCTTTGTTGTATCAATTTTGTATTCTAAATTTTGTCACAATATAGAAAATTGAACTAGCTTAACGTTAGCATTGGATTCGTGTCATTCTGAGCTCTAAATCAAAACTTATTGACAATTTAGTGCGGACATGTCAAGTTGATGAGCAAGTTGAAATGATTATTCTAAACTGATCATTAGTGCTTATTGAGTAAAGGCTTATAAATGAAGCATAATGCATGGCATCACATAGTTAGGGATAGATTGAATTACTTGGACGCTTTTTGTATCGATTTTTGTCGTAAATTTTGTTACAATATAGAAAATTGAGCTTGCTTATTGTGGACATTGGATTCGTGTCATTCAAAAGTTACGGACGATTTAGTGCGGACATGTCAAATTTATCGGCCCAATTAAAGTTATCATTTTAACCTGATCATTGGTGCTCATTGAGTAAACGCTTATAAGTGAAGCATAATGCACGACATCACGCAATTTGGATAGATTTGATTACTTGGAGGACTTCTCGAAGCAAATTTAGTCCTAAATTTTATCACAATATAGAAAATTGCGCTAGCTTAACGTGGGCATTGGATTGGTGTCATTCAATACTCTAAATCAAAAGTTACAAACAATTTAGTGTGGATATGTCAAGTTGATCGACCAGTTAATATGATCATTCTAAAATGATCATTGGTGCGCATTGAGTAAATACTTATAAATGAAGCATATTGCATGGAATCACGCAGTTTTGGATAGATTGTATCAATTCTGTCTTAGATTTTGTCTCAGTATAGAAAATTGAACTAGCTTAACGTGGGCATTGGATTCGTGTCAATCTGAGCTATAAATCAAAAGTCATAGACGACTTATTGCTGATATGTGAAGTTGATCGACTAGTTAAAATAATTATTCTAAACCGATCATTGGTGTGCATTGAGTAAGAGCATATAACTAAAGCATAATGTATGACATCACACAGTTTGGGATAGATTGGATTACTTGGATGCTTTATTGTGTCTATTTCTGTCTCAAATTTTGCCTCAATATAGAAAATTGAGCAAGCTTAACGTGGGCATTTTATTCGGGTCATTCTGAGCTAGAAATCAAAAGTTACGGACGATTTAGTGCTGGAATGTCTAGTTGATCGGCCAGGTAAAATGATCATTCTAAACTGATCATTAGTGCTCATTAAGTAAATGCTTATAAATGAACCTTAATGCATGGCATCTCACAGTTTGGGATAGATTGAATTATTTGGAGGCTTTGTTGTATCTATTTCTGTCTCAGATTTTGTCTCAATATAGAAAATTGAACTAGCTTAACGTGGACATTGAATTCGTGTCATTCTGAGCTATAAATTAAAATTCATAGACGATTTAGTGCAGACATGTAAAGTTGATCGGCCAGTTAAAATGATCATTCTAAACTGATTGTTGGTGCTCATTGAGTAAAAGCTTATAACTGAAGAACATAGCAAGGCATCATGCAGATTGGGATGGACTGGATTGCTTGGATGCTTTGTCGTATTTATTTCTGTCTCAAGTTTTGTCACAATATAGAAAATTGAGTTAGCTTAAAGTGGGCATTGGATTCCTGTAATTCTGAGCTCTAAATCAAAAGTAATGGACGATTTAGTGCGGACATGTCAAATTGATCGGGCAGTTAAAGTGATCATTATAAACTGATCATTGGTGCTCATTAAGTAAACGCTTATAAATGAAGAATAAAGCATTAGTACACGCAGTTTTGGATATATGGGATTACTTGGACACTTTTTCGTATCTAATTCTTTCTCAAATTTTGTCACAATATAAAAAATTGAGCTAGATTAACGTGGGCATTGGATTCATGTCATTTTAAGCTGTAATTCAAAAGTTACAGACAATTTAGTGCGCGCATGTCAAGTTGATCGGCCATTTAAAGTGATCAATTTAAACTGATCATTGGATGTCATTAAGTAAAGGGTTATAAATGAAGCAAAATGCATGGCATCACACAGTTTTAGATAGATGGGATTACTTGGATGCGTTTTCGTATCTATTTCTCTCTCAAATTTTCATACAATATAGAAAATTGAGCTAGCTTAACGTGGGCATTGGATTCGTGTCATTTTGAGCTCTAAATCAAAAGTTACAGACGATTTATTTTGGACATGTCAAGGTTATCGGCCAGTTGGAGTTATAGTTCTAAACTGATTATTGGTGCTCATTAAATAAAGGCTTATAAATGAAGCATAAAGCATGGCATCACGTAGTTTGGGATAGTTTAATTACTTGGAGGCTTTTTCATCTCTAGTCCTGCCTTAAATTTTGTCAAAATATAGAAAATTGAGCAAGGTTAAGGTGGGCATTGGATTCGTGTCATTCTGCGCTCTAAATCAAAAGTTACGCACGATTTAGTGCGGACATGTCAAGTTGATCGGCCAGTTTGATGTGAGCATGGCCCGCAAGGAATCACAACCTAAGAAGCAGCTTGAACCAGAGGAGGAAGAAGCCATTAAAAATGCTAAGGAGCAGCTAGAACCCGCGGATATTGGAAATGAAAACCTACTAATCTTCAATGGCCCCATTACCCGATCCAAGCAAGCTGAACTTAAGACAACACTACAGCACCTTTTCAATACCATTCAGGCCAGTTTAGTGTGTGCTAATTCAACCACATTGGTTGTGGTTCAAGCCACCTAAACCTCACCAAGAGAGGTGCCTTGGATTGTACTCTTTTTCCCTATTCTTTGTTTCCCTATTCGTTTTGCGATTTGTTTTAAAATGTTGCTGGGTTTGTTTCTTGTTTAAACTTGATCTTATATCTTTGAAAAACCTGTAAATTAACTTTAAAATAGTTTAGAACAGATTTATAAAGGACAAAACTTATGAAACACCCAATCGACACCATTGAGGTTCTAAAAATTGTTTTTGTTAATCCGAGCTTATCACCTTTTGTTTGAATATTTTAGAGATTAAAAGCTGAATGAAACTTGTTTTAATACTTAATAGAACCGGGAATACCAATTAAAAACGTTTTAAAACGAATCTAAAATTGTTAGATTCGCCCATTTCAAAAACAGAGTTCAAAGGGTCTAGAACATGCTTTGCTAGGGTTTATCTTTGTTCTTGTGTCTTTGTTTCAGCGAATTGTTGTGTCAGTTTTTGTGTTTTACTTTGAACCTTTTAATCGTTTAGTTGTCTGAATTTGGCAGGTACCATGGTAGAAACCAGCGATAATGGAGAAGAATCCTCACACTCCAACAAACAACTCCTTGATTGCTTTAAAGCCATGATGGATGAAAGTATGGCAACCATGAGAGCTGAAATAGAAAGATCCATCAATGACCGAATTAGGATACACCAGCCACCTTCTGATACTGAGAAATACTACAGTCACTCATCTAGGTCACAACACCCTAGGAGAAGGCGGCCAAGAGATGACCAACCGCATAGGAATAACCAACCCAGTCCTTGCGACCCATTGGCTGGCCTTAAAATCAAGATTCCCTCTTTCAATGGAACAAACGACCCTGAGGAGTATCTAGAGTGGTAAAAGAAGATAGAAATAGTCTTTGATTGTAGGGAATACACTCAGGATAGTAAGGTTAGGGTAGCACCAACCGATTTTAAAGATTATGCCTTAAGTTGGTGGGATCAATTAGTTACTTCTAGGAGAAGGGCTGGGGATTTTTCTATATATTTGTGGAACAAAATGAAATTAATCATGAGGAAAAGGTTTATACCAAGCCACTACCATAGGGGACTTCACTTTAAGCTTAGGAACCTATCTCAAGACTCTAGAACCGTAGAGGAGTACTTTAAGGAGATGGAAACCTTATTGCTTAGGGCTCATGTTCAAGAGTATAGTGAAGCCACTATGGCTAGGTTTATGGGTGGCCTTAATAGGGAAATCATATATAGGTTAGAGGTTTACCATTCTGTCGAAATAGAAGAACTTCTCCATAAGGCTAGCTTGTTCGAAAAACAACTTAAGAGGAAAAACCCGAAACCCAGATTTAGTTCTACTAGGTTTAGCCAATCTAAGGAGGATACGTCTAGCAGAGATTACAAGCCTTTCGCTAAAACTAAGGTAGAAGACTCGAAATATGGGTTCTAGCACCAAAACTAGGGAAATTCAGTGTTTTAAGTGTAAGGGCTTTGGTCACTACTCTAGGGAATGTACCAATAAGAGAACCCTAGTTATTAGCGCTAATGGTGAGGTAGAATCAGAAGATGACCATTCGGATGCTGAGTCCTTGGAAGAAAATGTAGACATGCCCCATGCTGGACAAATCTTAGTCACTAGGAGAACTCTAAACTTACAAACTAGGCCAGAAAAGAATGAGCAAAGAGAGAACCTATTCCGCACTCGTTGTCTAGTTAAGAGTAAGGTATGTAGCTTAGTGATAGATGGAGGTAGCTGTACCAATGTAGCTAGTGAGATTATGGTAGAGAAGTTAGGACTTGGGATTATTAAGAGGTCTAAACCCTATAAGTTGCAATGGCTTAATGATGAGGGTGAGCTAGAAGTAGGGAACCAGGTCCTAGTTCCTTTGTACATAGGCAAATATGAAGATGAGGTTTTATGTAATGTTTTACCCATGGATGCTGGTCATCTCTTGTTAGGTAGACCTTGGCAATCGGATAGAAGGGTTATTCATGATGGGTTCACTAATAGGTACTCATTTGAGTTTAAGGGAAAGAACACATATTTTAGTACCTTTATCCCTACAAGGGGTTCATTTAGATCAGATAGCTTTAAAGAAAAACAAAACCCAATCCGAATACAAAAGCAAACCCCATGCCGACGGCACCGCCAAACTGCAAACCAAGCCACCAGCCAAACAACCGACTAATCTTATGATTAAGTCCAACCCAGGGAGTAACTTAATACACCTACTCTTTGTGCTTAAAGAATTCTTTCATACTAATCAATCTATGCAAGACATTCCTAGCAAAATTCAACTTCTTTTGCAGGAATTTAAAGATGTGTTTCCGGAGGAGCAACCGCAAGGCTTACCACCAATCCGAGGAATTGAGCACCAAATTGACTTTCTACCAGGATCATCTCTTTCCAACAAGCTAGCCTACAGAACCAACCGCCTGGAGACCAAAGAGTTTCAACAGCAAGTCATTGAACTCATGGAGAAAGGACATATCCGTGAAAAAGTATGAGCCTGTGTGTTGTACCTGTTTTGCTTGTCCCAAAGAAGGATGGAATCTGCAGAATGTGTGTTGATTGCAAAGCCATCAACAATATCACTGTAAAGTATCGCCATCCTATGCCTATATTAGATGATATGTTAGAAGAATTGCAACTAACATCTTCTCTAAGGTAGATGTTAAGAGTGGTTATCACCAAATTAGGATGAAAGAATGTGATGAGTGGAAAACTGCATTTAAAATTAAACAAGGTTTATATGAGGGGTTAGTAATGCCTTTTGGCTTGACAAATTCACCTACTACCTTCATGAGATTGATGAACCATTCCCTTAGGGAATTCATAGGTCTTTTTGTGGTAGTATACTTTGATGACATTCTAGTTTTTAGCGAACCTTAGATGATCATGTAGAACACCTGATACAAGCCTTGATTCAAGGATGTATGCGCGTGGGCTGTTTGTAGAAGATTAGGTGAGAAACTCAACCTTAGGCTTCTGGATAGGGGTTTTCTGGTTGGTAAACGGTGGAAGGTTGAAGTGAACCACACGGAGGGTGATGAACCTCGTGATAAATCACAAACTTAGAGCTAGGAGGGCTGGTCTCAACTATGTTCTAAGCGCACAAGTCTCTCTTGAGAGAAAGCTCGTAGGGAAAAGTTCTACTTTATTAATAATCAAAAAGGTTGTCGAACTACAATGCTGGAAGGAGCCTTATTAATATGCTCCACAGCTTGACCTTCTAGGGTCGACACAATAAAGAAAAAGGAAAGTTTACAAAAGTGCACAAAAGGAAAAGATACAAAAGTGCATAACCAAAAAGGACCTATTCCTAAAATGTTCTTGACTCAAAAATGTAAAGCATCTAGATCCTACCCTGCAAAACAGAAAGAGGCATATATTCGAATTGAAACTTACCTTAACTTACCTCACGGCCAAGAAATGGAAGGTGGCCGTCCTTGTGGCATGCACGCGCTTGCTCCTAGTCTTCGACTTGGAGTAGGGTTACAAATCTTTGGGCCCTGACCTCTCTTGCCACTAAAGCCAAAGTCTCTGATGTTCCTTGTGTTGTTGAGAAGCCTTTGGACTCTACTTTGCTCTTCTGGCCCATTGTCCTTAGCTGATCTTCCTCTAGGAGCTTGTCCACCCATAAGCTGAATTTGTGGAAGAGTGCGCTTGATCTGCTTCTTGTCATTGCTCCTGGTGGCACTACTGGTGTGGATACTTCCTCTAGATGCATGTCCTGGAGCTGGTAGCTCATTTGGTCCGAGTCCTCTTGTGTAGAAGTGGAAGTGTGCGGTATCGGCTGGATGGCCTGTACCGCTGGATTGCGCGGTACTGGCCGGAATGACTTCAGGACCGCCAAGTTAATCCCGGAGTCGGCGGTGTCATCAGGGGACCGGCGGTGTCATTCACGTCCCCACCAAGTGTGCCGGAAGCTTGGGCCTCTCCGCCGCGATGTTGACCGGTCTGGTCCTATAGGTCGAGGGTCCGCGGTACTGTCTGGTCCGCAGGCGCCAGATGGTCCTGCTGTCTCGGCAAGCTTCCTGGTCGGCCAGTCTGGTCTCCTGGCTGGATGTACGACCTGATGTCCTCATCATTCCCTCCCTCTTCAGTAGGTTTTGTCCTCAAACTGGATCATCTGCATGGAAAGGGGCCAAGTCAGTGACATTAAACGTATTGGACACATTAAACTCACCTGGAAGCTCGATCCGGTAGGCGTTGTTGTTGATCCTCTCGAGCACTCTGAATGGTCCATCTCCTCTTGGTGCTAGCTTGGAACTCCTTAGGTTTGGGAACCTCTCCTGCCGAGGTGTAGCCACACCCAATCGCCTGGTTGAAAGATCACCTCCTTTCTTCCCTTGTTGGCATGAGTCACGTACTGTCCGGTCCTCTTCTCCAAGTTTTCTGCTACCTTCTGGTGTAGCCTCCTTATGAACTCTGCTTTGGATGCTCCGTTGAGGTTGGTCATCTCAGCTGGTGGCAGTGGTGTTTGCTCCGGTGGGGTGAGAGGGTTGAAGCCGTATACCACTTCAAATGGTGTCTTCTTGGTTGCTGAGTGCACGGCTCTGTTGTAGGCGAACTCAATGAATGGCAGGCACTCCACCCAAGTCTTTATGTTCTTCCCTAGTGTTGTTCTGAGAAGAGTTGATAGGGTCCTGTTGACAACTTCAGTTTGGCCATCGGTTTGAGGATGGCAGGTGGTAGAGAAGAGTAGCTTCGTGCCTAGCTTTCTCTAAAGGGTCCTCCAGAAATGGCTGAGGAACTTGGTGTCCCTGTCTGATACGATGGTCCTTGGCACTCCATGAAGCCGCACTATCTCTCTGAAGAACAGCTCAGCTGTTTGTGTGGCATCATTGACATTGGCACATGGGATGAAGTGTGCCATCTTGGAGAATCTGTCCACCACTACAAGGATTGCATCTTTGTGGTTGATCTTGGGCAGACCTAGAACAAAGTCCATCGAGATGTCCACCCATGGATGTGTTGGTATGGGCAGTGGGAGATACAACCCGTGAGGTTGCACTCGGGACTTTGCCTTCTTGCAAGTGATGCATCTTGCACAATGTGCTTCTACTGTCCTCTTGATGTGTGGCCAGTAGAAGTGCTCCTTTACCACTGCTAGAGTCTTGTCGACACCAAAGTGGCCCATGAGTCCTCCTCCATGAGCTTCTCGGATGATAAGCTCCCTGAGTGATCCCTGTGGTATGCACAGCCTTCTTTCTCGGAACAAAAATCCCTCATGGATGTAGAATTTGCCATGACTCCCTGTGCTACACTCCTTGTAGCTCTCAGCAAGGTCAGGATCATCCTTGTATAGATCCTTGATGTGCTCGAATCCTAGGACTTTTGCCTCCATGGTTGATATCAAGGCAAACCTCCTTGATAGTGCATCGGCTACCACATTATCTTTGCCCTTCTTGTATTTGATGATGTACGGGAAGGTTTCTATGAACTCCATCCACATGGCATGTCTCCTCTTAAGATTGGTTTGCCCTCTGAGGTGTTTGAGAGTCTCGTGATCAGTGTGGATCACAAACTCCTTGGACAGCAAGTAATGCTGCCAAGTCTCCAATGCTCGGACAAGGGCATAGAGCTCCTTGTCATAAGTGGGCTAGTTCAGTGAGGCACCACCCAGCTTCTCACTGAAGTATGCCACTGGTCTCCCTCCTTGGGTTAGCACTGCTCCTATGCCTATTCCAGAGGCATCACACTCCACTTCAAACGTCTTGTTGAAGTCTGTCCAGAGGACTAGCACTGGTGCATGTGTAAGGCTGTCCTTCAAGGCCTTGAATGCCTTCTCCTGAGCTTCTCCCCAGCTGAATCCCACGTTCTTCTTCACTACTGCCGTCAATGGTGAGGCAATGCTGCTGAAGTTGGGCACGGATCTCCTATAGAAGCTGGCCAGTCCGTGGAAGCTCCTTACTTGGCTGATGTTTCCTGGTGTTGGCCATTCTTGTATGGCTCGAATCTTCTCTTCATCAACCTGTAGGCCCTGTGAACTCACAACAAAACCTAAAAAGACAAGCTTATCAGTACAAAAGGTGCACTTCTTGAGATTGGCATAAAGCTCTTCTTGTCGAAGGGTTTTAAGTACCATCTCAAGATGTGTGAGGTGTTCCCGTAGGCACTTACTATAAACAAGTATGTCATCAAAGTAAACAACTACAAACTTACTGATGTACGCCCTAAGAACTTGGTTCATAAGGCATGAAGGTGCTTGGGGCATTAGTCAAGCCGAATGGCATGACTGTCCACTCGTAGAGCCCTTGCTTTGTCTTGAAAGCAGTCTTCCACTCATCACCTTCCTTCATCCTGACCTGGTGGTATCCACTCTTGAGGTCTATCTTGAAGAAGACCGTGGCTCCACTCAGCTCATCTAGCATATCATCCAGCCATGGTATCGGATGCCGGTACTTGAATGTGATGTTATTGATTGCTCGGCAGTCCACGCATATTCGCCAAGTCCCATCCTTCTTGGGAACTAGTAGCACTGGTACAGCACATGGACTGAGGCTCTCTCGAACATATCCCTTCTCCAGGAGCTCCTTGACTTGCTTCTCAAGTTCCTTGGACTCCTCTGGACTCATCCGGTAGGCTGGCCGGTTGGGCAGGGCTGCTCCGGGCACTAGATCAATCTGATGTTCTATGCCACGTAAAGGAGGCAAGCCTGCTGGTATCTCCTCTGGAAATACATCCTGGAATTTGTTGAGGAGTGTTGCTACTTCATGAGGTAGCTCTACCTGTCCCTGTTCTATACTCAAAACTTCCTTGAAAACCATTAGTAACATTAAATCCTTCGAGGCTAAAGCTCTCCGGACATGACTAGGTTGAATAAGAAAGTTAGACTTGACAAGTTTTCTTTCCTTACTCATTTGGAGTTGTAGCTCATGTACTTGGGCAGGTGTAAGAGGAGCTAGGCTGACCTTTCTCTTGTCATGCACGAAGGTGTAGAGATTGGTTCTGCCATCATGCCTGGTCTCTTTGTCAAACTGCCATGGTCTTCCTAGTAGAAGATGGCCAGCTTGCTTGGGCACCACGTCGCACACGACCTGGTCTTGGTACTTGCCCACGCTGAATGGCACAGTGACTTGCTCATGAATCTTGAGCTCCACTTTGTCATCAAGCCATCTCAGTCTATATGGTCGAGGATGCCGTGTCCTTTCTAGACCTAGCTTATCAACCATATACGCACTAGCAACGTTAGTGCAAGA
>CM032164.1:12081657-12159671 GCA_018901935.1 Pugionium cornutum | reverse complement strand
AATAGGATTTTTCTAAACTGATCATTGGTGCTCTTTGAGTAAAGGCTTGTAAATCAAGCCTAATACATGGTATCACATAGTTTTGGATAGATTGGATTACTTGGACGCTTTGTCGTCTCTATTTCGGTCTCAAATTTTTTTTAAATATAGAAAAGTTATCTAGCTTAACGTGGGCACTGAATTTGTGTCATTCTTTGCTCAAAATCAAAAGTTATTGACTATATAGTGCGGACATGTCAATTTCATCGGCCTGTTAATATGATTATTTTAAATTGATCATTGTTGCTCATTGAGTAAACGCTTATAAATGAACCATAATGCATAGCATCACACAATTTTGGTTAGATTGGATTATTTGGATGCTTTGTCGTATCTAGTTCTTTCTCAAAAAATTTCACAATATAGAAAATTTAACTAACTTAATGTGGGTATTTGATTCGTGTCATTTGGAGGTATAAATCAAAAGTTCTGTACAATTTAGTGTATACATGTCAAGTTGATTGGCAAGTTAAAATGATCATTCTTAACTGATTATTGGTGCTCATTGAGGAAAAGCTTATAAATGAACTATAATGCATGGAATCACGAATTTTGAGATAGATTAGATTATTTGAACAATTTGTCATATCTATTTATGTCTCAAATTTTGTTACAATATAGAAAATTGAGCTAGCTTAACTTGGGATTTGGATTCATGTGTTTCTGAGCTCTAAATCAAAAGTTACGGACGATTTAGTGTGGTTATGTCAAGTTGATCGCCGAATGAAAGTGATCATTCTAAACTGATCATTGGTACTCATTAAGTAAAGGCTTATAAATGAAGAATAAAGCATGACATCACGCAGTTTGGGAAAGATTGGACTACTTGGACACTTTGTCGTCTCTTTTTCTGTACCAAATTTTGTCAAAATATAGAAAATTGGGCTAGCTTAACGCCGACATTGGATTCGTGTCAATCTGAGCTCTAAATCAAAAGTTACGGTCTATTTGGTGTAGACATGTCAAGTTGATCGGCCAGTTGAAGTGATCATTCTAAACTGATCATTGGTGTCATTTAAAAAAGGCTAATATATGAAGCATAATGCATGACACCACACAGTTCGGGATATATTGTATTACTTAATGAGATTAATGTGGGTATTGGATTCGTGTCATTCAGAGCTATAAATGTAAAGTTACGGAAGATTTATTGCAGGCATGTCAAGTTGATCGGCCAATTAAAATGATCATTCTAAACTGATCATTGGTACTCATTAAGTAAAGGCTTATAAATGAAGCATAAAGCATGGCATCACGCAGTTTTTGATAGATTGGATTACTTGAACGCTTTGTCGTCTCTTTTTTTGTCCCAAATTTTGTCAAAATATAGAAAATTGAGTTAGTTTAATGTGGACATTGGATTCGTGTCATTCTGAGCAGTAAATCAAAAGTTACGGACGATTTAGTGCGGATAAGTCAAGTTGATCGGCCAATTAAAATGATCATTCTAAACAGATTATTGATGCGCATTCAGTAAAAGCTTATAAATGAACAATAATGCATGGTTTGGATATAGAAAATTGAGCTAGGTTAATGTGGGTGTTGGATTCATGTGTTTCATCTAAATCAAAAGTTACGGACGATTTAGTGCGGATATGTTAAGTTTATCGGCCAATTAAAGTGACCATTCTAAACTGATCATTGGTGCTCATTAACTAAAGGCTTATAAATGAAGCATAAAGCATGACATCACGCAGTTTGGTGCAACCCGTGATAGATTGTATCTCCCATTGGTGCAACCTCACGCAGTTTGGGATAGATTGGATTACTTGAGCGCTTTGTCGTCTCTTTTTCTATCCCAAATTTTGTCAAAACAAAGAAAATTGATCTAGCTTAACGTGGACATTGGATTCTTGTCATTCTGAGCTCTAAATCAAAAGTTACGGACGGTTTAGTGTGGACATGTCAAGTTGATCGGCCCGTTAAAATGATCATTCGTTGGTGTTCATTGAGTAAAGTCTAATAAATAAAGCATAATGCATGGCATTATGGTTTGGACGCTTTGTTGTCTCTTTTTTTGTCCCAAAATTTGTGAAAATAGATAAAATTGAGCTTGCTTAACATGGTCATTGGATTCGTGTCATTCTGAGCTCTAAATCAAAAGTTATGAACGATTTAGTATGGACATGTTAAGTTAATCGTCCAGTTAAAGTGATCATTCTAAACTGATCATTTGTGCTGATTGAGGAAAGTCTAATAAATCAAGGATAATGCATGGCATCACACAGTTTCGGATAGATAGGATTACTTGGACACTTTGTCATCACTTTTTCTATCCCAAATTTTGTGAGAATATAGAAAATTGAGCTAGCTTAACATGGACATTGGATTCATGTCATTCTGAGCCCTAAATCAAAAGTTACCAACGATTTAATGTGGATATGTCAAGTTGAACGGCTAGTTAAAGTGATCATTCTAAATTGATTATTGGTGCTCATTGAGGAAAGGCTAATAAATGAAGCATAATGCATGTCATCACATAGTTTGGGATAGATTGGATTACTTGGACGCTTTGTTGTGTTTAGTTCTGTCTCAAATTCTGTTACAATCTAGAAAATTGAACTAGCATAATATGGGTATTGGATTCATGTCATTCTGAGCTATAAATGATAAATTACGGACAATTTAGTGTAGAAATGTCAAGTTCATCGGTCAGTTAAAATGATCATTCTAAACTCATCATTGGTGCTCATTGAGTGAAATCTTATAAATGAAGAAGAATGCATGGCATCACGCAGTTTGGGATGGATTGGATTAGTTGGACGCTTTGTCGTATCTATTTCAATCTCAAATTTTGTCACAATAGAAAATTGAGGCAGCTTAACGTGGACATTGGATTCGTGTCATTCAGAGCACTAAATCAAAAGTTATGGACGATTTAGTGCGGACATGTCAAGTTGATCGACTAATTAAAAATATCATTCTAAACTGATCATTAGTGTTCATTGAGAAAAGGCTAATAAATGAAGGATAATGGGTGGCATCACCCAGTTCGGGACAGATTTGATTGCTTGGATGCTTTGTCGTCTCTTTTTCGATTTCAAATTTTGTTAGAATATAGAAAATTTAGCTAGCTTACAGAACATTGGATTCGTGTTTTTCTGAGCACTAAATCAAAAGTTACAGAAAATTTAGTGTGGACATGTCAAGTTGACCGGCCAGTTAAAGTGATCATTCTAAGCTGATCATTGGTGCTCATTGAGGAAAGGTTAATAAATGAAGCATAATGCATGGTATCACGCAGTCTGGAATATATTGGATTGCTTGGATGCTTTGTCGTATTTAGTTTTCTCTCAAATTTTGTCATAATATAGAAAATTGAACTAGCTTAATGTGGATATTAGATTCGTGTCATTCCTAGTTATACAGACGATTTAATGCAGGCATATCAAGTTGATCAGCCAGTTAAAATGATCATTCTAAACTCATCATTGTTGTTCATTGAGTAAAAGCTTATAAAAGAAGAAGAATGCATGCATCACGTAGTTTGGGATGGATTGGATTACTTGGATGCTTTGTGCTATATAATTCAGTCTCAAATTTTGCTACAATATCGCAAATTGAGCCATCTTAACGTGGACATTGGATTCGTGTCAATTTAAGCTCTAAATAAAAAGTTACAAACTATTTACGGTGGACATGTCAAGTTGACCGGCCATTTAAAGTGATCATTCTAAACTGATCATTGATGCTCATTGAGGAAAGGCTAATAAATGCAGCATAATACATGTCATCACGGATTACGGTGGAAAGGCTTAATGTAGGAATTGGATTTAGTCTCAAATTTTGTCACAATATAGAAAATTGAACTAGCTTAATGTAGGCATTGGATTCGTGTCATTCTAAATGTAAATCAAAAGTTATGTACGATTTAGTGCAGACATGTCAAGTTGATCGGGCAGTTAAAGTGATCATTCGAAACTGATCAGTGGTGCTCATTATATAAATGCTTATAAATGAAGCATAAAGCAAGGCTTCACGCATTTTAGGATAGATTGGACTATTTGGATGCTTTGTCGTCTTTATTTCTATATTCAATTTTGTCAAAAATATAGAAAATTGAGCTACCTTAACGTGGGCATCGGATTCGTATCATTCCCAGCTCTAAATCAAAAGTTACGGACAATTTAGTGCGGACGTGCTTCTTTCATAAGAGTTTACTTAATCTACACCAATGCCCAGTTTAGAATTGATCAATTTAACAGTCCAATCAACTTGACATGTCCGTACTAAACCGTCCGTAACTTATGATTTAGAGGTCAGAATGACACGAATCCAACGCCCACGTTAAGCTAGCTCAACTTTCTATATTTTGAAAAACTTATAGACAGAAATTGAGGTGACAAAGCATCCAAGAAATTCAATCTATCCTGAAATGTGTGATGCCATGCATTATGTTTCATTTATAAGCTTTTACTCAATAAGCACCAATGATCAGTTAAGTATGATCATTTTAACTTGCCAATCAACTTAACATGTCTGCACTAAATCATCCGTAACTTTTGTTTTAGAGCTCATAATGACACGAATCCAATTCCCACATTAATCTAACTCAATTTTCAGAATTATGACAAAATTTAAGACTAAAATAGATACGACAAAGTGTCCAAATAATCCAATCTATCCCGAACAGCATGATGGCATGCATTATGGTACAATTATAAGCCTTACTTAATGAGCACAAATGATCAATTTAGAATGATCACCTTAATTGGCCGATCAACTTGACATGTACGCACTAAATCGTCCATAACTTTTGATTTAACGCTCAGAATAACACAAATCCAATTCCCACGTTAAACTAGCTCAATTTTTTATATTGTGACAAAATTTGAGACGGAAATTAATACGAAAAAGTGTCCAAGTAATCCAATCTAGCCAAAACAGTGTGATCCCATTCATTATGCTTTATTTGTAATCCTTTCCTCACAGAGCACCAATGATTAGTTCAGAAGGATCACTTTAACATGCCGATCAACTTGACATTTCTGCACTAAATCGTCCCTAACTTTTGATTTAGTGCTCTGAATGACACGAATCCAATGCTCACGTTAAGCTGTCTCAATTTTCTATATTTTGATAAAATTATAGACAAAAATAGATACGAAAAAGGGTTCAAGTAATCCAATATATCTAGAAATATGTGATGCCATGTATTATGTTTGATTTATAACACTTTACTTAATAATCCTCAATGATCAGCTAAGAATGATCATTTTAACTTTCCGATCAACTTGACATCTCTGTACTAAATTGTCCGTAACTTTTGATTTAGAGCTCGGAATTACACGAATTAAATGCCCACATTAAGCTAACTCAATTTGGTGTATTGTGACAAATTTGAGACAAAAATAGATACGACAAAGTGTTCAAGTAATTCAATCTATCCTGAACTGTTTGATTCTTTGAATTATTCTTTATTTCTAAGCTTTTACTCAGTGAGCACCAATGATCAGTATAGAATGTTCATTTGAATTGGCAGATCAACTTGTCATGTCTGCACTAAATTGTCCATAACGTTTGATTTATTGCACATAATAACATGAATCCAATGCCTACGTTAAGCTAGCTATATATTCTATATTATGACAAAATTTGATACCGAAAAAGGCACGAAAAGGCGTTCAAGTAATCCAATGTATCCTGAACTACGTGATGCCATGCATTATGATTCATTTATAAGGCTTTACTTAATGAGCACCAATGATCAATATCACTTTTACTGGCTGATCAACTTTACATGTCCACATTAAATCGTACGTAACTTTTGATTTAGATCTCCGAATTGACACGGACCCAATTATGCCCTCGTTAAGCTAGCTCAATTTTCTATATTGCTACAAAATTTGAGACATATATAGATACAAAAAAGCATCCATGTAATCCAATCTATCCCGAACTGGGTGATGCCATGCATTATGCTTCATTTATAAGCCTTTACTTAATGAGCACCAATGATTAGTTTAGAATGATCACTTTAACTAGGCGAACAACTTGAAATATCCGGACTAAATCATCCGTAATTTATGATTTAGAGCTCAGACTAACACGAATCCAATGCCCATGTTAAGCTAGCTCAATTTTCTATATTATGACAAAATTTGAGACAGAAATAGATATGACAAATCGTCTAAGTAATCCAATCTATCCCATACTACGTGATGCCACGCATTATGCTTCATTTATAAGCCTTTACTCTATGGGTACCAAAAATCAGTTAGGAATGATCACTTTAACTGGCCGATCAACTTGAAATGTTCGCACGAAATCGTCCGTAACTTTTGATTTAGACACCAGAATGACACGAATCCAATGCCCACGGTAAGATAGCTCAATTTTCTATATTGTGACAAACGTTAAGACAAAAATACAAAAGGCATCCAAGTAATCCAATCTATACCGAACTGTGTGATGGCATTCATTATGCTACATTTAGAAGCCTTTAATCAATGAGCACCAATGATTAGTTAAGAATGATCATTTTAACTGGCCGATCAACTTGACATTTCTGCACTTAATCATCCATAATTTATGATTTAGAGCTCAGACTGACACGAATCCAATGTCCACGTTAAGCTAGCTCAATTTTCTATATTGTGACAAAATTTGAGGCCGAAATAGATACGACCAAGCATACAAGTAATCCAATCTAACCCGTATTGCATTATGCCATGCATTATGCTTCATTTATAAGCATGTACTCTATGGGATCCAATCATCAGGTAAGAATGATCATTTTAACTGGCCGATAGATTTGTCATGTACGCACTAACTCGTCTGTAACTTTTATTTAGAGCTCCGAATGTCACGAATCCAATGCCCAAGTTAAGCTGCCTCAATTTTCTATATTGCGACAAAATTTGAGACCGATATAGATACGAAAAAGCATCCAAGTAATCCAATCTAGCCAAAACTGCGTGATGCCAAGCATTCTGGTTAATTTATAATCTCTTACTCAATGTGCACAAATGATCAGTTTAGAATAGTCATATTAAGTGGTCTATCATCATTCCCAGCTCTAAATCAAAATTTACGGACAATTTAGTGTGGATGTGCTTCTTTCGTAAGAGTTTACTTAATCTACACCAATGCTTAGTTTAGAATTGATCAATTTAACAGTCCAATCAACTTGACATGTCCGCACTTAACCGTCCGTAACTTATGATTTAGAGCTCATAATTATTCGAATCCAATGCCCACGTTAAGCTAGCTGAACTTTCTATATTTTGAAAAAATTATAGACAGAAATTGAGGTGACAAAGCGTCCAAGAAATCCAATCTATCCCGAACTGTGTGATGCCATGCATTATGTTTCATTTATAAGCTTTTACTCAATAAGCACCAATGATCAGTTAAGTATGATCATTTTAACTTGCCTATCAACTTAACATGTCTGCACTAAATCATCCGTAACTTTTGTTTTAGAGCTCATAATGACACGAATCCAATTCCGACATTAATCTAACTCAATTTTCAGAATTATGACAAAATTTAAGACAAAAATAGATACGACAAAGCGTCCAAGTAATCCAATCTATCCCGAACTGCATGATGGCATGCATTATGGTACATTTATAAGCCTTACTTAATGAGCACAAATGATCAATTTAGAATGATCACCTTAATTGGCCGATCAACTTGACATGTACGCACTAAATCGTCCATAACTTTTGATTTAACGCTCAGAATAACACAAATCCAATTCCCACGTTAAACTAGCTCAATTTTTTATATTGTGACAAAATTTGAGACGGAAATTAATACGAAAAAGTGTCCAAGTAATCCAATCTAGCCAAAACAGTGTGATCCCATTCATTATGCTTTATTTGTAATCCTTTCCTCACAGAGCACCAATGATTAGTTCAGAAGGATCACTTTAACATGCCGATCAACTTGACATTTCTGCACTAAATCGTCCCTAACTTTTGATTTAGTGCTCTGAATGACACGAATCCAATGCTCACGTTAAGCTGTCTCAATTTTCTATATTTTGATAAAATTATAGACAAAAATAGATACGAAAAAGGGTTCAAGTAATCCAATATATCTAGAAATATGTGATGCCATGTATTATGTTTGATTTATAAGACTTTACTTAATAATACTCAATGATCAGCTAAGAATGATCATTTTAACTTTCCGATCAACTTGACATCTCTGTACTAAATTGTCCGTAACTTTTGATTTAGAGCTCGGAATTACATGAATTAAATGCCTAAATTAAGCTAACTCAATTTGGTGTATTGTGACAAATTTGAGACAAAAATAGATACGACAAAGTGTTCAAGTAATCCAATCTATCCTGAACTGTGTGATTCTTTGCATTATTCTTCATTTCTAAGCTTTTACTCAGTGAGCACCAATGATCAGTATAGAATGTTCATTTGAATTGGCCGATCAACTTGTCATGTCTGCACTAAATTGTCCATAACGTTTGATTTATTGCTTATAATAACATGAATCCAATGCCTACGTTAAGCTAGCTATATATTCTATATTGTGACAAAATTTGATACCGAAAAAGACACGAAAAGGCGTTCAAGTAATCCAATGTATCCTGAACTACGTGATGCCATGCATTATAATTCATTTATAAGGCTTTACTTAATGAGCACCAATAATCAATATCACTTTTACTGGCTGATCAACTTTACATGTCCGCATTAAATCGTACGTAACCTTTGATTTAGATCTCCGAATTGACACGGACCCAATTATGCCCTCATTAAGCTAGCTCAATTTTCTATATTGCTACAAAATTTGAGACATATATAGATACAAAAAAGCATCCATGTAATCCAATCTATCCCGAACTGGGTGATGCCATGCATTATGCTTCATTTATAAGCCTTTACTTAATGAGCACCAATGATTAGTTTAGAATGATCACTTTAACTAGGCGAACAACTTGAAATGTCCGCACTAAATCATCCGTAATTTATGATTTAGAGCTCAGACTAACACGAATCCAATGCGCATGTTAAGCTAGCTCAATTTTCTATATTATGACAAAATTTGAGACAGAAATAGATATGACAAATCGTCCAAGTAATCCAATCTATCCCATACTACGTGATGCCATGCATTATGCTTCATTTATAAGCCTTTACTCTATGGGTACCAAAGATCAGTTAGGAATGATCACTTTAACTGGCCGATCAACTTGAAATGTTCGCACGAAATCATCCGTAACTTTTGATTTAGACACCAGAATGACACGAATCCAATGCCCACGGTAAGCTAGCTCAATTTTCTATATTGTGACAAAACTTAAGACAAAAATTGATACAAAAGGCATCCAAGTATTCCAATATATACCGAACTGTGTGATGGCATTCATTATGCTACATTTTTAAGCGTTTACTTAATGAGCACCAATGATGAGTTTAGAATGATCACTTTAACTGGCCGATCAACTTGACATGCTCGCACTAAATCTTCCATAACTTTTGATTTATAGCTCAAAATGACACGAATCCAATTCCCACATTAAGCTATCACAACTTTCTATATTGTGACAAAATTTGAAACCGAAATAGATACAAAAAACCATATTATTATTCATTCATAATCCTTTACTCAATAAGCACCAATGATCAGTTTAGAATAATCATATTAACTGGCCTAAAATCCTGACATGTCCGCACTAAATCGTATGTAACTTTTGATTTTTAGACCTCAGAATGACACAAATCCAATGCCAATGTTAAACTAGCTCAATTTTCTATATTTTGACAAAATTTGAGATAGAAGTAGAGAGAACAAAGCTTCCAAGTAATCCAATCTACCCCAAACTTCGTAATGTCATGTTTTATGCTTCCTTTATAAGCGCTTACTTTATCAACACCAATTATCAGTTTAAAATGATCACTTTAACTGGCCTAGAAACTGTACATGTCCACACTAAATCGTCCGTTACTTATGGTTTAGAGCTAAGAATGACACGAATTAGGGCAAACGGTCACCGCCATTTCTCGTATGAAAGGCTGGACTGTCTCCTGACTACGGAAAGAGAAACGATGGGACGAGAACTTCAAGAATGGTTAGCATCTATACGTTTGCTGGACTCGGGTGACATTAAGAATGGACTGACGAACAAACTGGTACAACTGGTCCCGCACAAGCGGTGGAGCATGTGGTTTAATTCGTACTCTGTCAACTTTACGTAAGGCAGAGTTTGGTTTTTTGGGGGTGATAGTGGAAAAGTTGACAGATAAGTCACCCTTACTGCCACTCTACAGAACTGTTCCAATGCTCACGTTAATCTAGCTCAATTTTCTATTTCTTGACAAAATTACAGACAAAAATAGAGACGACAAAGTGTCCAAATAATCCAATCTATTCCAAAGTTCGTGATGGCATGCGTTATGCTTCATTTATAAGCTTTTAATCAATGAGCAGCAATGATTAGTTAAGAATGATCATTTTAACTGGCTGATCAACTTGACATTTATGCACTTAATCATCCATAATTTATGATTTAAAGCTCAGACTGACATGAATCCAATGCCCACATTAAGCTAGCTCAATTTTCTATATTGTGACAAAATTTGAGACCAAAATAGATACGACAAAGCATACAAGTAATCCAATCTAACCCGTATTGCATTATGCCATGCATTATGCTTCATTTATAAGCCTTTACTCTATGGGCACCAATGATCAGGTAAGAATGATCATTTTAACTGGCCGATAGATTTGACATGAACGCACTAACTCGTCTGTAACTTTTATTTAGAGCTCCGAATGACACGAATCCAATGCCCACGTTAAGCTGCCTCAATTTTCTATATTGTGACAAAATATGAGACCGATATAGATACGAAAAAGCATCCAAGTAATCCAATCTAGCCAAATTTGCGTGATGCCAAGCATTATGGTTAATTTATAATCTCTTACTCAATGTGCACAAATGATCAGTTTAAAATAGTCATATTAAGTGGTCTATCAACATGACATGTATGTACTAAATTGTATGTAACATTTGATTTAGATTTCGGAATGATATGAATCCAATGCCAACCTTAGCTAGATCAATTTTCTATATTTTGACAAAATTTGAGATAGAAATAGAGACGACAAAGCATCCAAGTAATCCAATCTATCCCATGCTTTATGCTTCTTTTATAAGCATTTACTTTATCTACAGCAATGATCAGTTTTGAATGATCACTTTAACTGACCGATCAACTTGACATCTCACCACTAAATCGTCCATAACTTATGATTTAGAGCTCAGAATGACACGAATCCAATGGCCACGTTAAGCTAGCTCAATTTTCTATATTTGAAAAAATTATAGACAGAAACAGAGGCTACAAAGGGTCCAAGTAATCCAGTCTATCCCAAACTGCATGATGTCATGCATTATGCCTCATTTATAAGCTTTTAATCAATGAGCGCCAAATATTAGTTCATAATGAATATTTTAACTAGCTGATCAACTTGACATTTCCGCACTAAATCATTTGTAACTTATGATTTGCAGTTCAGAATGACACGAATCCAATGCCCACGTTTAGCTAGCTCAATTTTGTATGATGTGACAAAAATTGAGACCAAAATACATATGAAAAAATGCCCAAGTAATCCAATCTATCTCGAACTGTGTGATGCCATGCATAATGTTTCATTTATAAGCCTTTACTCAATAAGCACCAATGATCAGTTAGGAATGA
The DNA here is from genome assembly GCA_018901935.1 of Pugionium cornutum. Taxonomy (NCBI): domain Eukaryota; kingdom Viridiplantae; phylum Streptophyta; class Magnoliopsida; order Brassicales; family Brassicaceae; genus Pugionium; species Pugionium cornutum. The sequence goes on along the minus strand of CM032164.1, from coordinate 12,147,954 downwards.
TCATTTTAACTTGCCAATCAACTTGACATGTCTATACTAAATCGTCCGTAACTTTTGATTTAGGGCTCAGAATGACACGATCCAATGCCCACGTTCAGCTAACTCAATTTTCTGTATTGTGACAAAATTTAAGACAAAAATATATATGACAAAGCTTCCAAGTAATCAAATCTATCCCGAACAGCATAATGGCATGCATTATGCCACATTTATAAGCATTTACTTAATGAGCACCAATGATCAGTTTAGAATGATTAGTTTAAGTGGCCGATCAACTTGACATGTACGCACTAAATTGTCCATAACTTTTGATTTAGAGCTCTGAATGACACGAATCCAACGCCCACGTTAAGGTGGTTCAGTTTTCTATATTGTGACAAAATTTGAGACAGAAATAGATATAAAAAGCGTCCTAGTAATCAAATCTAGCCAAAACTGCGTGATGCTATGAATTATGCTTAATTTATAAGCTCTTACTCAATGACCACTAATGATCAGTTTAGAATAGTCATATTAACTGGCCTATCAACATGACATGTCCGCACTAAATTGTATGTAACTTTTTATTTGGACCTCGGAATGACATGAATCCAATGTCCACGTTAAGCCAGCTCAATTTCTATATTTTGACAAAATTTGAGATAGAAATAGAGGCGACAAAGCATCCAAGTAATCCAATCTATCCCAAACTTCATGATGCCATGATTTATGTTTCTTTTATAAGCATTTACTTAATCTACACCAATGATCAGTTCAGAATGATCACTTTAACTGGCCTGTTAACGTTACATGCCCACACTAAATCTTCCGTAACTTATGGTTTAGAGCTCATAATGACACGAATCCAATGCCCACGTTAAGCTAGCTCAATTTGCTAAATTGTGACAATATTTGCGAAATAAATAGATATGACAAAGCTTCCAAGTAATACAATTTATCCCAAACTGCAAGATGACATGTCTTATACTTCATTTATAAGCCTTTACTCAATGACCACCAATGATCGGTTTAGAATGATCACTTTAACTGGCCGATCAACTTGACATGTCATCACTAAATAGTCAGTAACTTATGATTTAGAGCTCCGAATGACACGAACCCAATGCCCACGTTAATCTAGCTCAATTTTCTATATTTTGAAAAAATTATAGAAAGAAATAGAGGCAACAAAGCGTCCAAGTAATACAATCTATCCCAAACTGCGTGATGCCATGCATTATGCTTCATTTAAAAGCTTTAAATAAATGAGCACCAATTATCAGTTAAGGATGATCATTTTAACTGGCTGATCAACTTGACATGTCCGCACTAAATCATCCGTAACTTATCATTTGGAGCTCAGAATGACACGAATCCAATGTCCATGTTTAGCTATCTCAATTTTCTATACTTTGACAAAAATTGAGATAGAAATAGATACGACAAAGCGTCCAAGTCATCTGTTCTATCCCGCGCTGTGTGATGCCATGCATTATGTTTCATTTATAAGCCTTTACTCAATAAACATCAATGATCAGTTAAGAATGATCATTTTAACTTGCCGATCAACTTGACATGTCAGCCCTAAATCATCCGTAACTTTTGATTTAGAGCTTAGAATGACAGGAATCCAATGCCCACGTTCAGCTAACTGTATTGTGGCAAAATTTAAGACAAAAATAGATACGACAAAACGTCCAAGTAATCCAATCTATTTTGAAATGCATGATGGTATGCATTTTGCAATAATTATAAGCATTTACTAAATGAGCACCAATGATCAGTTTAGAATGATCACTTTAACTGGCCGATTAATTTGACATGTGTGCACTAAATCGTCCATAACTTTTGATTTAGAGCTCAGAATAACAAGAATCCAATTACCACGTTAAACTAGCTCAATTTTCTATATTGTGACAAAATTTGATACAAAAATAGATACTACAAAGCGTACAAGTAATCCAATCTATCCTGAAATGCATGATGGCATACATTATGCTATAGTTATAAGCCTTTACTTAATGAATACCAATGATCAGTTTAGAATGATCACTTTAACTGGCCGATAAACTTCACATGTCCGCACTAAATTGTCCATAACTTTTGATTTAAAGCCCAGAATGACACGAATCCAATTCCCACGTTAAGCTAGCTCAATTTTCTATAATGAGACAAAATTTGATACAAAAATAGATACGAAAACGTGTCCAAGTAATACAATCGAGCAAAAACTCTGTTATGCCTTACATTATGCTTCATTTGTAAGCTTTTACTCAATGAGTACCAATGAGCAGTTTAGAATGATCACTTTAACTGGCCGATCAATTTGTCATGTCCGCACAAAATCGTCCTTAACTTTTGATTTAGTGCTCAGAATGACACGAATCCAATGCCCACGTTAAGCTAGCTCAAGTTTATATATTTTGACAAAATTTAAGATAGAATAAGAGACGACAAAGCGTACAAGTAATCCAATCTATCCCAAACTTCGTAATGCCATGCTTAATGCTTCATTTATAAGCATTTACTTTATCAGCACCAATGATCAGTTTAGAATGATCACTTTAATTGGCCTAGAAACTTTACATGTCCGCACTAAATCGCCCGTTTAGAGATAAGAATGACTCAAATCGAATGCCTACGTTAATCTAGCTCAATTTTCTATATTTTGCCATAGACAGAAATAGTATGTAAAAGCGTTCAAGTAATCCAATCTATCCCGAACTGTATGATTGCATGCATTATGCCACATTTCTAAGCATTTACTCAATGAGCACCAAAGATACGTTAATAATGATCATTTTAACTGGTCGATCAACTTGACATGTCCGCACTAAATCATCCGTATTTTATGGTTTAGCCCTCAGACTAACATGAATCCAATGCCCACGTTAAGCTAGCTCAATTTTCTATAGTGTGACAAAATTTGAGACAGAAATAGATACGACAAAGCGTCCAAATAGTCCACTCTATCCCGTACTGCGTGATGCCATGCATTATGCTTCATTTATAAGCCTTTACTCTATGGGCACCAATGATCAGTTAAGAATGATCATTTTAACTCGCCGATCAACTTGACATGTCCGCACTAAATCGTCTATAACTTTTGATTCAGACCTCGGAATGACATGAATCCAATACCCACGTTAATCTAGCTAAATTTTCTATATTTTGACAAAATTTGAGATAGAAATAAGACGACAAAGCATCCAAGTAATCCAATCTATTCCAAACTTCATGATGCCTTGCTTTATGTTTCTTTTATAAGCGTTTACTTAATCTACACCAATGATCAGTTTAGAATGAACACTTTAACTGGCCAGTCAACCTGACATTCCCGCACTAAATCGTCCGTAACTTATGATTTAGAGCTTATAATGATACGAATCCAATGCCCACGTTAAGCTAGCTAAATTTTCAATATTTTGAAAAAATTATATACCAAAATAGAGGCAACAAAGCGTCCAAGTAAATCAAATCTATCCCAAACTGCGTGATGCCATGCATTATGCTTCATTTATAAGCTTTTAATCAATGAGCACCAATTATCAGTTAAGAATGATCATTTTAACTGGCTGATCAACTTGACATGTCCGCACTAAATCAACCATAACTTATGACACGAATCCAATATCCACGTTCAACTAGCTCAATTTTCTATACTTTGAAAAAAATTGAGATAGAAATAGATACGACAAAGCGTCCAAGTAATCCAATCTATCCCGAATTGTGTGATGCCATGCATTATGTTTCATTTACAAGCCTTTACTCAATAAGCACCAATGATCAGTTAAAAATGATCATTTTAACTTTTCGATCAAGTTGACATGTCAGCGCTAAATCGTCTGTAACTTTTGATTTAGAGCTTAGAATGACACGAATCCAATGCCCACGTTCAGCTAACTCAATTTTCTGTATTGTGACAAAGTTTACGACAAAAATAGATACGACAAAGCGTCCAAGTAATCCAATCTATACCGAAAGGCATGATGGCATGCATTATGCTTCAGTTATAAGCTTTTAATCAATGAGCACCAATTATTAGTTAAGAATGATCATTTTAACTAGCTGATCAACTTGACATGTATGCACTAAATTATCCGCAACTTATGATTTGGAGCTCCGAATGACACGAATCCAATGCCTCCATTTAGCTAGCTAAATTTTCTATATTGTGACAAACATTGAGATAGAAATAGATACAACAAAGCGTCCAAATAATCCAATCTATCCCAAACTATGTGATTTCATGCATTATGCTTCATTTATAAGGTTTTAATCAATGAGCACAAATGATCAGTTAAGAATGATCATTTTTAACTGGCTGATCAACCTGACATGTATGCACTAAATCGTCCGTAACTTTTGAATCGAATGCCCACATTAAGCTAGCTCAATTTTCTATATTTTGACAAAATTTAAGATAGATATAGAGACGAGAAAGCGTCCAAGTAATCCAATCTATCCCAAAACTTCGTGATGCGGTGTTTTATGCTTCTTTTATAAGCCTTTATTTTATGGGCACCAATGATCAGTTAAGAATGATCATTATAATTGACCGATCAATTTGAAATATCCACACTAAATCTTCCTTAACTTTCTATTTAGAGCTTAGAATGAGACGAATTCAATGCCCACATTAAGGTAGCTCAATTTTCTATATTGTGACAAAATTTGGGACAGAAATAGGTATGAAAAAGAGTCCAGGTAATCTACTCAATCCTGAACTGTGCGATTCTACGCATTGTGCTTCATTTATAAGGCTTTACTCAATGAGCACCAATGATGAGTTTAGAATGATCATTTGAATTGGCGGATAACTTGACATGTATGCACTAAATCGTCCATAATTTTTGATTTATAACTGACAATGACATGAATCCAATGTCCATGTTTAGGTAGCTCAATATGATATATTGCGACAAAATTTGACACAGAAAAAGATACGACAAAGCGTTCAAGTAATCCAATGTATCCCGATATATGGAGACAAAAATTTAGAGAACAACATATACGACAAAGTTCCTAAGTAATCCAATCTATCCAGAACTGCGTGATGCTCTGCATTATGCGTCATTTATAAGTCAATATACAGTTGTAGTTATAAATTAGGGGTGTCTACATTGATCACGACGTTAAGAGTAATGTTATCTCGTTCAAATTCTTATGCTTCATTTATAGGCATTTACTCAATGAGCACCAATGATCATTTTAACTGGCCAATCAACATGACATGTCCGCATTAAATCCTCCGTAACTTTTGATTAAAAGTTCAGAGTGACACGAACCCAATGTCCATGTTAAGCTAGCTCGATTTTCCAAATTGTAACAAAATTGGAGATCGAAATAGATACGAAAAAGCATCCCAGTAATCAAATATATCCCAGACTGCGTGATGCCATCAATTATGCTTTATTTATAAGCCTTTAATCAATGAGCACAAATGATCACTTACGAATAATCATTTTAACTGGCCGATCAACTTGACATGTCCGCACTAAATCGTCAATATCTTTTGATTTAGAGCTCTGAATGACATGAATCTAATCCCCACTTAAAGTTACTTCAATTTTATATTCTGAGACAAAATTTGAGACTGAAATAGATACGACAAAGCATCTAAATAATATAATCTATCCAAAACGATATGATGTCATGCATTATACTTCATTTATAAGCCTTTACTCAATAAGCACCAATGATCATTTTAGAAAGATCATATTAACTGGCCAATCAACCTGAAATGTGCGCATTAAATTGTCTGTAACTTTTCATTTAGAACTGCGAATGACACGAATCCAAAGTCCACGTTAAGGTAACTCAATTTTCTATATTGTGAAAAACTTTGAGACAAAAATAGATATGAGAAAGAGTCCAAGTAATCAAATCTATCCCAAACTATGTGATACCATGCATTATGCTTGATTTATAATCCTTAATTCAATGAGCACCAATGATCATTGAAGAATGATCATTTTATCAAGCCGATCAACTTGACATGTCCGCACAAAACCGTCGGTACCTTTTGATTTGGAGCTCAAAATGACACGAATTTAATGCCCACGTTAAGCTAGCTCAATTTTCTATACAAAACCAAAATTTGAGACAGCAATAGATACGACAAAATGTCAAAGTAATCCAATCTATCTAAAACTTTATAAGCCTTTACTCAATGAGCACCAATGATCAGTTTAGAGTGATCATTTTAAATAGCCGATCAACTTGAAATTTCCCCACTAAATCGTGTGCAACTCTTGATTTAAAGCTTAGAATGACATGAATCCAATGCACATTTAAGCTAGCTCAAATTTCTATATTTTGTCAAAATTTGAGACAAAAGTAGATACGACAATTCATCCAAGTAATCCAATCTAACCCGAATCACGTGATGCCATGCATTATGATTCATTTATAAGCCTTTACTCAATGAGCACCAATGATGAGTTTAGAATGATCATTTTAACTAAACAATCAACTTGACATGTGTGCACTAAACCGTCCACAACTTCTGAATTATAGCTCATAATGACACGAATACAATGTCCACATTAGGCTAGCTCAATTTTCTATATTGTGAAAAACATTTGAGACAGAAATGGATACGATAAATCGTACAAGTAATCCAATCAATTCAGACTGCATGATGCCATACATTATGCTTCATTTATAAGTCTTACTCAATGAGCACCAATGATGAGTTTAGAATGATCATTTTAACTGGCCGATCAACTTGACATTTCCGCACTAAATTGTCAGTACCTTTTGATTTAGAGCACAGAATGACACGAATCCAATGTCCACATTAAGCTAGCTTAAGTTTCTATATTGTGACAAAATTTGAGACAGAAATAGATACGACAAAGCGTTCAAGTAATCTAATCTATCCCAAACTGCGTGATGCCATGATTTATTCTTCAGTTATAAGCCTTTATTTAATGAGCACGAATGATCAGTTTAGAATGATCATTTTAACTCGCCGATCAATGTCGGCACTAAACCATATGTAACTTCTTATTTATAGCTTGATTGACACAATTCCAATGCCCACGTTAATCTAGCTCAATTTTCTATATTGTGATAAAATTTGAGACATAAATAGATACAAAAAAGCGTTCAACTTATCCAATCTAGCCAAACTTGCGTGATGTAAAGCATTATGCTTCATTTATAAACCTTTACTTAATGAGCACCAATCATCAGTTTAGAATGATCACTTTAAATGGCCGATGAACTTGACAAGTCCGCACTAAATCGCTAGTAAGTTTTGATTTAAAGCTCAGAATGACACAAATCCAATGCCCACGTTAAGGTAGCTCAATTTTGTAGGTTGTTACAAAATTATAGACAGAAGTACAGATCACAAAGCATCGAAGTAATCCAATCTATCCCGAACTGAGTGATGCCATGCATTATGGTTCGTTTATATTTTCTTTATCAATGAGCACCAATGATAAACACGTGACTGCGTGATGCCATGCATTATGCTTTATTTATAAGCCTTTACTCATGAGCACAAATGATCACTTACGAATGATCATTTTAACTGGCCGATCAACTTTACATGTCCGCACTAAATCGTCCATATCTTTGGATTTAGAGCTCCGAATTGCATGAATCTAATCCCCACTTAAAGTTAGTTCAATTTTCTATACTTAGACAAAATTTGAGACTGAATTAGATACGAAAAAGAGTCTAAATAGTATAATATATCCAAAACTGTGTGATGTCATGCATTATACTTCGTGATGTTATGCATTATAATATATCCAAGTAATCCATTCTATCCCGAGCTGCGTGATGTTATGCATTATGCTTCGTTTATAAGCCTTTACTCAATGAGCACCAATGATCAATTAAAAATGATCATTTTAACTGGCCGATCAACTTGACATGTCCACACTAAATCGTCCGTAACTTTTGATTTAGAGCTCCGAGTTACATGAATCGAATGCCCACGTTAAGTTAGCTCGATTTTTTATATTCCGACAAAATTTGAGATAAAAATAGATAAGACAAAGCATCAAAGTAATCTAATCTATCCCGAACTTGGTGAGGCTCTGCATTATGCTTCATTTATAAGTCTTTACTCAATGAGCACCAATGATAAGCTTAGAATGATCATTTTAACGGGCCGATAAACTTGAATGTCTCCACTAAATTGTCCATAACTTTTTATTTATAGCTCATATTGACACGAATCCAACTCCCACGTTAAGCTAGCTCACTTTTTTATATTGTGACAAAATTTTAAACAAAAATTGATATGACAAAGCGTCCAAGCTGTAACCCAATCTATACTGAACTGTGTCATGCTCTGCATTATGCTTCATTTGTAAGCCTTTACTCAATAAGCACCAATGATCAGTCTAGGATGATAATTTTAACAGGCCGATCAACATGACATGTCGGCACTAAATCGTCTATAACTTTTGATTTATAGCTCATAATGACACAAATTCAATGCCCACGTTAAGGTAGTTCAATTTTCTATACTGTGACAAAATTTCAGACAAAAATAGATATGACAAAGCATCCAAGTAATCCAATCTATCCCAAACTGCGTGCTGCTCTACATTATGCTTCATTTATAAGCCTTTACTCAATGAGCAAGAATGATCAGTTTAGAATGATCATTTTAACTTGCCGATTAACTTCACATGTCTACACTAAATCGTCCATAACTTTTGATGTATAGCTCATAATGACACGAATCCAATGCACACGTTTAGCTAGCTCGATTTTCTATATTGTGAAAAAATTTCAGAAAACAATAGATACGACCAAACGTCCAAGTAATCCAATCTATCTCAAACTGTGTGATGCCATGCATTATGCTTCATTTATAAGCTTTCAATCAATGAGCACCAATGATTAGTTAAGAATGATCATTTTCACTAGACGATCAACTTGATATGTCCGCACTAAATCATCCGTAACTTTTGATTCAGAGCTCCGAATGACACGAATCTAATGGCCACGTTAAGCTAGCTCAATTTTCTATATTTTGACAAAATTATAGACAGAAATAGAGACAACCAAGCATCCAAGTAATCCAATCTATCCCAAACTGCATAATGCCATGCATTATGCTTCATTTAAAAGCTTTTACTCAATGATCACGAATAATCAGTTCAGAATGATCATTTTAACTGGCCAATCAACTTGACATGTCTACATTACAAGTAAACATTAAAATTTGAGAATATTTTTCGGACGAATTACCGAGCGAAAACATATCATCAGTATTCCGTCGGTATTCCATCGGTATTCCATCGGTAAATCCCGATGTTTGCACCACCATCGGGAAATCAATGGTAAAACCCGACAGACATCCGTCCGATTACCAATGACAACATCGGCGTCGGGATATTCTCTCGAAACCATTGAAAATTGCTGACAAAATCAAAACCGTCATTTTTCTATCGACTACTTCCCAATGGATTAATGTTTATACGATCCGTCGAGAATATATTGGTTGACTGATTCCACTTAATTTTTTTTTAGATAAATAAATCTAAACGTCGTTGGAAATCCGTTGGTAGTTCCGATGACTTTCCAGCGAAATCCTACTTTTTGGCAATTGTTAGTTTGGCCGATTTATAGACGTAGAGGGTCGTCGGTTGGTCCTCGGAAATTTTTGGCAGTGGTCGGCAACCATCGGAAATTCGTCGGAAATGGGAATATTTGTAACAATAATCTGTTAAAAATTTGTGGTTATCTATTAAAAATTCGTAATAATCTATTAAGAATTCGTAATAATGTATTAAAAATTCGTAATAATCTGTTAAAATTTCTAATAATCTTTTAAAAATTTGTAATAATATGTTAACAATTCTAATAATCTGTTAACGATTCGTAATAATCTGTTAAAAATTCATAATAATCTGTTAAAAATCATAAAAATCTGTTAAAAATTCGTAATAATTTGTTAAAAATTCATAATAATTTGTCAAAAGTTTGTAATAACCTGTTAAAAATTCGTGATAATTTTCTAATTTTCAATATAAATACGCTCTGCTCCTTCACAATTTCACCAGAACAAAAAAATTCTTAACAAAATATCTTCTTCAGGTTCTTATGATTATTTTTTGATCGGTATGATTCAAAAACGGGGAGATTGACGGATGAATTTATGCAAGGTGTTGAAGAGTTCATGACATTTGCATCAAACAATTGCATGACATTGAAATATGGTAAAATGTATTGTCCGTGTATTAAATGTCAAAATCATAGATTAATCTATGTTAGAGAAGTACGTAATCATTTGTATAGGACTGGATTTATGCCGGGTTACAAAATTTGGTATTCACATGGAGAAGCTGATGCAACGATGCAATATTATGGTAATACTTCAAAAAGGTAGATAGTACTAATGTTAGGGTAGGGGAACCGGCATCAAAAGTTGATATAAACGGAGGTACTGTTTGGATGGTGAATGACGCGTTTTGTGAACAAAGAGCATCGTACATTGAAGATAGGAGTAGAATAAAGGAACCTAATTTGGAAGCCCGGAAATTTTTTAATATGTTAGATGCATCCAAGCAGCCTTTGTATAAAGGATGTAGATATGGATTTTCGCATTTATCTGCTGCAAGCAAGTTGATGAAAAAAGACGAATTTCAACTTGGGTGAAGATTGTGTGAATGCGATAGCTGATTTTGTTAGAGATATATTACCTGAGGATAATATTGCACCTGCTTCAAATTACGAGGTTCAAAAACTTGTAGCTGGCCTTGGATTGCCGTATCAGATGATCAATGTATGTATTGACATCTGCATGAATCTATTGGAGAAATGATGAAAACCGCATGAAGTGCCGATTTTGTCACAAACCTCGATTTCAAGAGACAAGCGGCAGAGTACCTATTCCACATAAACGGATGTGGTATTTGCCATTATTAGAGAGGTTAAAGAGGTTATATCAATTTCAATACACGACAAAGCGTATGAGATGGCATGCAGACCATACTTCGAATGGAGAAATTGTGCATCCCTCGAATGCAAAAGCATGGAAACATTTTAAAGAGGTTTATCCTAGTTTTGCATATGAGCCTAGGAACGTATACCTCGGGTTATCTACAGATGGATTCAACCCTTTTGGAAAGCATGGGAGGCAATACTCGTTGTGGCTAGTTATCGTGACACCTTATAATTTGCCTCCTTTGTTGTGCATGAAACGAGAGTTTTTGTTTTCAAAATTTTCTTGTCCCTAGTCCAGAGCATCCTAAGCGATCGCTTGATATTTTCTTGCAGTCTCTAATTCATGAGTTAAAAATGTTGTGGGAAAATATTGTCGAAGCATTTGATGTTTCCAACCAATAGAACTTCCTGATGCGAGTTGTACTTATGTGGACCATAAGTGATTTTCCAGCATATGGTATGTGATCAGGATGGTCGACGCATGGAAAGTTAGCATGCTCATATTGTCAAGATAATACTGATGCATTCCAACTAAAACACGGACGAAAGACTAGTTGGTTTGATTGTCATCGATGCTTTCTACCACATGATCATCCATATCGCCGGAGCACGACATTGTTTAGGAAAAACAAAAAAAAATGATGGTCCACCTCCTGTGCTTGACTAGAATTATATGATGACTCTACTTAAAGATTTTGGTTCTGAGAGAACAGCTTCATGTGGAGGTAACACACATTATCCTGTTGATGGTTGTGGCGAATACCATAATTGCCACAAGAAGAGTATTTTTTAGGATTTACCATATTGGAAGGACCATTTGTTGCGCCACAATCTAGAAGTTATGAACATTGAAAAGAATTTTTCGACAACATAATGAATACTATTCTAAATGTGCAAGGAAAAACAAAAGATAATTTGAAAGCTAGATTGGATTTGCCAGATATTTGTTCTCGGAAGGAACTACATGTAATATCGAACGGAAAATCTATCTCCCACATTCCGGTTGGATGCGCATGCAAAAGACGAGGTTTTGAGTGGATTAAGCATAGTTTCAAATTTACATACGGATACGAATCTAATCTTCGTAATTGTGTTGATACTATTGAAGGCAAATTTACAGGGATGAAGAGTCATTATTGTCATGTTGTCATGCAAAGACTATTTCGATTTACCTTTAGTGATCTTTTGCCTAAAACCGTCCATGGAGTAATTGTAGGTAGGTTTACATTATTTTATATATAATCATAATTTTCCGGCTGGATTAACCTTTTTTATTATGCAGGGATTGGTGCTTTTTTCTGACATTTATGTACAAGATCACTTGTTGGAGACGATATACGAAATTTGGAGGAAAAAATACTGGTTCTCATTTGTAACCTTGAGAAAATATTTTCACCAGCATTTCTTGATGTTATGGAACATCTTTCTATTCACCTACCTAGAGAAGCAGCGCTTGAAGAACCTGTTCAGTACTGATGAATATATCCTTTTGAGATATATATGTTCAATCTAAAGAAAGAAGTTAAAAATCTTGCCAGGTTGGAGGTTCAATCTTCGCACAAAGTATTAATGAGGAAACATCTAACTTGCCAGCTACTATTTTCCATCGTAAATCCAAACAAAAAGTAGACGACTTGCACGACATGATGATGGAGGAGAAAAACCAAGTTATTCTGTGTATGTGACATAAGTATTTGCACAAATTGGACGTTTAAGTGGAAAAGGGAAGACACGACGCCTATTAGAGGAGGAACACAAACACTTGTATTTGTATATTTTGACAAATTGCGATGACTTTTTGAAATGTGACAGGTACATTCATTTAAATTTTTTTGTAAATGTTATTATACTTTATTTTTAATTATTTTTTTTATAATTAACGGGATATACATGGATCAAATACGTGATTATTATTCAAATTACACAGAAAATGAGTTGGTCGAACTTAAAAAGAGTGAATTTGCAAGTTGGTTGTACTTTTACGTCAGTGTTAATTAATTATGTAATTTTCAATAATAATTTCCTATATATATAAATATATAATTGAGTGTATTCAACTATTTTGCAGGTTACTACGGGTCCTTCTACGGGGATAATGTTTCCCACGTGGTTAGTTGAATTGGTGAATGCTCCTACATTTACGGCAAAATCTTATCCAATGTACTGCACTCGTGGATATCCTTTTAAGACTCATCGCGAAGGAAGGTCACAGACAACCTTTAATTATGGTATATCATCTCAATCTGGTGAAATTGTATACAACGGTGTTTTTCGTGAAATATTAGAAGTTCACTATCCAGGAATGATTGATTTGAGGTGTATTGTGTTATACTATGACTGGTATGACCTTGTCATTGGTCAACGTCAAGACGAATTCGGTGTTACATCTGTCTACTCTCGTAAGTGACATGAAAAATATGATCCTTTTATACTTGCATCACAAGTAGACCAGGTTTGTTACATTCGATATCCTCGTGTGAAGAACAAACAAGATCCTTGGACTATAGTGACATCAATACACCCTAGAGGAATGGTATGTGGTGTTCCGAGCAAGACCCTATGCAGCAAAGCACAATTGGTAACTTAGGTTACATAGAGATTTCTCTTGAAGTTACCTAGTTGTTGATGACACCAGAGACGCAGATTACAACGTATTTCAAAATTCAGAAGAGGAGATTGGCGAGTTTGACGATTAAAATTCAGCTACTTCGGAATGTTCATCAAATTCATATTAAATATGTGATCGCAATGTTTTAGTTTTATGATACTTTAATTTCCAGTGTTAAATAATGTTTTTAAAAAAATTTATATTCCTGTGTGCGACGGATTTCCGACAGAACTACAAAACCCATCGCAATTCCATCGGAAACTCCACTTGGAGTCCGACGACATAGGGTATTGATACTATACCCTATTGTGTCGGAGAGGATTATCCGACGGATTGCCGACGAAATTTAAATACCCATCGGAACCCGTCGCAATGCCTTCGGAAACTACAATCCGATTCTCGACGACATAGGGTATTGATACTATACCTTATCATGTCGGAGAAGATTATCCAACGGATTGCCGACGGAATTTGAATACCGGTCGGAATTTTGTTTGCAATTTCCGACGGATATGCGACGAACATAAATTTCAAATGTAAAGTTTAATAGATTTAAAAGTATAAAACATATATGGGCTACAACTAAATGGTACACATTCCTAATGTTGTATACTAGATAGTTTTTTCAAAATAAACAGTTTTATAAACATTTCAAATATAAACTGAAATCCAATTTAGGGGACTTAGTCATCTCCCTAGTTAAATGGCGAGCTCTCAAAGTTATAATTAAATTTATAGAATATAGCAAACTTTTGGTTACTATCGCCAAAAAGGCGGTGACCTTTAACTAGCTTCGAGTATCGGTCAAAAAAACAACAATACTATGAACATTATTAGATATAAAAAAACTTCAAAATCTGAATAAATAATAAATTATGAGAAAGGGCTATTTCACATTTTATAAATAAAAATATTCATTATTTTGGTTAACAAATAATAGGATCGTCGGAAATCCAACAGAATATTCCGATGCCTTACTGATCATGGCACTAGATCGGACGGAAAACCATCAGAAATATCCTTTACCATGTGGACTGACAATTTGGTGAGCATGCAGAACTTTCAGTTTCCATCGGAAATCCATCGGTAACTTCTGATGGAATACAGACAAAGATGAAATTATACGTGGAAAAGTTAATTTAGCGTAGGGGTTTTTGCGAAAATATTTATTATTTGGCCGACGGGTTTCCAATGGATTTTCCTGTTAGAGATATCAAATACAACCTACGACCCCCACGATTTCTCTTTCAATCTTCCTTTCCGTTCAGAAATCGGCCTCTTCCTCTCCCATTCGGAAATCTGCCTCTCTCTCCCACCGCTGACGTCGCCGGAAGTCTCCTCTCGGTCTGTGTAACTGTAATCGCCAGAAATGTAAGTTTATAAAACCTTCACAATGTTCTGTCTCTCTTTCTCGATATTATTCTCAAAGATTTTGACGTTTTAAATTTGGAGCCGTTCTTAATTTTGGTTAGAGAGAGAGAGAGTTACATAGATCTCTCTTTCTTCTTCTCCCCTCAATTTTTTCTAGAGGTAAAAAAAATATCCAGAAGAATTTCAATTAGGTTTTCTTTCTTACCTAAAACCCTTTGAACATGACGCTTGTTGAATTGAATGTTCCAAAAGAATTTGACTCTCAGTTTCTAGTCACACAAGATGTGGTATTTATGGGTGTTTGTGATTCTTAATTCTTATAAGCTTGAGAACATTGTTTCTTGTAATGTTGGATGAAAGTAATTTGTTCGATGAATTGTCTAAATGAGTTTCATGTCTGATTCTTTTTTATTTTCATCGATTGATTGTTATCCAAAAAATTAATTAGATAAAAATTACAAATTTTTTTGAAATTTTTTTTTGCAAAAGTAAAACGTATATGTTGCTTGTTTGATCAAACAAGTCTTTGATCATGGAAAGCTATTTTGACGTTTTATGTATGCTATTTGATCATGGAAAGTTGCAGTTAGCTGAAAAAGCCATAGTCTTACTTGTCAAATAATTACTCGAATTGGTAATTATTTATGTAACATATAAGTTATTTTATAAGTTAGTTATGAATGTTATTTTATGTGTATATTCATTAAATTTGCTTAACGTTATGCTGGAGATCTTAGGCTAATGTGAAACTATTTTCTTACAAAATAACATTTTTTTTTAAAAAAAGTTCTATATTTTTATTAATTATAGATAAAGAAAATCATTTATTTATTATTATTTGAAAGTATTTAAACGATTTAGATAGATATTCTATATTTATACTTTGTATTAGTTTATGTATGTTAAATATTGTTATTAACATCAAGTGTTGTCGTCGTATTCATGTAATAATAATATTTTTAAAATAGTATCAACAGTACCAACGTGGTGAGTTGTCTACCCCGAGTTTTATACCAATTGAAGTTACAAAATCTAGAAATTATTTTTTTCGACCAATGACAATTGAACAATTGGTTCAGCAACCTGGTCATAAACATCTTTCTTTTCTTGATCCGAGGCGTCAAGAAAATTCGATATGGTATATTAAATTTTCTATAATTAAATTTAAAATAAATATTTTAACGTTATTCTAATAAAAATTCGTAGATTTGGTATTTCAAACAACGGGATAATCAAATCTATATTAAAGATGCTTCATTCTCTTTTGAAAAAATCGTATACAAAATTTAGAGATATTACATACGAAGAACGTCAAATTTGATTCAGGACGTTTGCAGAACGTTAATTTATTTTTAAATATGTAATTGTTTAAAATATTTTTGGTAATATATAAGTAAATTTCGCAGCAATAATTTATATGGGATCCCATGAACATAAAGTTGGTAGAATAAGTTTTTCAAAAAGAGGTTGCCTTACAATTTTCCCGCCATATGAACGAGTGGAAACAAAAGTGGACAAAAGGAAAAGACAAACCAAGAGGGTTGAATGAGTCGGTTTGGAACGACTTGATTCGTTATTGGGAATCTTGCATCGCTGAGGCCATCTCGAGTACTAATTTAGAAAACCAAAAAAGCGACCAAGGAGGCAAAGGCATTTATATTCACAATGCTGGATCGACTAGTTTTCTGAGAGAAGCCGATACATTGGTAAATTTATTATTATATTAATTTTATTTATTATTATTTGAAAATTTTTTAAATATTAATTTAGTATTTTTTACTTTTAATAACAAGAATTTGGAGCGCCTTCAAATTATTTGCAACTTCTCGAGGCTGACCACATGAACAAAGAGACTGGTCGCATCCAACATGTTCTTGTTAGTGAGATCATCGAAAAAGTGAAAAAGAAAAAAAGTAATATTTTTTCTCAACACTTTCAAGTTGGTTCTTCATCTTCGGTCGCCGAATTGCCTCGTTCTGAGATTAACCATCTGGTTTTTGATGTAAAACTGATTTCTCTTTTTATTTATTTTTATATTTAATATTATAATATTTTTAAATAATTTTGTTTTTAACAGGAAGTACCATTTTCTAGTGGTCGTCATCCAGGAGTCAGGAGAGTTGCATATACCGGTGGTGCAACATCTGCGGCTGGAAATGAGGAGAATGCACAACTCAGACAAAAAATAGTGGCTATGGATATAGAGATGAACAAGCTAAAATATTTTGTAGATTTTATTAATACCAAATTCCCAGATTATCAGAATGATTTTTTTCCTCATTCTTCTCATCCTCCGATGTAATTTGTAGATTTTAAATCAATTAAACTTTACATATTATTATATTTATAATTTTAAATATTAATTTTTATTAAATATTTAAAAACTATTTATTAAATTTAATAGTTAACAAATTTATTTTAAAAATAAATATATTTTTGAAAAATATTTAATGAATATTATTTAAAAACAATTATTAAAAAAAATTCAATTGTTGGGTTATTTCTGACAGAAGGAGTCATCGAGAATCAATACTGGTCCGACGGATAGCATTATCGCTAATCCGTCGGGAATTACCGATGGACACATTTCCATCGGAAAGCTTATTTCATCGCGATGTCGTCATTTCCATCTCGACAGCTGAAAAAAGTAGGGATATACCAACGGTTGTCATTCCCGATGGCACCTGTAATCGGAAGTCATCCGTGGCCTGATTGACTAAATCAATCGCAAATACCTCTGTAATTGCTGATGGACTGGACCCATCGAATATCTGTCGACATTTGTTGACGGCTACTTTTATCGTAAACCCATCGTTAATGCCCGAAAATTTCTCGACGAAAATTGGTTTCCGATGAAATAGTTCTGATGGACAACCTTTGTCAGAAAGTCAACGGGAAATGTTATATCCGACGGATTGCCGACGAATTTCATCGTCGGGAAAACGATGTTTTCTTGTATTATAAATCGTCCATAACTTTTGATTTAGAGCTCGGAATGATACGAATCCAATATCCACATTAATGTAGCTCAATTTTTTATCTTTTGACAAAATTTTAGACAGAAATAGAGACGACCAAGCGTCTAAATAATCCAATCTATCCCAAATTACGTGATGCCATGCATTATCTTTCATTTAAAAGCTTTTACTCAATGAGCACCAATGATCAGTTAAGAATGATCATTTTAACTGGCCAATTAACTTGACATGTCCGCACTAAATCGCCCATAACTTTTGATTTAGAGCTCAGAATGACACGAATCCAATGCCCATGATAAGCTAGCTCAATTTTCTACATTGTGACAAAATTTGAGACAGAAATAGATATGAAAAAGCGTCCAAGTAATCCAATCTAGCCAAAAACGTGTGATGCTAGACATTATGCTTCATTTATAAGCCTTTACTCAATGAGCACCAATGATCAGTTTCATATAATCAATTTAACTGCCCGATCAACTTGACATATCCGCACAAAATCATCAGTAACTTTTGATTTTGAGCTCATAATGACACAAATCTAATTCCCACGTTAATCTAGCTCAATTTTTTATATTGCGATAAAATTTGAGACAGACCTAGATACGACAAAACATCCAAGTAATCCAATCTATCCCAAATGGCGTGATGCCATGCGTAATGCTTCATTTACAAGCGTTTACTTAATGAGCACCAACGATCAGTTTAGAATTATCACTTTAACTGGTCGATCAACTTGACATGTCTGCACTAAATCGTCCGTAACTTATGATTTGGAGTTCCGAATGACACGAATCCAATGCCCATATCAAGCTGGCTAAATTTTCTATATTGTGACAAAATTTGATGCATAAATAGATACCAAAAAGCATCCCAGTAACCCAATCTATCAAAACTGCGTGATGCCATGCTTTATGCTTCATTTATAAGCTTTTAATCAATAAGCACCAATGATCAGTTAAGAATGATCATTTTTACTGGCCGATCAACTTTACATGTCCGCAATAAATCATTCGTCACTTTTGATTTAAAGTTTCGAATGATGTGAATCCAATGCCAACATTAAGCTCAATTTTCTATATTTTGACAAAATTTGAGATAAAAATAGATACGACAAAGCATCGTAGTAATCCAATCTATCCAAAACTGCGTGATACTCTACATGATGCTTCATTAATTAGCCTTTACTCAATGAGCACCAATGATCCGTTTAGAATGATCATTTTAACTCGCTGATCAACTTGACATGTCCACACTAAATCATATGTAACTTTGGATTTAGAGCTCCGAATGACACAAATCCAATGCCCACGTTAAGCTAGCTTAATTTTGAATATTGTGACAAAATTATAGACCAAAATAGAGACGACAAAGCATCCAAGTAATCCATTCTATTTCAAACTGCATGATGCCATGTATTATGCTTCATTTATAAGCTTTTAATCAATGAACACCAATGATCATTTTAACTAGCTGATCAATTG
This sequence comes from Pugionium cornutum, assembly GCA_018901935.1. Classification (NCBI taxonomy): domain Eukaryota; kingdom Viridiplantae; phylum Streptophyta; class Magnoliopsida; order Brassicales; family Brassicaceae; genus Pugionium; species Pugionium cornutum. The sequence goes on along the minus strand of CM032164.1, from coordinate 12,128,617 downwards.
GACATGTCTGCACCAAATCTTCCATAAATTTTGATTTATAGCTCATAATAACACAAATCCAATGCCCATGATAAGCTAGCTCAATCTTGTATATTGTGACAAAATTATAGACAAAAATAGAGACGACAAAGCATCCAAGTAATACAATCTATCCCAAACTGCGTGATGTCATCCATTATGCTTTTTTTAATCAATGAGCATCAATGATCAGTTAAGAATGATCATTTTAACTTGCCGATCAACTTGACCTGTACGAACTAAATCATCTGTAACTTTGATTTAGAGCTCCGATTGATACGAATCCAATGCCCACATTAAGCTAGCTCTATTTTCTGTATTGTGACAAAATTCGAGACAAAAACTGATACGACAAAGCGTCCAAGTAATCCAATCTATCATGAACTGCATGATGCTCTGCATTATGTTTTATTTATAAGCCTTTCCTCTATCAACACCAATGATCAGTGTATAATGATAATTTCAACTGACCGATCAAATTGACATCTATGCACCAAATCATCTATAACTTTTGATTTGTAGCTCACAATGACACGAATCAGGTGCCCACGTTAATCTAGTTGATTTTGCTATAATGTGTCAAATTTGAGAGTAAATTAGATATGAGAAAGCATCCAAATAATCAAATCTATCCCAAACTGCGTGATGCCATGCATTATTCTTCATTTATAAGATTTTTCTCAATGAGCACCAAGGATCAGTTTAGAATGATCATTTTAACGGGCCGATAAACTTGACATGTCTTCACTAAATCATCTGTAACTTTTAATTTAGAGCTTAGAATGACACAAATCAAATGCCCATGTTAAGCTAGATCGATTTTCTATATTGTGATAAAATTTAAGACTAAAATTTCTTCAACAGGTCCTCCAAGTAATAAAATCTATCCAAAACTACGTGATGTCAGGCGTTATGCTTCATTTATAAGCCTTTACTCAATGAGCACCAATGATCAGTTTAGAATGATCAAGTTAACTAGTCGATCAACTTGACATGTCTGTACCAAATCGTCCATAAGTTTTAATTTATTGCTCAGAATTACACGAATCCAATGTACACGTTAAGCTAGCTTAGTTTTGAATATTGTGACAAATTATAGAAAAAAATAGAGACGACAAAGCTTCCAAGTAATCCAATCTATCCCAAAATGCATGATACCATGCATTATGCTTCATTTAATCAATGAGCACCAATGATCAGTTAAGAATGATCATTTTAACTGGCCGATCAACTTGACATGTCCGCACTAAATCATTCATAACTTTTGATTAAGAGCTCCGAATGATGAGAATCCAATGCCTACATTAAGCTAGCTCAATTTTCTATATTGTGACAAAATTTGGGACAAAAATAGATACTCCAAAGTGTTGTAGTGATCAAATGTATCCAAAACTGCGTGATACTCCACATGATTCTTCATTTATAAGCCTATACTCATTGAGCACCAATGATTAGTTTAGAATGATCATTTTAACTGGTTGATAAACTTGACACCTCCGCACTAAATCCTCTGTAACTTTTGATTTAGAGCTCCGAATGACACAAATCCAATGGCCACACTAAGCTAGCTTAATTTTGTATATTGTGACAAAATTATAGACAGAATAGAGACGACAAAGTGTCCAAGTAATCCAATCTATCCCAAACTGCGTGATGGCATTTATTATGCTTCATTTATAAGCTTTTAATCAACACCAATGATCAGTTTAGAATGATCATTTTAACTAGCCGATCAACTTGACATGCCCGCCCTAAATCTTTTGTAACTTTTGATTTAGAGCTCAAAATGATGTGAATTCAATGCCCACGTTAAGGTATCTCAATTTTCTATATTGGGACAAAATTTGAGACAGAAATAGATACGACAAAGCGGTTAAGTAATCCAACCTACCCCAAACTGCGTGATGTCATGCATTATGCTTCATTTATAAGCTTTTAATCAACGAGCTCCAATGATCAGTTAAGAATGATCATTTTAACTGACCGATCAACATGACATGTCCACAATAAATCGTCTGTAACTTATGATTTAGAGCTTAGAATGATACAAATTCAATATCCACGTTAAACTAGCTCAATTTTCTATATTTTGACAACTTTATAGACAAAGATAAAGACGACAAAGCGTCCAAGTAATTCAATCTGATCTATCAATTTAGAATAATAATTTTAACTGGTCTATAAATTTGACATGTCTGCACTAAATCGTCTGTAACTTTTGATTGATAACTCAAAATGACAAGAATCCAAAGCCCACATTAACCTAGTTCGATTTTCTATATTGAGGCAACTTTTGAGACAGAAATAGATACGTCAAAGTGTCCGAGTAATCCATTCAAACCCAAAACTGATAGATGTCGTGCATTATGCTTAATTTATAAGCGTTTACTTAATGAGCACCAATGATCAAATTAGAATGATCAATTTAATTGGCCGATCAACTTGACATGTTTGCTAAATCGTTTGTAACTCTTGATTTACAGTTCAGAATAACACGAATCCAATGCCCACATCGAGCTAGCTCAATTTTCTATATGGAGACAAAATTTGAGACAAAAATAGATACGCCAAAGTGTCCAAGTAATTCTACCTATCCCAACTGCTTGATGTCATGCATTATGCTTCATTTATAAGCATTTACTCAATGAGAACCAATGATCAGTTTAGAATGATCATAATAACTGGCCGATCAACTTGAAATGTCCACACAAAATTGTTCATAAGTTTTTATTTAGAGCGCAAAATTACATGAGTCCAATGCCCACGTTAAGCTGGCTCAATTTTTTTTTATTTTGACAAAATTTGAGACATAAATAGATATGATAAGCGTCAAAGTAATCTAGTCTATCCTAAACAGCGTGATACCATGCATTATTCTTCATTTATAATCTTTTACTCAATGAGCACCAATGATCAGTTTAGAATGATCATTTTAACTGGCCGAACAACTTGACATGCAAGCACTAAATCGTCCGTAAGTTTTGATTTATAACTTAGAATGACACAAATCCAATGCACACGTTAATTTATTTCAATTTTCTATATTGTGACAAAATTTATAACGTAACTAGATATGACAAAGTGTCCAAGTAATGCAATCTATCCAAAACTGCGTGATGCCATTCATTATGCATCATTTATAAGCCTTTACTCAATGAGCACCACTGATCAGTTTCGAATAATCATATTAACTGTCCAATCAAGTTGACATTTGATTTACAGCTCAAAATGACACGAATTCAGTGCCCACCTTAAGCTAGCTCAATTTTCTATATTGTGATAAAATTGCTTCGACAAAGCATCCAAGCAAACCAATCTATCCAAAATTGCGTAATGTCATGCACTATTCTTCATTTATAGGCCTTTACTCAATGACCACCAGTTATCAACTTAGAATGATCATATTAACTGGCCGATAAACTTGACATGTCTACACTATATCGTCCGTAACTTTTGATTTATATATTAAAATTACACGAATCAAATGCCTACGTTAACTTAGTTCAATTTTCTATATTGTTACAAAATTTATGATAGAACTAGATACGACAAAGCGTCCAAGTAATGCAATCTATCCAAACCTTCGTGATGCTATTCATTATGCTTCATTTATAAGCCTTTACTCAATGACAACCAATGATCAGTTTAGAATGATCATATTGATTGGCCGATCAACATGACATGTGCACAATAAATAGTCCATAACTTTTGATTTATACCTCAGAATCACACGAATCCAATGCCCACGTTAAACTAGCTCAATTTTTTATATTGTGACAAAATTTGAGACAGAAATAGATATGAAAAGGCGTCTAAGTAATCCAGTCTATCCTAAACTGCGTGATGCCATAAATTATTCTTCATTTATAAGCTTTTACTAAATGAGCACCAATGATCATTTTAGAATGATCATTTTAACTATCCGATCAACTTGACATGTCTGCAGCAAATCGTTCGTAACTTTTGCTTTATAGCTTAGAATATGACGAATCCAATGCTCACGTTAAGGTGGTTCAATTTTCTATATTGGGACTGAAATAGATAAGAAAAACCGTCCAAGTAATCCATTCTATCTCAAACTACAAGATGTTATGCATTATGCTTCATTTATAAGCCTTTACTCAATGCGCACCAATGATCAGTTTAAAATGATCATTTTATCTGGCCAATCAACTTGACATGATTGCACTAAATTATGATTTATAGCTCAGAATGACATGAATTTAATGCTCATGTTAAGCTAGCTCCATTTTCTATATTAAGACAAAATGTGAGAAAGAAATAGATACAACAAAGCGTCCAAGTAAAATAATCTATCCCAAACTGCGTGATGCATTGCATTATGCTTCATTTATAAGCCTTTACTCAATGAGCACCAATGATCAGTTTCGAATGATCATATTAACTCGCCGATCAACTTGACATGTTCACATTAAATCTTCCGTAACTTTGGAATGAGAGCTTAGAATTACACGAATCCAGTGCCCACGTTAACCTAGCTCAATTTTCTATATTGTGACAAAATTTGAGACAGAAATAGATACAACAAAGCGTCCAAGTAATCCAATCTATCCCAAACTTCTTGATGCCATGCATTATTCTTTATTTATAAGGTTTTACTCAATGAGCACCAGTGATCAGTTTTGAATTATCATTTTAACTGGCCGATCAACTTGACACGTCTGCACTAAATCGTTCGTAACTTTTGATTCATAGATCAAAATGACACGAATGCAATGCCCATGTTAAGCTAATTCAATTTTCTATATTGTGACAAAATTTATGACATAACTAGATACGAAAAAGCGTCAAAGTAATGGAATCTATCCAAAACTGTGTGATGCTATTCATTGGGCTTCATTTAAAAGCCTTTACTCAATGAGCACCAATGATCAGTTTAGAATAATCATATTAACTGGCTTATAAACTTTACATGTACGCACAAAATCGTCCATAACTTTTGATATAGAGCTCAGAATGACACAAATCCAATACCCACATTAATCTATCTCAATTTTCTATATTGTGTTAAAATTTAAGAATAAAATTGCTTCAACAAAGCATCCAAGTATTCCAATCTATCCCAAACTGAGTGATGCCTTGCATTATGCTTCATTTATAAGCCTTTACTCATTGAGCATCAATGATCAGTTTAGAATGATCATAGTAACTTGCCGATCAACTTGACATGTCCACGATAAATCGTCCATAACTTTTGATTTATAGCTTAGAATGACAGGAATCCAATGCCTACATTAAGATAGCTCAATTTTCTATATTGGGACCAAATTTGAGATGGAAATAGATACGACAAAGCGCCCTAGTAATCCAATATATCCCAAACTGAGTTATGCTTGGCATTATTATTAATTTATAAGCTTTTACTCAAGGAACACCAATGATCAGTTTAGAATAATACTTTTAATTGTCCTATCAACTTAACATGTCTGCACTAAATCGTCCGTAAGTTTTTATTTAGAGCGTAAAATGACACGAATCCAATGCCCACGTTAAGCTCAATCAATTTTTTGTATTGTGACAAAATTTTAGATGGAAATAGATACGACAATCGTCTAAGTAATCCCGTCTATCCGAAACTGCGTGATGCCATGCAATATTCTTCATTTATAAGATTTTAATCAATGAGAACCAATGACCATTTTAGAATTATCTTTTTAACTGGCTGATCGACTTGACATGTCTGCATTAAATCGTCCGTAACTTTTACTTTATAGCTTAGAATGTAACGAATCCAATTCCCACGTTACACTAGTTCAATTTTCTATATTGAGACGACAAAGCATACAAGTAATCCATTCTATACCAAACTGCAAGATGCCATGCATTATGCTTCATTTATAAGCCTTTACTCAATGAGCACCAATGATAAGTTTAAAATGATCATTTTAACTGGCCGATCAACTTGACATGTTTGCACCAAATCGTTCATAACTTTTGTTTTATAGCTCAGAATGACACGAATCCAATACCCACGTTAAGCTAGTTCAATTTTCTATATTGTGATAAAATTTCAGAATAAAACAGCTTCGACAAAGTGTCCAAGTAATCCAATATATCTCAAATTTCGTATTATCATGGAATATGCATCATTTATAAGCCTTTACTCAAGGAGCAGCGATGATCACTTTAGAATGATCATATTAACTGCCAATCAACATGACATGTTCACACTAAATCGTCCGTAACTTTTGGTTTATAACTCAGAATGACATGAATCCAATGCCCATGTTAAGCTAGTTAATTTTCTATATTGAGACAAAATTTGAGAGAGAAATATATACTTCAAACAGCCAAGTAATCCATTCTATCCCAAACAGCCAAGTAATCCATTCTATCCCAAACACCGAGATGGAACCTATCCAAAACTGCGTAATGCCATTCATTATGCTTCCTTTATAAGCCTTTACTCAATTAGCACCAATGATCAGTTTAGAATAATCATATTAACTTGCTGATCAACTTGACATGTCTGCACTAAATCGTTCGTAACTTTTGATTTAGAGCTAAGAATGACACGAATCCAATGTCCATGTTAACCTAGCTCAATTTTCTATATTGTGACAAAATTTCTTCGACAAAGCGTCCAAGTAATCTATCCTATCCAAAACTGCCTAATGTCATGCATTATGCTTCATTTATAGGCCTTTACTCAATGAGCACCAATGAACAGTTTAGAATGATCATATTAACTGGCTGATCAACTTGACATGTCTACACTAAATCATCCGTAACTTTTGAATGAGAGTTTAGAATGACACGAATCCAATGCCGACGTTTAGCTAGCTCAGTTTTCTATATTGACACAAAATTTGAGGTAAATATAGATACGACAAAGCGTGGAAGTATTCCAATCTATCCAAAACTGCGTGATGCCTTGCATTATGCTTCAATTATAAGCCTTTACTCAATGAGCACCAATGATTAGTTTAGAATGATCATTTTAAATGGCCGATCAACTTTACATGACTTCACCAAATCATCCGTAATTTTTTATTTAGAGCGCACAATGACACAAATCCAATGCTCACGTTAAGCGAGCTCAATTTTCTGTATTGTGATAGAATATGAGACGGAAATTGATACGGCATGCGTCCAAATAGTCTTGTCTATCCCAAGCTGTGTGATGCCATGCATTATTCTTCATTTATAAGCTTTTACTTAATGAGCACCAATGATCAGTTTAGAATGATCATTTTAACTGGCCGATCAACTTGACATGTTTGCACTAAATCATTTGTAACTTTTGATTTAGAGCTCATAATGATACGAATCTAGTGCCCAAGTTAAGCTAGTTCAATTTTCTATATTGAGATAAAATTTGAGACAGAAATGGATACGACAAAGTGGCCGTGTAATCCAGTATATCCAAAGCTGCGTAATTTTATGCATTACGCTTCATTTATAAGCCTTTACTCAATGAGCACCAATGATCAGTTTAGAATGTTCATAGTAACTAGCCGATCAACATGACATGTTCACAAAAAATCGTCCGTAATTTTTTATTATAGCTTAGAATAACACGAATCCGATGTCGACATTAAGCTAGCTCCATTTTCTATATTGTGAAAAAATTTGAGACCAAAATAGATGCGACGAAGCGTCCAAGTAATTCAAGCAATTCCAAAATGAATGATGCCATGCATTATTCTTCATTTATAAGCTTTCACTTAATGAGCATCAATGATCTGTTTAGAATATTAGTTTTAACTGGCCTATCAACTTGACATGGCTTAAATCATCTGTAACTTTTGATTTATAGCTCATGATGGTACGAATCCCATGCCCACGTTAAGCTAGTTCAATTTTCTATATTGAGACAAAATTTGAGATACAAATAGATACAACAAAGTGGCCGAGTAATCCATTCTACCCAGACGACGAGATGCCATGCGTTATACTTCATTTATCGGCCTTTCCTCAATTAGCACCAGTGATCAATTTAGAATGATCATTTTAACTGGTCGATAAACTTGAAATATCTGGAATAAATTGTCTGTAACTTTTGTTTTATAGCTCAGAATAACACGAATCTAATGCCTGCATTGAGCTAGCTAAATTTTCTATATTGAGACAAAATTTGAGACAAATATAGATACGACAAAGAGTCCAAGTAATCCAATCTATCCCAAATTACGTGATGCCATGCATTATAATTCATTTATAAGCCTTTACTCAATAAGCACCAATGATCAATCTAGAATGATCATTTTAATTGGCTGATCAACTTGACATGTCTACACTAAATCGTTTGTAACTTTTGATTTATAGCTCAAAATGACACGAATCCAATGCCCATGTGAATCTAGTGCAATTTTCTATATTTTGACGAAATATGATATAGAACAAGATACGACTAAGCGTCCAAGTAATCAAATCTATCCAAAATTGCATTGTCCCATGCATTTTGGTTCATTTATAAGCTTTTACTTAATGAGCACCAATGATCAGTTTAGAATAATCATATTTCTTGACCACCAATTTTTTATATTTTGACAAAATAGAGACGACAAAGCGTCCAAGTAACAAATCTATCACAAACTATGTGATGTCATGCTTTATGCTTCATTTATGTGACTTTACTCAATGAGCACCATGATCAGTTAAGAATGATCATTTTAATGGCCTATCAACTTTACATGTCTGCACTAACTCGTCGGTAACTTTTGATTTATAGCTTAGAATGACACGAATCCAATGCTCACGTTAAACTAGTTAAATTATCCATATAGAGAAAAAAATTTGAGACGGAAATAGATACAATAAAGTGGCCGAGTAATCCATTCTATACCAAACGGCGAGATGCCATGCAATATCCTTCATTTATAAGCTTTTACTCAATGAGCACCAGTGATCAGTTTAGAATGATCATTTTAACTGGCCGATCAACTTGACATCTTTGCACTAAATCGTCTGTAACTTTTGATTTATAGCTCAGAATGACAAGAAACCAATACCCACATTGAGGTAGCCCAATTTTCTATATTGAGACAAAATTAGAAACAAATATAGATACGAAAAAGCTTCCAAGTAATCCAATCTATCCCAAACTGCATGATGCCATCCATTATACTTCATTTATAAGCCTTTACTCAATCGCACCAATGATCAATTTAGAATGATCATTTTAACTGGCTGATAAACTTGACATGTCTTCACAAAAGTATCCATAAGTTTTGATTTAAAGCTGAGAATGACACGAATCCAATTCCCACTGTAAGCTAGTTCAATTTTCTATATTGTGAAAAACAATTTTGAGATAGAACTAGATATGACAAAGCGTCCCAGTAATCCAATCTATCCAAAACCGCGTGATGCCATGCATTATGCTTCATTTATAAGCCTTTACTCATTGAGAACCAATGACCAGTTTAAAAGAATTTGTTTTATCCCAAACGGCGAGATGTCGTGCATTATGCTACATTTATAAGCCTTTACTCAATGAGAACCAGTGATCAGTTTATAATGATCATTTTAACTGCCCAATCAACTTGATATGTCTGCGCTAAATCGTCTCTAACTTTTGATTTGTAGCTCAAAATGACATGAATCCAATGCCCATGTTGAGCTAGATCAATTTTCTATATTGAGACAAAATTTGAGACAAATATAGATACGACAAAGCGTCCAAGTAACCAATATATCCCAAGTTGCTTGATGCCATGCATTATACTTCATTTATAAGCCTTACACAATAAGCACCAATGATCAATTTAGAATGATCATTTTAACTGGCCGATAAACTTTTCATATCTTCACCAAATTGTCCGTAAGTTTTGATTTAAAGCTGAGAATGACAAAAATCCAATTCCCACTTTAAGCTAGTTCAATTTTCTATATTGTGACAAAATTTGAGATAGAACTAGATTTGACAAAGCGTCCCAGTAATCCAATCTATCCAAAACTGCAGGATGCCATGCATTATGGTTCATTTATAAATCTTTACTAAATGATCAGTTTAAAATAATCATATTAACTGGCCAATCAACTTGACAAGTCCGCACTAAATCGTCCGTAACTTTTGATTTATAGCTCAGAATGACACGAATCCAATGCGCCCGGTTAGCTTGCTTAATTTTCAATATTGAAACAAAATTTAAGACAAATATAGATACGAAAATGGTTCCAAGTAATCCAATCTATCCCAAACTGCGTGATGCCATGCATTATACTTCATTTATAAGCCTTACTCAATAAGCACCAATGATCAATTTAGAATGATCATTTTAACTCGCCGATCCTCTCTACATATCTTCACCAAATTGTCCGTAAGTTTTGATTTAAAGCTGAGAATGACACGAATCCAATTCCCACTTTAAGCTAGTTCAATTTTCTATATTGTGACAAAATTTGAGATAACACAAGATATGACAAGGCATCCCAGTAATCCAATCTATCCAACACTACAGGATGCCATGCAATATGGTTTATTTATAAACCTTTACTCAATGAGCACCAATGATCAGTTTATAATAATCATATTGACTGGCTGATCAACTTGACAAGTCCGCACTAAATCGTTCATAACTTTTGAGTTAGCGCTCAGATTGACACAAATCCAATGTCCACGTTAAACTAGCTCAAATTTCTATATTGTGATAAAATTTAAGATTAAAATTTCTTCGAAAAAGCGTCAACGTAATCCAATCTAGTCAAAACTGCGTAATGTCATGCATTATGATTCATTTATAAGCCTTTACTCAATAAGCACGATTGATTTGTATAGAATGATCATATTAACTGGCTAATCAAACATGACATTTCCATGCTCATTAGAGAGATATATATAGATACGACAAAGCGTCCAAGTAATCCAGTATATTCCAAACTGTGTGATGGCAAGCATTATTCTTTATTTATTAGCTTTTACTCAATTAGCATCAATGATCTGTTTAGAATAATAATTTCAACTGGCCTATCAACTTGACATGTCTTCACTAAATCGTTCGTAACTTTTTATTTGTAGCTCAGAATGACACGAATCCAATGCCCACGTTAAGCTAATTCAATTTTCTATATTGAGACAAAAAAATTGAGAAAAAAATAGATATGACAAAGTGCCCGAGGAATGTATTCTATACCAAATGATGAGATACGATGCATTATGCTTCATTTATACACCTTTACTCAATGAGCACCAGTGATCTGTTTAGAATGATCATTTTAACAGACCAATCAACTTGACATGCTTGCACTAAATCATCTGTAACGTTTGATATATAGCTTTGAATGACACGAATCCAATGCCCACGTTAAGCTAGTTAAATTTTCTATATAGAGAAAAAATTTGAGACAAAAATAGATACGACAAAGCGGCGGAATAATCCGTTCTATCTCATACGAAGAGATGCCATGTATTATGCTTCACTTAGAAGCCTTTACTGAATGAGCACCAATGATCAGTTAAGAATGATCATTTTAACTGGCCGATCAACTTTACATGTTTGCAATAAATCATCTGTAACTTTTGATTTATAGCTCAGAATGACACGAATCTAGTGCCCACGTTGAGCTAGCTCAATTTTCTATATTGAGACAAAATTTGAGATAAATATAGATACGACAAAGTTTCCAAGTAATTCAATATATCCAAAATTGTGTGATTCCATGCATTATGCTTCATTTATAAGCCTTTACTCAATGAGCACGAATGATCAGTTTAGAATAATCCATTCTATCCCAAACGGCGTGATGCCATGCATTATGCTTCATTTATAAGCCTTTACTCAATGAGCACCAATGATCAGTTTAGGATGATCATTTTAACTGGCCGATCAACTTGGCATGTCTGCAGAAAACCGTTTGTAACTTTTGATTTATAGCTCAAAATGACACGAATCTTATGTCTACATTAAGCTAGTTCAATTTTCTATATCGTGGCAAAATTTGAGACAGAACTAGATATGGCAAAGCATCCAAGTAATCCAATCTATCCAAAACTGCGGGATTGCATGCATTATGCTTCATTTATAAGCCTTTACTCAATGAGCACCAATAATCAGTTAAGAATAATCTGTTCTATCCCAAACGGCGGGATGTCATGCATTATTCTTCATTTATAAGCCTTTACTCAATGAACAACAATGATCAGTTTAACTGGCCTATCAACTTGACATGTCCGCACTAAATCGTTTGTAACTTTTGATTTAGACATCCGAAGCACATGAATCCAATGCCCACGTTGAGCTAGATCAATTTTCTATATTGTGGAAAAATTTGAGACAAACATAGATACAACAAAGTTTCCAAGTAATCAAATCTATCCAAAATTGTGTGATTCCATGCATTATGTTTCATTTATAAGACTTAACTCAATGAGCACCAATGAACAGTTTAGAATGATCATTTTAACTGGCTGATCAACTTGCCATGTCCGCACTAAATCGTCCGTAACTTTTGATTTAGAGTTTAGAATGACACGAATCTAATGCCCACGTTAAGCTAGCTAAATTTTCTATATTTTGACAATACTTGAGAGAAAATAGAGACGACAAAGCGTCCAAGTAATCCAGTCTATCCTTAACTATGTGATGCCATTCATTATTCTTCATTTATAAGCTTTTACTCAATGAGCACCAATCATCAGTTTAGAATGATCATTTTAACTCGACGATCAACTTGACATGTCTGCACGAAAACCTCTGTAACTTTTGATTTAGAGCTCAGAATGACACGAATCCAATGCCCACGTTAAGCTAGTTGAATTTTTTTATATTGTGATAAAATTTAAAACTAAAATTGCATCGACAAGGTGTCCAAGTAATCCCATCTATCTAAAACTGTGTAATGTCATGCATTATGCTTCATTTATGCATCATTATTCAATGAGCACCAGTGATCAAATTTTAATGATCATATTAACTTGCCGATCAACATGACATATCCATACTGAATCGTCTATAACTTTTGTTTTATAGCTCAGAATGACACGAATCAATTTTCCATGTTAGGCTACCTCAACTTTCTTTGTTGTGACAAAATTTGAGACTGAAATAGGTACGACAAAGCATCCAAGTAATCTTGTCTATCCCAAACTGTGTGATGTCATGCATTATGCTTCATTTATTTGCTTTTACTCAGTGAGCACCAATGATCAGTTTAGATTGCTCATTTTAGCTGACCGATCAACTTGACATGTCTACACTAACTCGTCTATAACTTTTGAGTCATAATTCAGAATGACATGAATCCAATACCCACGCTAAACTAATTCAACTTTCTATATTGAAAAATGATTTGCGATAGAAATCGATACAACAAAGCATCCCAGTAAACCAATCTATCAAAAACTGTGTGATGTCATGCATTATTCTTCATTTATAAGCCTTTACTCAATGAGCACCAATGATCAGTTTAGAATGATCATTTTAACTGGCCGATCAACTTGGCATGTCTGCACAAAACCGTATGTAACTTTTGATTTATATCTCAAAATGACACGAATCCAATGCCCACATTAATCTAGTTCAATTTTCTATATCGTGGAAAATTTTGAGACAGAACTAGATACGGCAAAGCATCCAAGTAATCCAATCTATCCAAAACTGTGGGATTGCATGCATTATGCTTCATTTATAAGCGTTTACTCAATGAGAACCAATGATCAGTTAAGAATAATCTGTTCTATCCCAAACGGTGAGATGTCATGCATTATGCTTCATTTATGAGCCTTTAATCAATGCACACCAATGATCAGTTTAGAATGATCAGTTTAACTGGCCGATCAACTTTACATGTCCTCACTAAATCGTTTTTAACTTTTGATTTAGAGATCAGAAGCACATGAATCCAATGCACACATTGAGCTAGATCAATTTTCTATATTGTGGCAAAATTTGAGACAAATATAGATACAAAAAAGTTTCCAAGTAATCAAATCTATCCAAAATTGCGTGATTCCATGCAATATGATTCATTTATAAGCATTAACTCAATGAGCACCAATGAACAGTTTAGAATGATTATTTTAACTGGCCGATCAACTTGTCATATCCGCACTAAATCGTCTGTAACCTTTGATTTAGAGCTTAGAATGACACGAATCTAATGCCCACGTTAAGCTAGCTCAATTTTCTATATTTTGACAAAACTTGAGACAAAATAGAGACGACAAAGCATCCAAGTAATCCAGAATATCCTTAACTGTGTGATGCCATTCATTATTCTTCATTTATAAGCTTTTACTCAATGAGCACCAATGATCAGTTTAGAACGATCATTTTAACTCGACGATCAACTTGACATGTCTGCATGAAATGGTCCGTAACTTTTGATTTAGGCTCAGAATGACACGAATCTAATGTCCACATTAAGCTAGTTGAATTTTTTTTATTGTGATAAAATTTAAAACTAAAATTGCTTCGACAAGGTGTCCAAGTAATCCCATCTATCCAAAACTGTGTAATGTCATGCATTATGCTTCATTTATGCTTCATTATTCAATGAGCACTAGTGATCAATTTTTAATGATCATATTAACTTGCCGATCAACATGACATGTCCATACTGAATCGTCTGTAACTTTTGTTTTATAGCTCAGAATGACACGAATCAACTGCCTATGTTAGGCTACCTCAATTTTCTTTGTTGTGACAAAATTTGAGATAGAAATAGGTACGATAAGGCATCCAAGTAATCTTGTCTATCCCAAACTGCGTGATGCCATGCACTATGCTTCATTTAGTTGCTTTTACTCAGTGAGTACCAATGATCAGTTTAGAATCCTCATTTTAGCTGACCGATCAACTTGACATGTCTACACTAACTCGTCTATAACTTTTGACTCATAGTTCAGAATGACATGAATCTAATACCCACGCTAAACTAATTCAATTTTCTATGTTGACAAAAGATTTGCGATAGAAATAGATACAACAAAGAATCCCTGTAACCCAATCTATCAAAAACTTTGTGATGTCATGCTTATGCTTCATTTATAAGCCTTTACTCAATGAGCGCCAATGATCAGTTTAGAATGATAATTTTAACTGGCCGATCAACTTGGCATGTCTGCACAAAACTGTCTGTAATTTTTGATTTATAGCACAAAATGACACGAATCCAATGCCCACATTAATCAAGTTAAATTTTTTATATCGTGGCAAAATTTGAAACAGAACTAGATATGACAAAGCATCCAAGTAATCAAATCTATCCAAAACTGCGGGATTGCATGCATTATGCTTCATTTATAAGCCTTTACTCAATGAGCACCAATGATCAGTTAAGAATAATCTGTTCTATCCCAAATGGCGAGATGTCATGCATTATGCTTCATTTATAAGCTTTTACTCAATGAACACCAATGACTAGTTTAGAATGATCAGTTAAACTGGCCGATCAACTTGACATGTCCTCACTAAATCGTTTGTAGCTTTTGATTTAGAGATCAGAAGCACATGAATCCAATGCACACGTTGAGCTAGATCAATTTTCTACATTGTGGCAAAATTTGAGACAAATATAGATACAACAAAGTTTCCAAGTAATCAAATCTATCCAAAATTGCGTGATTCCATGTATTATGCTTCATTTATAAGCATTAACTCAATGAGCACCAATGAACAGTTTAGAATGATCATTTTAACTGGCCGATCAACTTGTCATGTCCGCACTAAATCGTCCGTAACTTTTGATTTAGAGCTTAGAATGACACGAATCTAATGCCCATGTTAAGCTATCTCAATTTTCTATATTTTGACAAAACTTGAGGCAAAATAGAGACGACAAGCCGTCCAAGTAATCCAGTTTATCCTTAACTGTGTGATGCCATTCATTATTCTTCATTTATAAGCTTTTACTCAATAAGCACCAATGATCAGTTTAGAATGATCATTTTAACTCGACGATAAACTTGACATGTCTGCACGAAATGGTCCATAACTTTTGATTTAGAGCTCAGAATGACACGAATCCAATGCCCCCGTTAAACTAGTTGAATTTTTTATATTGTGATAAAATTTAAAACTAAAATTGCATTAACAAGGTGTCCAAGTAATCCCATCTATCCAAAACTGTGTAATGTCATGCATTATGCTTCATTTATGCTTCATTATTCAATGAGCACCAGTGATCAATTTTTAATGATTATAATTACTTGCCGATCAACATGACATGTCCATACTGAATCGTCTGTAACTTTTGTTTTATAGGTCAGAATGACACGAATCAATTGCCCATGTTAGGCTACCTCAATTTTCTTTGTTATGACAAAATTTGAGACAGAAATAGGTACGACAAAGCATCCATGTAATCTTGTCTATCCCAAACTGCTTGATGCCATGTAATATGCTTCATTTATTTGCTTTTACTCAGTGAGCACCAATGATCAGTTTAGAACGCTCATTTTAGCTGACCGATAAACTTGACATGTCTACACTAACTCGTCTATAACTGTTGACTTATAGTTCAGAATGACACAAATCCAATACCCACGCTAAACTAGTTCAATTTTCTATATTGAAAAGGATTTGCGATAGAAATAGATACAACAAAGCATCCCAGTAACCCAATCTATCAAAAACTGCGTGATGTCATGCATTATGCTTCATTTATAAGCCTTTACTCAGTGAGCACCAATGATCACTTTAGAATGATCATAATAACTGGCCAATAAACTTGACATGTCCGCACTAAATTGATTGTCTGTAACTTCTCATTTAGAGCTCAGAATGAAACGAATTCAATGCCCACGTTAAGCTAGTTCAATTTTTTTATATTATGACAAAATTTGAGACAGAACTAAATACGACAATGCGTGATGCCATGCATTATGCTACATTTATAAGCCTTTAGTTAATGACCACCAATGATCATGTTAGAATAATCATATTAACTAGCCGATCAAGTTGACATGTACGCACTAAATCGTCTGTAACTTTCGATTTATAGTTCAGAATGATATGAATCCAACACCCACATTAAGCTATCTCAAATTTCTATATTTTGACAAAATTTGAGATAAAAATAGAGAAGAAAAATTGTCCAAATAATGAAATCTATCCCAAACTACGTGATGTCATGTTTTATGTTTCATTTGTAAGACTTTACTTAATGAGCACCAATGATGAGTTTAGAATGATCACTTTAACAAGCTGACGAACTTGACATGTCCGCACTAAGTCATCCGTCACTTTTTGTTTAGAGCTCAGAATGACATGAATGCAATGCCCACGTTAAGATCTATATTGTAACAAAATTTGAGACAAAAATAGATATAAAAAGCGTCCAAATAATGAAATCTATCCAAAATTGCGGGATTCCATGCATTATGCTTCATTTATAAGCCTTTACTCAATGAGCTCCAATTATAAGTTTAGAATGATCACTTTAACAAGTCGATCAACTAGACATGTCCGCACTAAATCGTACGTAAATTTTGATTTAGATCTCATAATGACACGAATCCAATGCCCACGTTAAGCTTGCTCAATTTTCTATATTATGACAAAATTTGAGACAAAAATACGAGAACGCGTCCAAGTAATCCAGTCTATCCCAAACTTAGTGATGCCATGTATTATTCTTCATTTATAAGCTTTTACTCAATGAGCACTAATGATCATATTAGAATTATCATTTTAACCTGCCGATTAACTTGAAATGCCTGCACTTAATTGTCCAAAACTTTTCATTTATAGGTTAGAATTACACGAATCCAATACGCAAATTAAGATAGTTCAATTTTATATATTTTGACAAAATTTGAGACAAAACTAGATATAACAAAGCTTCCAAGTAATCAAATCTATCCAAAATTGCGTGATTCCATGCATCATGCTTTATACTTCATTTATAAGCGTTTACTTAATGCACACCAATGATTAGTTTAGAATTATCATTTTAACTCGCCGATCAATTTGACATGTCTGCACTAAATTGTACGTAACTTTTGATTTAGAGCTCATAATGACAGGAATCATATGCCCACATTAAACTATTTCAATTATCTATGTTGTAACAAAATTTGAGACAAACATAGATACAAAAAAGCGTCCAAGTAATCCAATCAATTGTGTGATGCCATTCATTATGCTTTATTTATAAGCCTTTACTACATTAGCACCAATTATTTGTTTAGAATGTCACTTTAACTACCCGATCAACTAGACATGTCCGCGTTAAATCGTCCGTAACTTTTGATTTAGATCTCAGAATGAAACGAATTCAATGTCCACGTTAAGCTCGCTCAACTTTCTTTATAGTGAAAAAAATTTAAGACTAAAATTGCTTCGACAAAGCATCCAACTAATCCCATCTATCCAAAACAGCTTAATGTCATGCATTATGCTTCATTTATAAGCCTTTACTCATGAGCACCAATGATCATTTTAGAATGACATGTCCAGACTAAATCGTTTGTAACTTTTGTTTTATAGCTCGGAATAACACGAATCCAATACCCACGTTAAACTAGCTCAATTTTCTATATTGTGACAAAATTTAAGAATGAAATAGATACGGAAAGGCAACCAAGTAATCTTGTCTATCCCGAACTGCGTGATGCCATGCATTATGCGTCATTTATAAGCTATTACTCAATGAGCACCAATGATAAGTTTAGAATGATCATTTTAATTGGCCGATCAACTTGACATGTCTACACTAACTCGTCTGTCACTTTTGACTTATAGTTCAGAATGACACAAATCTAATGCCCACGTTAAACTAGTTCAATTTTCTATATTGATACAAAATTTGCGATAGAAAGAGATACGAAAAAGCGTTCAAGTAACCCAATCTATCAAAAACTGCGTGATTTCATGCGTTACGCTTCATTTATAAGCCCTTAGTCAGTGAGCACCAATGATCACTTTAGAATATCATATTAACTGGTCGATCAACTAGACATGTCCGCACTAAATTCTCCGTAACTTTTGATTTAGAGCTCATAATCACACAAATCCAATTCCCAAGTTAAGCTAGCTCAATTTTCTATACTGTGACAAAATTTGAGATAAAAATATATACGACAAAGCGTCTATCCTAAACTGCGTGATGCCATGCATTATTCTTCATTTATAAGCTTTTACTCAACGAGCACCAATGATCAGTTCAGAATGATCATTTTAACTTGCTGATCAACTTGACATGTCTGCACGAAATGGTCAGTAACTTTTGATTTAGAGCTCCGAATGACACGAATCCATTGCCCACGTTAAGCTCGTAAAATTTTTATATTGTGACAAAATTTGAGACCGAACTAGATACGACAAAGGGTCCAAGTAATCAAATCTATCCAAAACTGTGTGATGCCATGCATTGTGCTTCATTTATAAGCCTTTACTCAATGAGCATGAATGATCAGTTTAGAATATTCATATTTACTGGCCGATCAACTTGACATGTCCGCACTAAATCATCCGTAACTTTTGAAATAGCTCAGAATGATACGAATCCAGTTCTGACGTTAAACTACCTCAATTTTCTCTGTTTTGACAAAATTTGATATAGATATAGAGACAAAAAAGGGTCCAAGTAATCAAATCTATCCAAAAGTATGTGATGCCATGCTATATTTTCATTTATAAGCCTTTACTTAATGAGCAGCAATGATCATTTTGTAATGATCACTTCAACTGGCTGATCAACTTGACAAGTCCACACTAAATCATCCGTAACTTTTGATTAGATCTCAGAAAGACACAAATTCAATGCCCACATTAAGCTAGCTCAATTTTTTATATTGTAACAAAATTTGAGACAAAAATAGATTCGACAAAGTGTACAAGAAATCAAATCTATCTAAAATTGTGTGATGCCATGCATTATGCTTCATTTGAGACAATATATTGTGACAAAATTTGAGATAAAAATTGATACGACAAAGCGTCCAAGTAAACCAGCCTATCCTAAACTGCGTGATGCCATGCATTATTCTTCATTTATAAGCTTTTACTCAATGAGCACCAATGATCAGTTAAGAATGATCATTTTAACTTGCTGATCAACATGACATGTCTGCACGAAATGGTCTGTAACTTTTGATTTAGAGCACCGAATAACACGAATCCATTGCCCTCGTTAAGCTCGTTCAATTTTTTATATTGTGACAAAATTTGAGACCGAACTAGATACGACAAAGGGTCCATGTAATCAAATCTATCCAAAACTGCGTAATGCCATGCATT
This sequence comes from Pugionium cornutum, assembly GCA_018901935.1. Lineage (NCBI taxonomy): Eukaryota > Viridiplantae > Streptophyta > Magnoliopsida > Brassicales > Brassicaceae > Pugionium > Pugionium cornutum. Next base: position 12,108,452 of record CM032164.1, on the reverse strand, counting down.
ATGCTTCATTTATAAGCCTTTACTCAATGAGCATGAATGATAAGTTTAGAATAATCATATTAACTGGCCGATCAACTTAACATGTCCGCACTAAATCGTCCGTAACTTTTGACTAATATCTCAGAATGATACGAATCCATTTCCGACGTTAAACAACCTCAATTTTCTCGGTTTTGACAAAGTTTCAGATAGATATAGAGACGAAATAGCATCCAAGTAATCAAATCTATCCAAAAGTATGTGATGCCATGTTGTATTTTTATTTATAAGCCTTTACTTAATGAGCACCAGTGATCATTTTGGAATGATCACTTTAACTGTCCGATTACCTTGACATGTCCACACTAAATCATCCGTAAGTTTTGATTAGATCTCAGAATGACACAAATCCAATGCCCACATTAAGCTAGCTCAATTTGTTATATTGTAACAAAATTTTAGACAAAAATAGATTCGACAAAGCGTACAAGTAATCCAATCTATCTAAAATTGTGTGATGCCATGCATTATGCTTCATTTGAGACAGTATACTGTGACAAAATTTGAGATAAAAATAGATACGACAAAGCGTCCAAGTAAACCAGTCTATCCTAAAATGCATGATGCCATGCATTATTCTTCATTTATAAGCTTTTACTTAATGAGCACCAATGATAAGTTCAGAATGATCATTTTAACTTACTGATCAACTTGACATGTCTGCACGAAATTGTCTGTAACTTTTGATTTAGAGCGCCAAATGACACGAATCCATTGCCCACGTTAAGCTCGTTCAAATTTTTATATTGTGACAAAATTTGAGACCGAACTAGATACAATAAAGGGTCCAAGTAATCAAATCTATCCAAAACTGTGTGATGCCATGCATTATGCTTCATTTATAAGCCTTTACTCAATGAGCATGAATGATCAGTTTAGAATAATCATATTAACTGGCCGATCAACTTGACATGTCCGCACTAAATCGTCCGTAACTTTTGACTAATATGTCAAAATGATACGAATCCAGTTCCGACGTTAAACTAGCATAATTTTCTCTGTTTTGACAAAATTTGAGATAGATATGGAGACGAAAAAGCGTCCAAGTAATCAAATCTATCCAAAAGTATGTGATGCCATGCTGTATTTTCATTTATCAGCCTTTACTTAATGAGCACCAATGATCATTTTGGAATGATCACTTTAACTGTCCGATTAACTTGACATGTCCACACTAAATCATCCGTAACTTTTGATTAGATCTCAGAATGACACAAATCCAATGCCCACATTAAGCTAGCTCAATTTTTTATATTGTAATAAAATTTGAGACAAAAATAGATTCGACAAAGCGTACAAGTAATTCAATCTATCTAAAATTGTGTGATGTCATGCATTATGCTTCATTTGAGACAATATATTGTGACAAAATTTGAGATAAAAATAGATACGACAAAGCGTCCAAGTAAACCAGTCTATCCTAAACTGCGTGATGCCATGCATTATTCTTCATTTATAAGCTTTTACTCAATGAGCACCAATGATCAGTTCGGAATGATCATTTTAACTTGCTGTTCAACTTGACATGTCTGCACGAAATGGTCTGTAACTTTTGATTTAGAGCGCCGAATGACAGGAATCCATTCCCCACGTTAAGCTTGTTCAAAGTTTTATATTGTGACAAAATTTGAGACCGAACTTGATACAATAAAGGGTCCAAGTAATCAAATCTATCCAAAACTGTGTGATACCATGCATTACGCTTCATTTATAAGCCTTTACTCAATGAGCATGAATGATCAGTTTAGAATAATCATATTAATTGGCCGATCAACTTTACATGTCCGCATTAAATCATCCGTAACTTTTGACAAATAGGTCAGAATGATACGAATCCAGTTCCGACGTTAAACTAGCTCAATTTTCTCTGTTTTGACAAAATTTGAGATAGATATAGAGACGAAAAAGCGTTCAAGTAATCAAATCTATCAAAGAGTATGTGATGCCATGCTGTATTTTCATTTATAAGCCTTTACTTAATGAGCACCAATGATCATTTTGGAATGATCACTTTAACTGGCGGATCAACTTGACATGTCCACACTAAATCATCCGTAACTTTTGATTAGATGTCAGAATGATACAAATCCAATGCCCACATTAAGCTAGCTCAATTTTTTATATTGTAACAAAATTTGAGACAAAAATAGATTCGACAAAGCGTACAAGTAATCCAATCTATCTAAAATTGTGTGATGCCATGCATTATGCTTCATTTATAAGCCTTTACTCATTGTGTACCAAAGATCAGTTTAGAATGATCACTTCAATTGGCTGATCAACTAGGCAAGTCCACATTAAATTGTCTGTAACTTTTGATTTAGATCTCAGAATGACACGAATCCAATGCCCACATTAACCTAGATCAATTTTCTATATTGTGAAAAAATTTGAGACAAAATTATATACGAGAAAGCGTCCAAGTAATCCAGTATATCCCACACTGCGTGATGCCATGTATTATTTTTCATTTATAAGCTTTTACTCAATGAGCACCAATGAGCACCAATGATCAGTTTAGAATGATCATATTAACTGGTCGATCAACTTGACATGCCTGCACTGAATCGTCCGTAACTTTTGATTTATAGGTTACAATGACACGAATCCAATGCCCACATTAAGCTAGTTCAATTTTCTATATTTTGAATAATTTGATACAAAGCTAGATATAACAAAGCTTCCAAGTAATCAAATCTATCTAAAATTGTGGGATTCCATGCATTATGCTTCATTTATAAACCTTTACTCAATGAGCTCCAATTATCAGTTTAGAATGATCACTTTAACTCGTAGATCAACTAGACATGTCCGCACTAAATCGTCCCTAAATTTTGATTTAGATCTCACAATGCAATGAATCCAATGCCCACGTTAAGCTAGCTCAATTTTCTATATTGTGACAAAATTTGAGACAAAAATAGATACAAGAAAGCGTCCAAGTAATCCAGTCTATCCCAAACTGCCTGATGCCATGTATTATTATTCATTTATAAGCTTTTACTCAATGAGAACCAATGATCAGTTTAGAATGATCATTTTAACACCGACGATCAACTTGACATGCATGCACTATATCGTCCATAAATTTTGATTTATATGTTAGAATGGCATGAATCCAATGCGCAAATTAAGCTAGTTCAATTTTATATATTTTGACAAAATTCAAGACAAAACTAGATACAACAAAGCTTCCAAGTAATCAAATCTATCTGAATTTGCGTGATTCCATGCATAATGCTTAATTTATAAGCCTTTAATCAATGAGCACCAATGATCAGTTTAAAAGGATCACTTTAACTGGCTGATCAACTTGACATGTCTGCAGTAAATTGTCCATAACTTTTGATTTAGAGTTTAGAATGACACAAATCCAATGCACACATTAAGCTAGCTCAATTTTTTATATTTTGACAAAAATTGAAAGAAAATAGAGATGACAAAGCGTCCAAGTAATCCAGTATATTCTTAAATGTGTGATGCCATTCATTATTCTTCATTTATAAGCTTTTACTCAATAAGCCACAATGACCAATTTAGAATGATCATTTTAACTCGACGATCAACTTGACATGTCTGCATGAAATGGGCAGTAACTTTTTATTTAGAGCTCACAATGACACGAATCCAATGCCCACGTTAAGCTAGTAGAATTTTTTATATTGTGACAAAATTTGAGACAGAAATAGATACGATAAAGCGTCCAAGTAATCAAACCCATACAAAACTATGTGATGCCATGCTTTATTCTTCAATTATAACCCTTTACTTATTGAGCACCAATGATCAGTTCAGAATGATCAATTTAACTGTCCGATCAACTTGACATTTTCGTACTAAATCGTCGGTAGCTTTTGATTTAGATCTCTGAATGATACAAATCCGATGCCCACGTTAAGCTAGATCAATTTTCTATATTGTGACGAAACTTGAAACAGAAATAGATATGACAAAGCATCCAAGTAATCCAGTCTATCCAAAACTACGTGATGCCATGCATTATGTTTTATTTATAAGTCTTTACTCAATGAGCACCATGATCAGTTTAGAATTATCATATTAACTGGACGATCAACTTGAAATGTCTGCACTAAATCGTCCGTAACTTTTGATTTAGAGCCTAAAATGAAACGAATCCAATGCCCACGTTAGGCTAGCTCAATTTGCTATATTTTGACAAAATTTGAGATAAAAATAGAGAAGACAAAGCGTACAAGTAATGAAATCTATCCCAAACTATGTGATGCCAAACTTTATACTTCATTTATAAGACTTTGCTTAATGAGCACTAATGATTAGTTTAGAATGATCATTTTAACTCGCCGATCAATTTGACAAGTTTGTACTAAATCGTCCATAACTTTTGATTTAGAGCTTAGAATAACACGAATCCAATGCCCACGTTAAGCTATTTCAATTATCTGTGTTGTAAGAAAATTTGAGACAAACATCGATACGAAAAAGCGTCCAAGTAATCCAATCTATCTAAAACTGTTTGATGCCATGCATTATGCTTCATTTACAAGGCTTTACTCAATTAGCAGCAATTATTAGTTTAGAATGTCACTTTAACTGCACGATAAATTAGACATGCCCGCGTTAAATCGTCTGTAACTTTTGATTTAGATCTCAAAATGACACGAATTCAATGCCCACATTAAGCTAGCTCAATTTTCTATATTGTGATAAAATTTAAGACTAAAATTGCTTTGACACGGCGTCCAACTATTCCCATCTATCCAAAATAGATTAATGTCATGCATTATGCTTCATTTATAAGCCTTTACTCATGAGCACCAATGATCATTTTATAATAAACATATTAACTGACCGATTGACATGACATGTCCACACTAAATCGTCCGTAACTTTTTTTATAGCTCAGAATGACAAGAATCCAATGCCCATGTTAAACTAGCTCAATTTTCTATATTGTGACAAAACTTGAGACAAAAATAGATATGAAAAAGCAACCAAATAATCTTGTCTATCCCAAACCGTGAATGCCATGCATTATGCGTCATTTATAAGCTATTACTCAATGAGCACCAATCATAAGTTTAGAATGATCATTTTATTTGGCCGATCAACTTGACATGTCTACACTAGCTCATCCGTAACTTTTGACTTATAGTTCAGAATGACACAAATCCAATGCCCACGTTAAATAGTTCAATTTTCTATATTGAGACAAAATTTGCGATTGAAAGAGATAGGAAAAAGCGTCCAAGTAACCCAATCTATCAAAAACTGCGTGATTTCATGCATTATGCTTCATTTATAAGCCTTTAGTCAGTGAGCACTAACGATCAGTTTAGAATGATCATATTAACTGGCCGATCAACTTGACATGTCCGCACTACATTGTCCATAACTTTTGATTTAGAGCTCAAAATCACACAAATCCAATGCCCAAGTTAAGCTAGCTGAATTTTCTATATTGTGACAAAATTTGAGATAAAATAGATACGACAAAGTGTCAAAGTAAACCAGTCTATCCTAAACTGCGTGATGTCATGCATTATTCTTCATTTATAAGCTTTACTCATTCAGCACCAATGATCAGTTCAGAATGATCATTTTAACTGGCTCATCAACTTGACATGTCTGCACGAAATGGTCCGTAACATTTGATTTAGAGCTTAGGATGATACGAGTCTAATGCCCACGTTAAGCTAGTTTAAGTTTCTATATTGTGACAAAATTTGAGACAAAACTAGATACGACAAAGCGTCCAAGTAATCAAATCTATCCAAAAGTGTGTGATGCCGTGCATTATGCTTCATTTATAAGCCTTTACTCAATGAGCATGAATGATCAGTTTAGAATAATCATATTAACTGGCCGATCAACTTCACATGTTTGCACTAAATCATCTGTAACTTTTGACGTATAGCTCAGAATGATACGAATCCAAATCAACGTTAAACTACCTCAATTTTCTCTGTTTTGACAAAATTTGAGATAGAAATCGAGACGAAAAAGTATCCAATTAATCAAATCTATCCAAAACTACGCGATGCCATGTATTATGTTTCATTTATAAGCCTTTACTTAATGAGCATCAATGATCAGTTTGGAATGATCACTTTAACTGGCCGATCAACTTGACATGTCCACACTAAATCGTCCGTAACTTTTGATTAGAGCTCAGAATGACACTAATCCAATGCCCATGTTAAGCTAGCTCAATTTTTTATATTGTAACAAAATTTGAGACAAAAATAGATTCGACAAAGCGTCCAAGTAATCCAATCTATCTAAAATTGTGTGATACCATGCATTATGCTTCATTCATAAGCTTTTACTCAATGAGCACCAATTATCAGTTTAGAATGATCAGTTTAACTGGCCGATCAACTAGACGTGTCTGCACTAAATCGTCTGTAACTTTTGATTTAGAGCTTAGAATGACACGAATCCAATGCCCACGTTAAGCTAGTTCAATTTTTTTATATTTTGAATAAATTTGAGACAGAACTAGATACGACAAAGCATCAAAGTAATCAAATCTGTCCAAAACTGTGTGATGCCATGCATTATGGTTCATTTATAAGTCTTTACTTAATGAGCACCAATGATCATTTTAGAATAATCATATTAACTGGTCGATCAAGTTGACATATCCGCACTAAATCGTTTGTAACTTTCAATTTATAGCTCCGAATGATACAAATCCAATGCCCATGTTAAGCTACCTCAATGTTATATATTTTGACGAAATTTGAGATAAAAATAGAGAAGCAAAATATTCCAAGTAATGAAACCTATCCAAAACTACGTGGTGTCGTGCTTTAGGCTTCATTTATAAGCATTTACTTAATGAGCACCAATGATTAGTTTAGAATGATCACTTTAACAGGCCGATCAACTTGACATGTCCACACTAAGGCATTCGTCACTTTTGGTTTAGAGCTCCGAATGATACGAATGCAATGCCCACGTTAAGCTAGCTCAATTATCTATATTGTAACGAAATTTTGAGAGAAAAATTGATACAAAAAAGCGTTCAAGTAATCCAATCTATCTAAAACTGTGTGATGCCATGCATTATGTTCATTTATAACCCATTACTCAATGAGCTCTAATTATCAGTTTAGAATGATCACTTTAACTGGTCGATCAACTAGACATGCCCGCACTAAATCGTCCGTAAATTTTGATTTAGATCTCATAATGACACGAATCCAATACCCACGTTAAGCTAGCTCAATTTTCTATATTGTGACAAAATTTGAGACAAAAAATAGATACGAAAAATTGTCCAAGTAATCCAGTGTATCCCAAACTGCGTGGTACCATGTGTTATTCTTCACTTATAAGCTTTTACTCAATGAGCACCAATGATCAGATTAGAATGATCATTTTAACTGGCCGATCAACTTGACATGTCCGCAATAAGTGGTCCGTATCTTTTGATTTAGAGCTTAGAATGACACGAATTCAATGCCCATGTTAAGCTAGCTCAATTTTCTATATTCTGACAAAACTTGAGACAAAATAGAGACGACAAAGCGTCCAAGTAATCCAGTCTATCCTTAACTGTGTGATGCCATTCATTATTCTTCATTTATAAGCTTTTACTCAACGAGCACCAGTGATCAGTTTAGAATGATCATTTTGACTGGCCAATCAACTTGACATGTTTGCACTAAATAGTCTGTAACATTTGATATATAGCTTTGAATGACACGAATCCAATGCCCACGTTAAGCTAGTTAAATTTTCTATATAGAGAAAAAATTTGAAACAAAAATAGATACAACAAAGCGGCCGAGTAATCCGTTCTATCTCAAACAGAGAGATGCCATGTATTATGCTTCACTTAGAAGCCTTTACTGAATGAGCACCAATGATCAATTAAAAATGATCATTTTAACTGGCCAATCAACTTGACATGTTTGTAGTAAATCGTCTGTAACTTTTGATTTATAGCTCATAATGACATGAATCCAGTGCCCACGTTGAGGTAGCTCAATTTTCTATATTGAGACAAAATTTGAGATAAATATAGATATGACAAAGTGTCCAAGTAATCCAATCTATCCAAAATTGTGTGATTCCATGCATTATGCTTCATTGATAAGCCTTTACTCAATGAGCACGAATGATCAGTTTAAAATAATCCATTCTATCCCAAACGGCACGATGCCATGAATTATGCCTCATTTATAAGCCTTTACTCAATGAGCACCAATGATTAGTTTAGAATGATCATTTTAACTGGTCGATAAACTTGGCATGTCTGCACAAAACCGACTTTAACCATTGATATATAGCTCAAAATGACACAAATCTAATGCCCACATTAAGCTAGTTCAATTTTCTATATCGTGGCAAAATTTGAGACAGAACTAGATACAGCAAAGCATCTAAGTAATCTAATCTATCCCAAACGGTGAGATGTCATGCATTATGCTTCATTTATAAGCCAGTACTCAATGAACACCAATGATCAGTTTAGAGTGATCAGTTTAACTGGCCGATCAACTTGACATGTTCGCACTAAATCGTTTGTAACTTTTGATTTAGAGATCAGAAGCACATGAATCCAATCCCCACGGTTAGCTAGATCAACTTTCTATATTGTGGAAAAATTTGAGACAAATATATATATAACAAAGCTTCCAAGTAATCAAATCTATCCAAAATTGCGTGATTCCATGCATTATGCTTCAATGAGCACCAATGAATAGTTTAGAATGATCATTTTAACTCGTCGATCAACTTCCCATGTCCGCACTAAATGGTCCGTAACTTTTGATTTAGAGCTTAGAATGACACGAATCTAATGCCCACGTTAAGCTAGCTCAATTTTCTATATTTTTGACAAAACTTGAGACAAAATAGAGACGACAAAGCGTCCAAGTAATCCAGTCTATCCTTAACTGTGTGATGCCATTCATTATTCTTCATTTATAAGCTTTTACTCAATGAGCACAAACGATCAGTTTAGAATGATCATTTTAACGGGACGATGAATTTGACATGTCTGCACGAAATGGTCCGTAACTTTTGATTTAGAGCTTAAAAAGACACGAATCCAATGCCCACGTTAAGCTAGTTTAATTTTTTATATTGTGACAAAATTTGAGACAGAAGCATCCAAGTAATCAAATCTATACAAAACTGATTGATGCCATGCTTTATTCTTCAATTATAAGCCTTTACTTAATGAGCACCAATGATCAGTTTAGAATGATCACTTTAACTGTCCAATCAACTTGACATGTCCGCATTAAATTGTCCGTAACTTTTGATTTAGGTCTCCGAATGACACGGATTCGATGCCCATGTTAAGCTAGATCAATTTTCTATTTTGTGACAAAATTTGAGACAGAAATAGATATGACAAAGCGTCCAATTAATCAAATCTATCCCAAACTATGTGATGCCATGCTTTATGCTTCATTTATAAGCCTTTACTTAATGAGCACCAATGATCAGTTTAGAATGATTACTTTAACTGGCCGATCAATTGATATGTCCGCACTAAGTTGTCCGTAACTTTTGATTTAGATCTTTGAATGACACGAATACAATGCTCACGTTAAGCTAGATCAATTTTCAATATTCTGACAAAATTTGAGACAAAAATAGATACGACAAAGCGTCCAAGTAATCCAGTCTATCCTAAATTGCGTGATGCCATGCATTATTCTTCATTCATAAGCTTTTACTCAATGAGTACCAATGATCAGTTTAGAATGATCATTTTAACTGGCAGATCAACTTGTCATTTCTGCACAAAATGGTCCGTACCTTTTGATTTAGAGCTCAGAATGATACGAGTCCAATGCACACGTTAAGCTACCTTAATTTTCTATATTTTGACAAAATTTGAGATAGAAATAGAGACGACAAAGTGTCCAAATAATCAAATCTATCGTCTGCGTGATACCATGCATTATGCTTCATTTAGAGCTCAGAATGAGACGAATCCAATACCCACGTTAGGCTAGTTCAATTTTTTATATCGTGACAAAATCTGAGATAAAACTAGATGCGACAAAACGTCCAAGTAATCAAATCTATCCAAAACTGTGTGATGCCTTGAATTATGCTTCCTTTACAAGCCTTTACCTAAAGAGTACCAATGATTAGTTTAGAATAATCATATTAACTGGCCGCTCAACTTGATATGTGCACACTAAATCATCCGTAACTTTTGAATTAGAGCTCAGAATGACACGAATCCAATCCTCATGTTAAACTAGCTACATTTTCTATATTGTAACAAAATTTGAGACAAAAATATAAATGACAAAGCGTCCAAGTAATCCAGTCTATCCAAAATTGTGTGATGCCATGCATTATTCTTCATTTATTATTTTTTACTCAATGAACACTAATGATCAATTTAGAACGATCATTTTAACTGGCCGATCAACTTGATATATCTGCATGAAATGGTCCGTAACTTTTGATTTAGAGCTCAAAATGACACGAATCCAATGCACACGTTAAGCTAATTCAATTTTTTATATTGTGACAAAATTTGATACCGAACAAGATACGACAAGGCCTCCAAGTAATCAAATATATCCAAAACTGCGTGATGCCATACATTATTCTTCATTTACAGGCCTTTTCTCATTGAGCACCAATGATTAGTTTATAATAATTTTATTAACTTGCCGATCAAATTGCCATGTCCGCACTAAATTGGCCATAACTTTCGATTTAGAGTACAAAATGATACGAATCCAATACCCACGTTAAGCTACCTCAATTTTCTATATTTTGACAAAATTTGAGATAGAAATAGAGAAGAAAAAGCGTCCAAGTAATCAAATCTATCGTCTGAGTGATGTCATGCATTATGCTACATTTATAAGCCTTTACTTAATGAGCAGCAATGATCAGTTTAGAATGATCACTTTTATTGGCCGATCAACTTGACATGCCTGCACTAAATCGTCCGTAACTTTTGATTTATATCCCAATATTAGACGAATCCAATGCACACATTAAGCTAGTTCAATTTTCTATATTTTGACAAAATTTGAGATAAAACAAGATACGACAAAGCATCCAAGTAATCAAATCTATCCGGAATTTCGTGATTCCAAGCATTTTGCTTCATTTATAAGACTTAACTAAATGAGCACCAATGATCAGTTTAAAATAATTATATTAACTAGCTGATCAACTTGAAATGTCCGCTATAAACCATCCATAACTTTTGATTTATAGCTTAGAATTACACGATTCCAATGCCCACATTAAACTAGCTAATTTTCTATATTTTGACAAAACTTGAGAAAAAATAGAGACGATAAAGCATCCAAGTAATCAAATCCATCCCAAACTACGTGATGTCATGCTTTATGCTTCATATATAAGCTTTTATTTAATAAGCACTAATGATCAGTTTAGAATGATCACTTTAATTGGCGACCAACTTGACATGTCTGCACTAAATCGTCCAAAACTTTTGATTTGGAGCTCATAATGACACGAATCAAATGCCCACGTTAATCTAGGTCAATTTTCAATATTATGACAAAATTTGAGATAGAAATAGATACGCCAAAGCGACCAAGTAATCCGGTCTATCATAAACTGTGTGATGCCATGCATTATCTTTCATTTATAAGCTTTTACTCAATGAGCACCAGTGATCAGTTTAGAATGATCATTTTAACAGGCCGATCAACTTGACATATTGGCACGAAATGGTCCGTAACTTTTGATTAATAGCTCAGAATGATACGAGGCCAATGCCGTCATTAAGCTAGATCAATGTTTCATATTGTGACAAAATTTGAAACAAAACTAGATACGACAAAGCGTCCAAGTAATCAAATCTATCGAAAACTATGTGATGCCATGCATTATGCTTCATATATAAGCCTTTACCTAATGAGCACCAATGATTAGTTTAGAGTAATCATATTAACTGGCCGATCAACTTGACATGTCCACACTAAATCATCCGTTACTTTTGATTTAGAGCTCATAATGACACGAATCCAATCCTCATGTTAAACTAGCTCAATTTTCTATATTGTGACAAAATTTGAGGCAATAATATATATGACAAAGCATCCAAGTAATCCAGTCTATCCTAAACTGTGTGATGACATGCTTTATTCTTCATTTATTATGTTTTACTCAATGAACAGTAATGATCACTTTAACTGGCCGATAAACTAGACATATCTGCACAAAATGGTCCGTAACGTTTGATTTAGAGCTCAGAATGACACGAATCAAATGCACACGTTATGCTAGTTCAATTTTTTATATTGTGACAAAATTTGAGACAGAACTAGATACGACAAAGCGTCCAAGTAATCAAATCCATCCAAAACTGCGTGATGTCATGCATTATGCTTCATTTATACGCCTTTACTCAATGAACACCAATGATCAGTTTAGAATAATTATACTAACTTGCCAATCAAATTGACATTTCTGCACTAAATCGGCTGTAGCTTTCAATTTAGAGCTCAAAATGATACGAATCCAATGTCCACGTTAAGCTACCTCAATTTTCTATATTTTGACAAAATTTGAGATAGAAATAGAGACGTCCAGGCAATCAAATCAATCGGTAAACTGCATGATGCCATGCATTACGCTTCATTTATAAACCTTTACTTAATGAGCACCAATGATCAGTTTAGAATGATCACTTTAACTGGCCAATTAACTTGACATGTCCGCACTAAATCATCCGTAACTTTTGATTTAGAGCTTAGAATGACACGAATCCAATGTCCACGTTAAGCTAGCTAAATAATATATCTTGTAGCAAAATTTGAGAAAAAAATAGATACAAAAAAGCATCCAAGTAACACAATCTATCTAAAAAGTATGTGATGCCATGCATTATGCTTCATCTATAAGCCTTTACTCAGTGAGCACCAATTATCAGTTTAGAATGATCACTTTAACGGGCCGATCAACTAGATATGTCCGCCGTGAATCATCTATAACTTTTGATTAATATACCAGAATGACACGAATCCAATACCCACATTAAGATAGTTCAATTTTCTATATTTTGACCAACTTTGAGACAAAACTAGTTATGACAAAGCATCCAAGTAATCAAATCTATCCAAAATTTCGTGATTCCATACATTTTACTTCATTTATAAGCCTTAACTCAATGAGCACCAATGATTAGTTTAGAATAATAATATTAACTGGCCGATCAACTTGACATGTCCACACTAAATCATCCGTAACTTTCGATTTAGAGCTCAGAATGACACGAATCCAACCCTCATGTTAAACTAGCTCAATTTCTATATTTTAACAAATTTATAGACAAAATATACAGGACAAAGCGTCCGAGTAATCCAGTCTATCTTAAATTGCGTGACGTCATGCATTATTCTTCATTTATTATCTTTTACTCAATGAGCACCAATGATCAATTTAAAATCATCCAATTAGAATGATCACTTTAACAGGCCGATCAACTTGACATATCTGCAGTAAATGGTCCGTAATTTTTTATTTATAGCTCAGAATGACACGAATCCAATGCCCACGTTAAGATAGTTCATTTTTCTATATTTTGACAAAATATGAGATAAACTAGATACAACAAAGAGTCCAACTAATCAAATCTATCAAAAGCTGCGTGATACCATGCATTATGCTTCATTTATACGCCTTTACTCAATGAGCACCAATGATCAGTTTAGAATAATCATATTAACTGGCCGATCAACTTGACATGTCCGCACAAAATCGAGTGTAACTTTTGATTTAGAGCCCAAAATGATATGAAGCCAATGCCTACGTTAAGCTAGCTCAATTTTCTATATTTTGACAAAATTTAGGATAGAACTAGAGAAGACAATGCGTCCAAGTAATCAAATCTATCCCAAACTACGTGATGCCATGCTTTATGCTTTATTTATAAGCCTTTACTTAATGAGCACCAATGATCAGTTTAAAATGATCACTTTAACAGAACGATCAATTTGATATGTACACACTAAATCGTCCGTAACTATTGATTTAGGGGTCAGAAAGACACGAATCAAGTGCCCACGATAATCTAGTTCAATTTTCAATATTGTAACAAAATTTTAGACCAAAATAGATACAAAAAGCATCCAAGTAATCCAATCTATGTAAAACTGTGTGACGCCATGCATTACGCTTCTATTATAAACCTTTAAACAATGAGCACCAACAATCAGTTTAGAATGATCACTTTAACTGGCCGATCAACTAGAAATTTCCGCACTTAATCATCCATGACTTTTGATTTAGATCTCCGAATGACAAGAATCCAATTCCCATGTTAAGCTAGCTCAATTTTCCATATTGTGTCAAAATATGGGACAGAACTAGATACGACAAAGTGTCCAAATAATCCAATATATCCAAAACTGCGTGCTGACATGCCTTATTCTTCATTTATAAGCATTTACTTAACGAGCATCCATGATCAGTTTAGAATGATCACTTTAACTGGCCGATCAGTTTTGACATGCCTGCACAAAATGGTATGTAACTTTTGATTTAAAGCTCAGAATGACACAAATCCAATGCCCACGTTAAAGTACTTCAATTTTTTATATTAAGAAAATTAGAGGCAAAACTAGATACGACAAAGCGTCCAAGTAATCAAATCTATCCAAAATTGTGTTATGCCATGCATTATGCTTCATTTATTGGCCTTTACTCAGTGAGCACCAATGATCAGTTTAGAATAATCATATTAATTGGCCAATCAACTTGACATGCTCGCACTAAATCTGCCGTAACTTTCAATTTAGTGCTCTGAATGATACAATTCCAATGCCCGTTAAGGTACCTCAATTTTCTATATTTTGACAAAATTTGAGATAGAAATAGAGACGACAAAGCGTCCAAGTAATCGTATTTATCCAAAATTGCATGTTGCCATGCATTATGCTTCATTTATAAGCCTTTACTTAATGAGCACCAATGATCAGTTTAGAATAATCATATTACCTAGCCGATCAACTTGACATGTCTGCACTAAATCGTCTGTAACTTTTGATTAAGAGCTCAGAATGACACGAATCCAATCCCCATGTTAAGCTAGCTCAATTTTCTATATTGTTACAAAATTTGAGACAGAAATATATATGACAAAGTGTCCAATTAATCCAGAGTATCCTAAACTGTGTGATGCCATGATTATTCTTCATTTATTATCTTTTACTCAATGAGCACCAATGATCAATTTAAAATGATCATTTTGATGGCCCGATCAACTTAACATTTCTGCACTAAATGGTCCGTAACTTTTTATTTATAGCTTTGAATGACAGGAATCCAATGCCCACGTTAAACTATTTCAATTTTCTATGCTTTGACTAAATATGAGACATAACTAGATACGACAAAACGTCCAAGTTATCAAATCTATCCAAAACTATGTGATGCCATGCAGTATGATTCATTTATATGCCTTAAATCAATGAGCACCAACGATAAATTTAGAATAACCATATTAATTGGCCGATCGGCTTGGCATGTCCACACTAAATCATTCATAACTTTTGATTTTGAACATTGAATGACACGAATCCAATGCCCACGTCAAGCTAGCTCAATTTTCTATATTTTGACAAAACTTGAGAAAAAATAGAGACAACAAAGCGTCCAAGTAATCATATCTATCCCAAACTACGTGATGCCATTCTTTGTGCTTCATTTATAAGCCTTTATTTAATGAGCACTAATGATCAGTTCTGAATGATCACATTAATTGGCGATCAACTTCACATGTTTGCACTAAATCGTCCAAACCTTTTGATTTAGAGCTCATAATAACACGAATCTAATGCCCACGTTAAGCTAGATAAATTTTCAATATTATGACAAAATTTGAGACTGAAATAGATATGACAATGCGTACAAGTAATCCAGTCTATCCTAAACTGCGTGATACCATGCATTATTCGTCATTTAAAAGCTTTTACTTAATGAGCACCAATGATTAGTTTAGAATGATCATTTTAACTGGCCGATCAACTTGACATGTCTGCACGAAATGGTCTGTAACTTTTAATTTAGAGCTTAGAATGATACGAGTCCAATGCCCACGTTAAACCAGTTCAATTTTTTATATTGTGACAAGTTTTGAGGCAAAACTAGATACGACAAAGTATCCAAGTAATCAAAACTATCCAGAACTCCGTGATGCCATGCATTATACTAAATTTACAAGCCTTTACCTAATGAGCACCAATGATCAGTTTAGAATAATCATATAAACTGGCAGATCAACTTGACTTGTCCGCACTAAGTCGTGCGTAACATTTTATTTGGAGCCCAGATTGATACAAATCCAATGGCCATGTTAAGTTGAAATAGAAATAGAGAAGTCAAAGCGTCCAAGTAATCAAATCATTCTAAAACTGTGTGCCGCGTTGCATTATGCTTCATATATAAAGCCTTTACATAATGAGCACCAATGATCAGTTTAAAATGATCACTTTAACAGGCCGATCAACTAGACATGTCCGCACTATATCGTCCTTAACTTTTGATTTATATCTCAAAATGACACAAATCCAATGCCCAAGTTAAGCTAGCTCAAATTTCTATATTGTGACAAAATTTGGGACAGAACTTGATACGACAAAGCGTCCAAGTTTTACAATCCATCCAAAATTGCATGTTGCCATGGTTTATTCTTCATTTATAAGCCTTACTTTAATGAGAACCATTATCAGTTTGCACTGATCACTTTAACTAGCTGATCAATTTGACATGCCTGCATAAAATGGTACTTAACTTTTGATTTGGAGCTCAAAATAACACGAATCCAATGCACACGTTAAGGTATTTCAATTTTTTATATTGTGACAAAATTTGAGATAGAACTATATATGGAAAAGCGTCCAAATAATCAAATCTATCAAAAACTGCGTGATCCGAGGCATTATATTTCATTTTTAAGCCTTTACTTAATGAGCACCAATTATCAGTTTAGAATAATCATAATAATTGGCCGATCAACTTGACATGTCCGCAGTAAATCGGCCTTAACTTTCGATTTAGAGCTCATAATGATACAAACCCAATGCCCACGTTGAGCTACCTTAATTTTCAATATTTTGACAAAATTTGAGATAGAAATGGAGATGACAAAGCGTCCAAGTAATCAAATCTATCTAAAACTGCGTGATGCGATGCATTATGCTTCATTTATAAGCCTTTACTCAATGAGCAACAATGATCAGTTTAAAATAGTCATATTAACAGGCCGATCAACTTGACATATCTGCACTAAATCCTCCGTAACTTTTAATTTAGTGCTCAGAATGACACGAATCCAATCCCCATGGTAAGCTAGCTCAGTTTACTATATTGTGACAAAATTTGAGACAAAAATATATACGACAAAGCATCCAAGTAATCGGTTCTATCCTAAACTGCATGATGCCATGCATTATTATTCATTTATTATCTTTTACTCAATGAGCACCAATGATCAATTTAGAATGATCATTTTAACTGGCCGATTAACTAGATATTTATATGCTAGATAGCTCAGAATCACACGAATCCAATGCCCACGTTAAACTAACTCAAGTTTCTATATTGTGACAAAATTTGAGACATAAATAGATATGAAGCATCCAAGTAATCCAGTCTATCCCAATCTGCGTGATGCCATGCATTATGCTTTTATAAGCTTTTACTTTATGAACACACATGATCAGTTTAGAATGATCATTTTAACTGGCCAATCAACTTGACATGTCTGCACTAAATCGTTTGTAACTTTTGACTTATAGCTAAGAATGACACGAGTCCAATGCCCACGTTAAACTAGTTCAATTTTCTATGTTGAGACAAAATTTCATAAAGAAATAGATACGAAAAGGAATTCAAGTAATCCAATCTATCTAAAACTATGTGATGTCATGCATTATGCTTCATTTATAAGCCTTTATTCAATGAGCACTAATGATCAATTTCGAATGATCATATTAACTGGCCGATCAACTTGACATGTCTGCCTAATCGTCCGTAACTTTTGATTTAGAGCTCAGAATGACACGAATCCAATGCCCATGTTAAGCTAGCTCAATTGTCTATATTGTGACAAAATTTGAGATAGAAATATATATGAAAAAGCGTCCAAGTAATCCAGTCTATCCTAAACTGCGTGATGCCATGCATTGTTTTTCATATATAAGCTTTTACTCAGTCGGCACCAATGATCAATTTAGAATGATCATTTTAACGGCCGATCAAATTGACATGTCTTCACTAAATCGTCCGTAACTTTTTATTTATAGGTCAGAATTACACGAATCCAATGCCCACGTCAAAGTAGTTGAGTTTTCAATATTTTGAAAAAATTTGAGACAAACCTAGATACAACAAAGAGTGCAAGTAATTAAATCTATCCAAAATCTATCCAAGGTAAAGTACCTTGGGCTTTCCTCATTAAAAACCTATCTTAGAACACCCATTATGACAAAACTAAGAATAGGGAAAAAGAGTACAATCCAAGGCACCTCTCTTGGTGTGGTTTAGGTGGCTTGAATCACAACTAATGTGGTTGGATTAGCACGCTTCTTCCTCCTCTGGTTCAAGCTGCTCCAAGGTTGTGGTTCCTTGCTGGCCATGCTCACATCATCCTCTCCTAGTTGAGCAGGATTTGACATCAAATCTATTTGATCTGCAAAATATGGAACCAAATCAGTAATATCGAAGCTTGAACTCACTTGGTAATTACCTTGAAGATCCAGCTGGTAGGCATTGTCATTGATCTTCTTGATGACTTTGAATGGGCCATCAATCCTAGGCATTATCTTGGATTTCCTTTCACTCGAAAATCTATCTTTGCGCAAATGGATCCACACCAAGTCTCTTTCCTCAAATGCTAACTCCTTTCGGCCTTTATTGTCTTGTTGAGCATACAACTTAGTCTTATTTCCAATATTGAGCCGAGCCTTCTCATGAATTTTTTAACCATCTCAGCCTTTTTTCTTTCCATCAATGCTTGTCCTTTCACTCTAAGGTAAACGCATTAGATCCAAAGGTGAGATGGGATTGAACCCATAAACAATTTTGAATGGTGAGTACTTAGAAGCAGTATGCCTAGCATGATTATATGCGAATTCAACATGAGGCAAGCATTCTTCCCAATCCCTAAGATTCTTTTTAATCAAAGCTCTTAACAAAGTAGAGAAGGTTCTATTAACTACTTCAGTTTGACCATCCGATTGCGGGTGAAAAGTTCTAGAGAACCAAAGCTTAGTTCCTAGCTTAGACAAAAGTTTTTTCCAAAAGTAACTAAGGAACATAGTGTCTCTATCTGATACTATGGTCCTAGGCATGCCATGAAGTCTAACTATCGCCGTAAAAAATAATCCGGAAATGTTAACATCATCATCCGTCTTATGAGCAGGAATAAAGTGAGTCATTTTGGAAAATCCATCAACTACAACAAACACATAATCCTTTCCAGTCTTAGTTCTAGGCAATCCAACAACAAAATCCATAGAAATATCATGACAAGGGTGCAAAGGTATAGGAAGAGGGGTATACAAACTGTGCTTTTGGATTGTGGATTTGGCTTGCTTGCAAGTTACACATCTTTGGCAAGATTTCTCAACACCACCCCTCATGTGTGGCCAAAAGAAGTGTTCCTGCAATACATTTAATGTCTTTGCCATGCCAAAGTGACCCATAAAACCACCTGAAAGTGCTTCCGTAACAAACAAGTGTCGTAAAGAGGAGTTAGGTACACATAACCGATTATCATAAAACAAGAAGCCTTCACTCTTAAAGTATTTTCCAGTACCAAACTTCTCACAAGAAGCATAAATATCCTTAAAATCAGCATCAGTAGCATATAACTGTTTGATTTACTCAAACCCTAGCAGTTTAACTTCTAAAGAGTTCAAGAGCACATACCTCCGAGAAAGAGCATCGGCCACTACATTCTCTTGACCTTTCTTGTATTTGATCACATAAGGGAAGGTCTCAATGAATTCCACCCACCTAGCTTTTTTGCCCTTTGAGATGTTTGAGTGACTCATGATCGGTATGGATGACAAACTCCTTGGGCCAAAGATAATGTTGCCATGTTTTCAAGGCCCTCACAAGTGCATATAGTTCTTTGTCATAGGTTGGGTAATTGAGTGTGGCCCCTCCAAGTTTCTCACTAAAGTAGGCTATAAGCTTCCTTTCCTGCATAAGAACAGCACCAATACCAACTTCTGAGGCATCACATTCAATTTCAAAAGTTTTATCAAAGTTAGGAAGAGATAGCATCAGGGAGTGTGTGAACTTGTCTTTTGAGGTTTGGAATGCCTCCTCTTGCGCCTGCTCTCACTCAAATCCCACATTCTTTTTTATACCCTTAGTGAATGGAGCTGCTATAGTGCTAAATTCCATGACAAACCTCCGGTAAAATCCAGCTAGGCCATGGTAGCTCCTTACTTCCCCGACATTCTTTGGACTCGGCCACTCCTTAATCGCTTTTATCTTTTCCTCATCAACCTTAATACCATCTGTACTCACAACAAAACCTAAGAAGACAAGATTATCTGTTCGAAAAGACAATTTCTTAAGATTGGCTTACAAGTTTTCCTTTTTAAGCACTTCAAAAACCTTTCGGAGGTGTTGATGAGGACATCAGGTCGTACATCCAGCCAGGAGACCAGACTGGCCGACCAGGAAGCTTGCCCGAGACAGCAGGACCATCTGGCGCGCCTGCCGGACCAGACAGTACCGCCGGACCCTCGACCTATAGGACCAGACCGGTCAACATCGCCGGCGGAGAGGCCCAAGCTTCCGGCACACTTGGTGGGGACGTGAATGACACCGCCGGTCCCCCTGATGACACCGCCGACTCCGGGATCAACTTGGCCGGTCCTGAAGTCATTCCGGCCAGTACCGCGCACAATCCAGCCGGTACAGGCCATCCAGCCGAGTACACGCACACTTCCACTTCTACACAAGAGGACTCGGACCAAATGAGCTACCAGCTCCAGGACATGCACTTAGAGGAAGTATCTACACCAGTGGTACCTCCAGGAGCAATGACAAGAAGCAGATCAAGAGCACTCTTCCACAAATTCAGCTTATGGGTGACAAGCTTCTAGAGGAAGAGCAGCTAAGGACAATGGGCCAGAAGAGCAAATTAGAGTCCAAAGGCTTCTCAACAACACAAGGAACATCAGAGACTTGGGCTTTAGTGGCAAGAGAGGTCAGGGCCCAAAGATATTTAACCCTACTCCAAGTCGAAGACTAGGAGCAAGCTGCATGCCACAAGGACGGCCACCTTCCATTTCTTGGCCGTGAGGTGAGTTAAGGTAAGTTTACATTCGAATATATGCCTCTTTCTGTTTTGCAGGGTAGGATCTAGTTGCTTTACATTTTGAGTCAAGAACATTTTAGGAATAGGTCCTTTTTCGGTTATGCACTTTTGTATCTTTTCCTTTTGTGCACTTTTGTAAACTTTCCTTTATTTGTTTGAGTCGACCCTAGAAGGTCAAGCTGTCGAGCATATTAATAAGGCTCCTTCCAGCATTGTAGTTCGACAACCTTTTTGATTATTAATAAAGTAGAACTTTTCCCTACGAGCTTTCTCTCAAGAGAGACTTGTGCGCTTAGAACCTAGTTGAGACCAGCCCTCCTAGCTCTAAGTTTGTGATTTATCACGAGGTTCATCACCCCTCGTGTGGTTCACTTCACCCTTCCATCGTTTACCAACCAGAAAACCCCTATCCAGAAGCCTAAGGTTGAGTTTCTCACCTAATCTTCTACAAACAGCCCACGCATACATCCTTGAATCAAGGCTTGTATCATTTTGGTATCAGAGCTTAAAGCTCCTAAACCAGGTTGTTTCTATCCTTTTGCTTGTTTTGTTTTGTGTTCTTGCATTAGTTTAAGTCGCATTCAAGAAAAATCAAAAAAATAACCTCAAACTCCAAACCGAGTGCATCTAGCCTCTACGTGTATCACTAGGGTTTAGATTCACTTTTGCATTGCATACACGTTTTCTTTTTGTTTAAGTCATATTTCCTTTATTTTAAGTCTAATTAAAAAGAAAAGAAAAAGAAAATAGAAAAGATACTAAAAGAATTCGAATTGGACAGCTAGCACAAGTTGTCTAGGAAGTTTCCTTTTTTTCGAATTTCCTTTCTTTAGAATTTT
The DNA here is from genome assembly GCA_018901935.1 of Pugionium cornutum. Classification (NCBI taxonomy): domain Eukaryota; kingdom Viridiplantae; phylum Streptophyta; class Magnoliopsida; order Brassicales; family Brassicaceae; genus Pugionium; species Pugionium cornutum. The sequence continues at coordinate 12,086,282 of CM032164.1, read as the reverse complement.
CCTTTTGCATTTTTTTCAAACCCATATAAAAAAAACTCTCCTAATAATTTAGGAGCACCCTAATTGTCTTCTTTCTTTGTAGCACACATGGGAGAAGAGAATAGAGACGCAGCTGAAGCCATGATGGCCATGTTCACCACACTCCAAACACAACTCGCATCCATAGGCGAGAGGTTGGAGCGCGTGGAGAGACCAGTAAGATTCCAGGCCATAAGGCACGTGAGAGCTGAGCCAGATCGTCCTGAGGGTCCTGAGTACCTTAGGACACGGCACGAACAGGAGGAACCCCAGCCAGATGGAGATGAGGACACGCAACCTCATAACTATCACCATAGGCCGAGAGGACCTCCACGGCAACCAGAGGCAGAAGATGATGGCTTTGAGCCATATGGTCTTCACCAGAGACCAAGAATGCCTCCTAGACGTCATGAGGATGGAGATGAACACACCTATAACCGGGTAATTCATCCTGATGTTAAACTAACTCCTCCAACTTTTGCAGGAAAAGTAGACCCGAGGCTTACCTAGATTGGGAGAAGCGAATGGATCATATCTTTGATCACTACAACCAACCAGGACCTAGGAGAGTCTCAATGGCAGTAGCACAACTCACGGACAATGCCCTCATCTGGTGGGATCGTGAGGTATCTGACAGAAGGAGGAGAGAATGAGACCCGTAGACTCATGGGTCGACATGAAAGACCTCATGCGACAAAGGTATGTTCCACCTTACTTTCATAGGGATTTGCAACGACGTTTCGTACTCTTAAGCAGGGTACCAGATCAGTAGAGGAGTACTATGAAGAGTTCGAGAGGTTAAGGAACAGATTGGAGCTCAATGATGATGAAGAAGCATTGATGGCACAATTCTTGGATGGACTCCAAGAAAGGATCAGCCGCAAGGTGGAAAGACAAATCTACAATGACTTCAAGGACTTGTTCCACCTGTCTGTGCAAGCTGAGCAGCACATCAAACGTAAGAGCCAAGACATCCGCAGCAAGCCTAAGACACCTTGGGCACCAAGCAACATGCCTAAGACAGTGGACAAAGGCAAAAGCGTAGAGATCGAGTCAAGGTTCAAGAGCAAGCCTCCTGAACCCACCCGTGACCAGAGAGAGCCTGGTAAGTCTTCTAACCCTCAAAGATCACGTGACATAACTTGTTTCAAGTGCAGGGGACGTGGACACATCTCAAGGAGTGCCCAAACAACCGAGTCATGCTGATTACGGAGGCAGGAGAATATGAGTCCCAAGATGAAGAGGACTATGAACCAGAAGGAGAATATGGTGACATTGAGTACCCTGATGTGGGGGAAGTGCTGGTCACTAGACGTATCCTCAGTGCAATGGTGGATCCTTCAGAGACCATCCAAAGGGAGAACATCTTCCACAGCCGTTGCACCATCAAGGGAAAGGTATGTAACCTCATCATAGATGGTGGTTCTTGCACTAACGTTGCTAGTGCGTATATGGTTGATAAGCTAGGTCTAGAGAGGACACGGCATCCTCGACCATATAGACTGAGATGGCTTGATGACAAAGTGGAGCTCAAGATTCATGAGCAAGTCACTGTGCCATTCAGTGTGGGCAAGTACCAAGACCAGGTCGTGTGCGACGTGGTGCCCATGCAAGCTGGCCATCTTCTGCTAGGAAGACCATGGCAGTTTGACAAAGAGACCAGGCATGATGGCAGAACCAATCTCTACACCTTCGTGCATGACAAGAGAAAGGTCAGCCTAGCTCCTCTTACACCTGCCCAAGTACATGAGCTACAACTCCAAATGAGTAAGGAAAGGAAACTTGTCAAGTCTAACTTTCTTATTCAACCTAGTCATGTCCGGAGAGCTTTAGCCTCGAAGGACTTAATGTTACTAATGGTTTTCAAGGAAGTGTTGAGTATAGAACAGGGACAGGTAGAGCTACCTCATGAAGTAGCAACACTCCTCAACAAATTCCAGGATGTATTTCCAGAGGAGATACCAGCAGGCTTGCCTCCTTTACGCGGCATAGAACATCAGATTGATCTAGTGCCGGAGCAGCCCTGCCCAACCGGCCAGCCTACCGGATGAGTCCAGAGGAGTCCAAAGAGCTTGAGAAGCAAGTCAAGGAGCTCCTGGAGAAAGGATATGTTCGAGAGAGCCTCAGTCCATGTGCTGTACCAGTGCTGCTAGTGCCCAAGAAGGATGGGACTTGGCGCATGTGGTGGACTGCCGAGCAATCAACAACATCACAGTCAAGTATAGGCATCCAATACCACGACTGGATGACATGCTAGATGAGCTGAGTGGAGCCACGGTCTTCTCCAAGATAGACCTCAAAAGTGGATACCACCAGGTAAGAATGAAGGAAGGTGATGAGTGGAAGACTGCTTTCAAGACAAAGCAAGGGCTCTCTGGTGGACAGTCATGCCATTTGGCTTGACTAATGCCCCAAAGCACCTTCATCGCCTTATGAACCAAGTTCTTAGGGCGTACATCAGTAAGTTCGTAGTAGTTTATTTTGATGACATACTTGTTTATAGTAAGTGCCTCAGAACACCTCACACATCTTGAGATGGTCCTTAAAACCCTTGACAAGAAGAGCTTTATGCCAATCTCAAGAAGTGCACCTTTATACTGATAAGCTTGTCTTTTTAGGTTTTGTTGTGAGTTCACAGGGCCTACAGGTTGATGAAGAGAAGATTCGAGCCATACAAGAATGGCCAACACCAGGAAACATCAGCCAAGTAAGGAGCTTCCACGGACTGGCCAGCTTCTATAGGAGATTCGTGCCCAACTTCAGCAGTATGCCTCACCATGTGACGGCAGTAGTGAAGAAGAACGTGGGATTCAGCTGGGGAGAAGCTCAGGAGAAGGCATTCAAGGCCTTGAAGGACAGCCTTACACACGCACCAGTGTTAGTCCTTCCGACTTCAACAAGACGTTTGAAGTGGAGTGTGATGCCTCTGGAATAGGCATAGGAGCAGTGCTAACCCAAGGAGGAGACCAGTGGCATACTTCAGTGAGAAGCTAGGTGGTGCCTCACTGAACTACCCCACTTATGACAAGGAGCTCTATGCCCTTGTCCGAGCATTGGAGACTTGGCAGCATTACTTGCTGTCCAAGGAGTTTGTGATCCACACTGATCACGAGACTCTCAAACACCTCAGAGGGCAAACCAATCTCAAGAGGAGACATGCCAGGTGGATGGAGTCCATAGAAACCTTCCCGTACATCATCAAGTACAAGAAGGGCAAAGACAATGTGGTAGCCGATGCACTATCAAGGAGGTTTGCCTTGATATCAACCATGGAGGCAAAAGTCCTAGGATTTGAGCACATCAAGGATCTATACAAGGATGATCCTGACCTTGCTGAGAGCTACAAGGAGTGTAGCACAGGGAGTCATGGCAAATTCTACATCCATGAGGGATTTTTGTTTCGAGAAAGAAGGCTGTGCATACCACAGGGATCACTAAGGGAGCTTATCATCCGAGAAGCTCATGGAGGAGGACTCATGGGCCACTTTGGTGTCGACAAGACTCTAGCAGTGGTCAAGGAGCACTTCTACTGGCCACACATCAAGAGGACAGTAGAAGCACATTGTGCAAGATGCATCACTTGCAAGAAGGCAAAGTCCAGTGCAACCTCACGGGTTGTATCTCCCACTGCCCATACCAACACATCCATGGGTGGACATCTCGATGGATTTTGTTCTAGGTCTGCCCAAGATCAACCACAAAGATGCAATCTTTGTAGTGGTGGACAGATTCTCCAAGATGGCACTTCATCCCATGTGCCAATGTCAATGATGCCACGCAAACAGCTGAGCTGTTCTTCAGAGAGATAATGCGGCTTCATGGAGTGCCAAGGACCATCGTATCAGATAGGGACACCAAGTTCCTCAGCCATTTCTGGAGGACCCTTTGGAGAAAGCTAGGCACTGAAGCTACTCTTCTCAACCACTTGCCATCCTCAAACCGATGGCCAAACTGAAGTTGTCAACAGGACACTATCAACTCTTCACAGAACTACACTAGGGAAGAACCTAAAGACTTGGGTGGAGTGCCTGCCATTCATTGAGTTCGCTTACAACCGAGCCGTGCACTCAGCAACCAAGAAGACACAATTTGAAGTGGTATACGGCTTCAACCCCCTGACCCCATTGGAGCAAACGCCATTGCCACCAGCTGAGATGACCAACCTCAACGGAGCATCCAAAGCAGAGTTCATAAGGAGGTTACACCAGAAGGTAGCAGAAAACTTGGAGAAGAGGACCGGACAGTACGTGACTCATGCCAACAAGGGAAGAAAGGAGGTGATCTTTCAACCAGGCGATTGGGTGTGGCTACACCTCGGCAGGAGAGGTTCCCAAACCTAAGGAGTTCCAAGCTAGCACCAAGAGGAGATGGACCATTCAGAGTGCTCGAGAGGATCAACAACAACGCCTACCGGATCGAGCTTCCAGGTGAGTTTAATGTGTCCAATACGTTTAATGTCACTGACTTGGCCCCTTTCCATGCAGATGATCCAGTTTGAGGACAAAACCTACTGAAGAGGGAGGGAATGATGAGGACATCAGGTCGTACATCCGATTGCCCGAGGCAGCAGGACCAGCTGGCGCGCCTGCCGGACCAGACAGTACCGC
>CM032164.1:12009064-12081279 GCA_018901935.1 Pugionium cornutum | reverse complement strand
TCATTCTAAACTGATCATTGGTGCTCATTGAGTAAAAGCTTATAAATAAAGAATAATGCATCGCATCACGCAGTTTAGGATAGACTGGATTACTTGGACGATTTGTCGTATCTATTTCTATCTCAAATTTTTCCATAATATTGAAAATTGATCTAGCTTAACGTGGGCATTGGATTCGTGTCATTATGAGCTCTAAATCAAAAGTTTCAGACAATTTAGTGCACACATGTCGAGATGATCGCCAATTAAAGTGATCATTCCAAACTGATCAATAGTGCTCATTAAATAAAGGCTTATATATGAAGCATAAAGCATGACATCACGTAGTTTGGGATAGATTTGATTACTTGGACGCTTTGTCGTCTCTATTTTTTCTCAAGTTTTGTCAAAATATACAAAATTGAGCTAGCTTAATGTGGGCATTGGATTCGTGTCATTCTAAGCTCTAAAGCAAAAGTGATGGACGATTTAGTGCGGACATTTCAAGTTGATCAGCTATTTAATATAGTTATTCTAAACTGATCATTGGTGCTCATTGAGTTAAGGCTTATAAATGAAGTAAAATGTATGGAATCACGAAATTTTGGATAGATTTGATTACTTGGATGCTTTGTCATAACTAGTTTTGTCTCAAAGTTTGTCGAAATATAGAAAATTGAACTATCTTAATGTGGGCATTGGATTCGTGTCATTCTGGTATATTAATCAAAAGTTACAGATGATTCACGGCGGACATATCTAGTTGATCGGCCTGTTAAAGTGATCATTCTAAACTGATAATTGGTGCTCATTGAGTAAAGGCTTATAGATGAAGCATAATGCATGGCATCACATACTTTTTAGATAGATTTTGTTACTTGGACGCTTTTTTGTATCTATTTTTGTCTCAAATTTTGCTACAAGATATATAATTTAGCTAGCTTAACGTGGATATTGGATTCGTGTCATTCTGAGCTCTAAATCAAAAGTTACGGACGATTTAGTGCGGACATGTCAAGTTAATTGGCCAGTTAAAGTGATCATTCTAAACTGATCATTGGTGCTCATTAAGTAAAGGTTTATAAATGAAGCGTAATGCATGGCATCACACAGTTTACTGATAGATTTGATTACCTGGACGTCTCTATTTCTATCTCAAATTTTGTCAAAATATAGAAAATTGAGGTAGCTTAACGTGGACATTGGATTCGTATCATTTTGACCTCTAAATTGAAAGCTACGGCCGATTTAGTGCAGAAATGTCAATTTGATTGGCAAGTTAGTATAATTATTCTAAACTGGTCATTGGTGTTCACTGAGTAAAGGCGTATAAATGAAGCATAATGCATGACATCACGTAGTTTTGGATGGATTTGATTACTTGGACGCTTTGTCGTATCTAGTTTTGTCTCAAATTTTGTCACAATATAAAAAATTGAACTAGCTTAACGTGTGCATTTGATTCGTGTCATTCTGAGCTCTAAATCAAAAGTTACGGACCATTTTGTGCAGATATGTCTAGTTTATCGGCCAGTTAAAGTGATCATTACTGTTCATTGAGTAAAAGATAATAAATGAAGAATAATGCATGTCATCACACAGTTTAGGATAGACTGGATTACTTGGATGCTTTGTCATATATATTACTGCCTCAAATTTTGTCACAATATAGAAAATTGAGCTAGTTTAACATGAGGATTGGATTCGTGTCATTATGAGCTCTAAATCAAAAGTAACGGATGATTTAGTGTGGACATGTCAAGTTGATCGGCCAGTTAATATGATTATTCTAAACTAATCATTGGTGCTCATTAGGTAAAGGCTTATATATGAAGCATAATCCATGGCATCACATAGTTTCCGATAGATTTGATTACTTGGATGCTTTGTCGTATCTAGTTTTGTTTCAAATTTTGTCACAATATGAAACATTGATCTAGCTTAATGACGGCATTGGCCTCGTATCATTCTGAGCTATTAATCAAAAGTTACGGACCATTTCGTGCCAATATGTCAAGTTGATCGGCCTGTTAAAATGATCATTCTAAACTGATCACTGGTGCTCATTGAGTAAAAGCTTATAAATGAAAGATAATGCATGGCATCACACAGTTTATGATAGACCGGATTACTTGGTCGCTTTGGCGTATCTATTTCTATCTCAAATTTTGTCATAATATTGAAAATTGACCTAGATTAACGTGGGCATTTGATTCGTGTCATTATGAGCTCCAAATCAAAAGTTTTGGACGATTTAGTGCAGACATGTCAAGTTGGTCGCCAATTAAAGTGATCATTCTAAACTGATCATTAGTGCTTATTAAATAAAAGCTTATATATGAAGCATAAAGCATGACATCACGTAGTTTGGGATGGATTTGATTACTTGGATGCTTTATCGTCTCTATTTTTTCTCAAGTTTTGTCAAAATATAGAAAATTAGCTAGTTTAATGTGGGCATTGGAATCGTGTAATTCTAAGCTATAAATCAAAAGTTATGGATGGTTTATAGCGGACATTTCAAGTTGATCAGCTAGTTAATATAATTATTTTAAACTGATCATTGGTGCTCATTTAGTTAAGTCTTATAAATGAAGCAAAATGCTTGGAATCACGAAATTCCGGATAGATTTGATTACTTGGATGCTTTGTCGTATCTTGTTTTATCTCAAATTTTGTCAAAATATAGAAAATTGAACTAGCTTAATGTGTGCATTGGATTCGTCTAATATTGGGATATAAATCAAAAGTTACGGACGATTTAGTGCAGGCATGTCAAGTTGATCGGCCAATAAAAGTGATCATTCTAAACTGATCATTGCTGCTCATTAAGTAAAGGCTTATAAATGTAGCATAATGCATGACATCACTCAGACGATAGATTTGATTACTTGGACGCTTTTTCTTCTCTATTTCTATCTCAAATTTTGTCAAAATATAGAAAATTGAGGTAGCTTAACGTGGGTATTGGATTCGTATCATTTTGTACTCTAAATCGAAAGTTATGGCCAATTTAGTGCGGACATGGCAATTTGATCGGCAAGTTAATAAAATTATTATAAACTAATCATTGGTGCTCATTGAGAAAAGGCCTGTAAATGAAGAATAATGTATGGCATCACGCAGTTTTGGATATATTTGATTACTTGGAGGCCTTGTCGTATCTTGTTCTGTATCAAATCTTGTCACAATATAAAAAATTGAATTAGCTTAACGTGTGCATTGGATTCGTGTCATTCTGAGCTCTAAATCAAAAGTTACGGACCATTTCGTGCAGATTTATCAAGTTGATCGGCCAGTTAAAATGATCGTTCTAAATTGATCATTAGTGTTCATTGAGTAAAAAATAATAAATGAAGAATAATGCATGGCATCACACAATTTTGGATAGACTGGATTACTTGGACGCTTTGTCATATATATTTTTGTCTCAAATTTTGTCACAATATAGAAAATGTAACTAGTTTAACATGAGGATTGGATTCGTGTCATTCTGAGCTCTAATTCAAAAGTTACGGGCGATTTAGTGTGGACATATCAAGTTGAGCGGCCAGTTAATATGATTATTCTAAACTAATCATTGGTACTATTTAGGTAAAGGCTTGTAAAGGAAGCATAATGCAAGGCATCACGCAGTTTTGGATAGATTTGATTACTTGGACGTTTTGTCGCATCTAGTTTTATCTCAAATTTTGTCACGATATAAAAAATTAAACTAGCTTAACGTGGGTATTGGATTCGTCTCGTTCTGAGCTCTAAATGAAGCATAATGCATGGCATCACGCAGACGATAGATTTGATTATTTGGACACTTTGTCGTCTCTATTTCTATCTCAAATTTGGTCAAAATATAGAAAATTAAGGTAGCTTAACGTGTGCATTGGACTCGTATCATTCTGAGCTCTAAATCAAAAGGTACAGACCATTTTGTGCAGATATGACAAGTTGATCGGCCAGTTAAAATGATCATTCTAAACTGATCATTGGTACTCATTGAGTAAAAGCTTATAAATGAAGAATAATGCATGGCATCACGCAATTTAGGATAGACTGGATTACTTGGACGCTTTGTCGTATCTATTTCTGTCTCAAATTTTGTCACAATATTGAAAATTGATCTAGCTTAACGTGAGCATTGTATTAATGTCATTCAAAGATCTAAATCAAAAGTTACGGACAACTTAGTGCGGACATATCAATTGATCGGCCAGTTAAAGTAATCATTCTAAACTGATCATTGGTGCTCATTAAGTAAAGGCTTATAAATGAAGCAAAAAGCATGGCATCACATAGTTTGGGATAGATTTGATTAATTGGACGCTTTGTCATATCTATTTCTGTCTCAAATTTTGTCACAAAATAGAAAATTGATCTAGCTTAACATGGGCATCGAATTCGTGTCATTCGGAGACCTAAATCAAAAGTTACAGACAATTTAGTGCGGACATGTCAAGTTGATTGGACAGTTAGTGTGATCATTCTAAACTGATCATTGGTGCTCATTAAGTAAAGGCTTATAATTGAAGAATAAAGCATGGCATCAATCAGTTTTGGATAGATTTGATTACTTGGATGCTTCTGTCTCAAATTTTGTCACAATATAAAAAATTAAACTAGCTTAACGTGGGCATTGGATTCGTGTCTTTTTAAGCTCTAAATCAAAAGTTACGGACCATTTCGTGCAGACATGTCAAATTCATCGTCCCGTTAAAATGATCATTCTAAACTGATCATTTGTGCTCATTGAGTAAAAGCTTATAAATGAAGAATAATGAATGGCATCACACAGTTAAGGATAGACTGGATTACTTGGATGCTTTGTCGTCCCTATTTTGTCTCAAGTTTTGTCAAAATATAGAAAATTGAGCTAGCTTAACGTGGGCATTAGATTCGTGTCATTCTAAGCTCTAAATCAAAAGTTACGAACCATTTAGTGCGGACATGAGAAGTTGATCGACCAGTTAAAATGATCATTCTAAACTATTCATTGGTGCTCATTGAAGCATAATGCATGGAATCACACAATTTTGGATAGATTTGATTACTTGGAAGCTTTGTTGTATATATATTTGTCTCAAATTTTTCCACAATATAGAAAGTTGATCTAGCTAACCGTGGGCATTGGATTCATGTGCTTCTGATCTCTAAATCAAAAGTTACAAATGATTTAGTGCGGACATGTAAAGTTGATCGGCCAGTTAAACTGATCATTCTAAACTGATCACTGGTGTTCATTGAGTACTGGCTTATAAATGAAGCATAATGCATGACATCTCGCCGTTTGGGATAGAACGGATTATTCTTAACTGATCATTGGTGTTCATTCAGTAAAAGCTTATAAATGAAGCATAATGCATGCAATCCCGCAGTTTTGGATAGATTAGATTACTTAGATGCTTTGCTGTATCTAGTTCTGTCTCAAATTTTGCCACGATATAGAAAATTGAACTAGCTTAATGTGGGCATTAGATTTGTGTCATTTTGAGCTATATATCAATGGTTAAAGTCGGTTTTGTGCAGACATGCCAAGTTTATCGACCAGTTAAAATGATCATTCTAAACTGATCATTGGTGCTCATTGAGTAAAGGCTTATAAATGAAGCATAATTCATGGCATCATGCCGTTTGGGATAGAATGGATTATTTTAAACTGATCATATGTGCTCATTGAGTAAATGCTTATCAATGAAGCATAATGCATGGAATCACACAATTTTGGATAGATTGCATTACTTGGACACTTTGTCGTATCTATATTTATCTCAAATTTTGTCTCAATATAGAAAATTGAGCTACCTCAACGTGGGCACTGGATTCATGTCATTATGAGCTATAAATCAAAAGTTACAGACGATTTACTACAAACATGTCAAGTTGATTGGCCAGTTAAAATGATCATTTTTAATTGATCATTGGTGCTCATTCGGTAAAGGCTTCTAAGTGAAGCATAATACATGGCATCTCTCCGTTTGAGATATAACGGATTACTCGGCCGCTTTGTTGTATCTATTTTTGTTTCAAATTTTTTCTCTATATAGAAAATTTAACTAGCTTAACATGGGCATTGGATTCGTGTCATTCAAAGCTATATATCAAACGTTATAGACTATTTAGTGCAAACATGTCAAGTTGATTGGCCAGTCAAAATGATCATCCTAAACTGATCACTGGTGCTCATTGAGTAAAAGCTTATAAATGAAGAATAATGAATGACATCACACAGTTAAGGATAGACTGGATTACTTGGATGCTTTGTCGTCTCTATTTTATCTCAAGTTTTGTCAAAATATAGAAAATTGAACTAGCTTAACATGGGCATTGAATTCGTGTCATTCTAAGCTCTAAATCAAAAGATACGGACCACTTATTGCGGACATGTCAAGTTGATCAGCCAGTTAAAATGATCATTCTAATCTGATCATTGGTGCTCATTGAGTAAAAGCTTATAAGTGAAGAATAACACATGGTACCACGTAGTTTGGGATACACTGGATTACTTGGACGCTTTTTCGTATCTATTTTTTGTCTCGAATTTTGTCACAATATAGAGAATTGAGCTAGCTTAACGTGGGTATTGGATTCGTGTCATTATGAGATCTAAATCAAAATTTACGGACGATTTAGTGCGGACATGTCTAGTTGATCGACCAGTTAAAGTGATAATTCTAAACTGATAATTGGAGCTCATTGAGTAATGGGTTATAAATGAACATAATGCATGGCATCACACAGTTTTAGATAGATTGGATTACTTGAATGCTTTTTTGTATCTAATTTTCTCTCAAAATTTTGTTACAATATAGATAATTGAGCTAGCTTAACGTGGGCATTGCATTCGTATCATTCGCAGCTTTAAACCAAAAGTGACGAATGCCTTAGTGCGGACATGTCAAGTTGATCGGCCTGTTAAAGTGATCATTCTAAACTAATCATTGGTGCTCATTAAGTAAATGCTTATAAATGAAGCCTAAAGCACGACATCACGTAGTTTGGGATAGATTTCTTTACTTGGAATATTTTGCTTCTCTATTTTTATCTCAAATTTCGTCAAAATATATAACATTGAGGTAGCTTAACATGGGCATTGGATTCGTATCATTCGGAGCTATAAATCGAAAGTTACAGACGATTTAGTGCGGATATGTCAACTTGATCGACCAGTTAATATGATTATTCTAAAATGATCATTGGTGCTCATTAAGTAGAGACTTATAAATGAACCATAATGCATGGCATCACATAGTTTTGGACAGATTTGATTACTTTGATGCTTTGTCGTATCTAGTTCTGTCTCAAATTTTTTCAAAATATAAAAAAATTGAACTAGCTTAATGTGGGCATTGGATTCGTGTCATTCTAAGCTCTAAATCAAAAGTTACGGACGATTTAGTGCAGACACATCTAGTTGATCGGCCAGTTAAACTGATCATTCTAAACTGATAATTGGTGCTCATTGAGTAAAAGCTTATGAATGAAGCATAATGCATGGTATCACACAGTTTTAGATAGATTGGATTACTTGGACGCTTTGTCGAATCTATTTTTGTCTCAAATTTTGTTACAATATAAAAAATTGAGCTAGCTTAACATGGGCATTGGATTAGTGTCATTCTGAGCTCTAATCAAAAGTTACGGACGATTTAGTGTGGACATGTCAAGTTGATCGGCCAGTTAAAGTGATCATTCCAAACTGATCATTGGTGCTCATTAAGTAAAGGCTTATAAATGAAACATAATACATGGCATCGCGTAGTTTTGGATAGATTTCATTAATTGGACACTTTTTCGTCTCGATTTCTATCTCAAATTTTGTCAAAACAGAGAAAATTGAGGTAGTTTAACGTTGAACTAGATTCGTATCATTCTGAGCTATACGTCAAAAGTTACAGACAATTTAGTGCGAACATGTCAAGTTGATCGGCCAGTTAATATGATTATTCTAAACTGATCATTCATGATCATAGAGTAAAGGCTTATAAATGAAGCATAATGCATGGCATCACACAGTTTTGGATAGATTTGATTACTTGGACGTTTTGTCGTATCTAGTTTTGTCTCAAATTTTGTCACAATATAGAAACTTAAACTAGCTTAACGTGGGCATTGGACTCGTATCATCCTAAGCTTTAAATCAAATGTTACGGACCATTTCATGCAGACATGTCAAGTTGATGAGCAAGTTAAAATGATCATTCTGAACTGATCATTGGTGCTGATTGAGTAAAGCTTATAAATGAAGAATAATGCATGACATCACGCAGTTTAGGATAGACTGGTTTACTTGGACACTTTGTCATATCTATTTTTATCACAAATTTTGTCACAATTTAGAAAATTGAGCTAGCTTAACTTGGGCATTGGATTTTGAGCTCTAAATCAAAAGTTATGGACAATGTAGTGCGGACATGTCAAGTTGATCGGCCAGTTAATATGATCATTCTAAACTGATCATTGGTTCTCACTGACTAAAGGCTTATAAATGAAGCATAATGCATGAAATCACGCAGTTTTTGATAGATTGGGTTACTTGGACACTTTTTCCTATCTCTTTCAATCGCAAATTTTGTCTCAATATAGAAAATTGAACTATTTAACGTGGGCATTGGATTTGTGTCATTCTGAACTATAAGTCAAAAGTTACGGATGAGCTAGTGTAGACATGTCAAGTTGATCGGCCAAATAAAATGGTCATTCTAAAATTATGATTGGTGCTCATTGAGTAATAGCTTATAAATGACGCATAATGCATGGCATCACGCGGTTTGGGATAGACAAGATTATTTGGTTGCTTTTTCATATCTATTTTTGTCTCAAGTTTTGTCACAATATAGAAAATTGAGCTAGTTTAACATGGGCAATTGATTCGTGTCATTCCGAGCAATAAAAAAATTTGCGGACGATTTAGTGTGGACATGTCATGTTGATCGGTCAGTTAATATGTTCATTCTAAAATGATCATTGGTGCTCATGAGTAAAGGCTTATAAATGAAGCATAATGCATGACATTAAGCTATTTTGGATATATGGGATTAGTTGGACGCCGTGTCGAAGCAATTTTAGTCTTAAATTTTATCACAATATAGAAAATTGAGCTAGCTTAACATGGGCATTGAATTCGTGTCATTCTGAGATCTAAATCAAAAGTTACGGACGATTTAACGCGGGCATGTCTAATTTATCGAGCAGTTAAAGTGACATTCTAAACTAATAATTGCTGCTAATTGAGTAAAGCCTTATAAATGAAGCATAATGCATGGCATCAAACAGTTTTAGATAGATTGGATTACTTGGACGCTTTTTCGTATCGATGTTTGTCTCAAATTTTCTTACAACACAGATAATTGAAATAGCTTAACGTGGGCATTGGATTCGTGTTATTCTGAGCTCTAAATCAAAAGTTATGGACGATTTAGTACAGACTTGTCAAATTGATCGGCGAGTTAAAATGATCATTCTAAACTAATCGTTGGTGCTCATTAAGCAAAGGCTTATAAATGAAGTATAAAGTTTGGCATCACGTAGTTTGGGATAGATTTCATTACTTGTACGCTTTGTCTTCTCTATTTTTATCTCAAATTTTGTCAAAATATAGCAAATTGAGCTAGCCTAACGTGGGCATTGGATTCGTTTCATTTTAGGCTCTAAATCAAAAGTTACGGACGATTTAGTGCGGAAATTTCAAGTTCATCATCCAGTTAATATGATAATTCTAAACTGATCATGGTGCTCATTGAGTAATGACTTATAAATGAAACATAATGCATGGCATCACGTAGTTTTGGATAGACTGGATTACTTGGATGCTTTGTCATATCTATTTCTATTTCAAATTTCGTCACAATATAGAAAATTGATCTAGCTTAACGTGGGCATCGGATTTGTATCATTCAGAGATCTAAATCAAAAGCTACCGATGATTTAGTACGAAAATGTCAAGTTGATCGGACAGTTAAATTGATCATTCTGAACTGATCATTGGTGCTCAATAAGTAAAAGGTTATAATTGAAGAATAAAGCATGGCATCACACAGTTTTGGATGGGTTTGATTACTTGGACGCTTTATCGTATCTATTTATGTCTCAAATTTTGTCACAATATAAAAAATTCTACTAGCTTAGCGTGGGCATTGGATTCGTGTCATTGTGAGCTCTAAATAAAAAGTTACTGACCATTTCGTGCAGACATGTCAAGTTGATCGTCGAGTTAAAATGATCATTCTAAATTGGTCATTGTGGCTCATTGAGTAAAAGCTTATAAATGAAGAATAATGAATGGCATCACACATTTAAGGATAGACTGGATTACTTGGACGCTTTGTCATCTCTATTTTCTCTCAATTTTTGTCAAAATATAAAAAATTCAGCTAGCTTAACGTGTGCATTGGATTTGTGTCATTCTAAACTCTAAATCAAAAGTTATGGATGATTTACTGCAGACATGTCAAGTAGATCGGCCAGTTAAAGTGATCCTTTTAAATTGATCATTGGTGCTCATTGAGTAAAGGCTTATAAATTAAGCATTATGCATGGAATCACGCAAATTCAGATAGATTTGATTACTTGGAAGCTTTGTTGTATCTATTTTTGTCTTGAATTTTGTCAAAATATATAAAATTGAACTAGCTTAATTTGCGCAATGGATTCGTGCCATTCTAACCTATAAATCAAAAGTTATGGACGATATAGTGCACGCATGTCAAGTTGATCATCATGTTAAAATGATCATTCTAAACTGATCATTGGTTCTCATTGAGTAAAAGCTTATAAATGAATAATAATACATGGCATCAGGCAGTTTGGGATAGACTGGATTACTTGGACGCTTTCTTGTTTCTATTTTTTGTCTCAAATTTTGTCACAATATAGAAAATTGAGCTAGCTTAACGTGGGCATTGGATTCATTGCATTGTGAGATCTAAATCAAAATTTAGGGACGATTTAGTGCGGACATGTCTAGTTGATGTACCAGTTAAAGTGATCATTCTAAACTGATAATTGGAGCTCATTGAGTAAAGGTTTATAAATGAAGCATAATGCATGGAATCCCGCAATTTTTGATAGATTTGATTAATTGGAAGCTTTGTTGTATCTAGTTTTGTCTCAAATTTTGTCAAAATATAGAAAATTGAACTAGCTTAATGTGGGCATTGGATTCGTGTCATTGTAACCTATAAATCAAAAGTTACGGATGATTCAGTGCAGGCATGTCAAGTTGATCGACCAGTTAATATGATCATTCAAAACTGATCATTGGTGCTCATTGGTGCTCATTGAGTAAAAGCTTATAAATGAAAAATAATACATGGCATCACGCAGTTTAGGATATACTGGATTACTTGGACGCTTTCTCGTATATAATTTTGTCTCAAATTTTTTCACAATATAGAAAATTCATCTAGGTTAATGTGGGCATTAGATTCGTGTCATTCTGAGATCTAAATCAAAAGTTACAGACGATTTAATGTGGACTTGTCTAGTTGATCAGCCAATTAAAGTGATCATTCTAAACTGATCTTTGGTACACAATGAGTAAAGGCTTATAAATGAAGCATAATGCATGGCATCACACAATTTTAGATAGATTGGATTACTTGTACACTTTGTCGAATCTATTTTTGTCTCAAATTTTGTTACAATATAAAAAATTGAGCTAGCTTAATGTGGGCATTGGATTTGTGTCATTCTGACATCTAATCAAAAGTTACGGATGATTTAGTGTGGACATGTCAAGTTGATCGGCCAGTTAAAGTGATCATTCCAAAATGATCATTGGTGCTCATTAAGTAAAGGCTTATAAATGAAAATACAGCATGTCATCACATACGTTTTGATAGATTTGATTACTTGAACGCTTTATCGTCTCTATATCTATCTCAAATTATGTCAAAACAGAGAAAATTGAGCTAGTTTAACGTCGCAACTGGAATCGTATCATTCTGACCTATTAGTCAAAAGTTACGGACGATTTAGTGCGGACATGTCAAGTTGGTCGGCCAGTTAATATGATTATTCTAAACTGATCATTCATGCTCATTGAGTAAAGGCTTATAAATGAAGCATAATGCATGGCATCACACAGTTTTGGATAGATTTGATTACTTGGACCCTTTATTGTATCTAGTTCGGTCTCGAATTTTGTCACAATATAAAAATTTGAACGAGCTTAACATGGGCAATGGATTCATATCATTCAGGGCTCTAAATCAAAAGTTACAGACCATTTCGTGCAGACATGTCAAGTTGAACAGCAAGTTAAAATGAACATTCTGAACTGATCATTGGTGCTCATTGAGTAAACGCTTATAAATGAAGAATAATGCATGGCATCACGCAGTTTAGGATAGAAAAGTTTACTTGGACGCTTTGTCGTATCTATTTTTATCTCAAATTTTGTCACAATATATTGTCTCAAATGAAGCATAATGCATGACATCACACAATTTTAGATAGATTGGATTACTTGTACGCTTTGTCGAATCTTTTTTGTCTCAAATTTTATTACAATATAAAAAATTGAGCTAGCTTAATGTGGGCAGTGGATTTGTGTCATTCTGAGATCTAATCAAAAGTTACGGATGATTTAGTGTGGACATGTCAAGTTAATCGGACAGTTAAAGTGATCATTCCAAAATGATTATTGGTGCTCATTAAGTAAAGGCTTATAAATGAAAATACAGCATGGCATCACATACTTTTGGATAGATTTGATTACTTGGACGCTTTTTCGTCTCTATATCTATCTCAAATTTTGTCAAAACAGAGAAAATTATGCTAGTTTAACGTCGGAACTTGATTCGTATCATTCTGACCTATTAGTCAAAAGTTACGGATGATTTAGTGCGGACATGTCAAGTTGGTCGGCCAGTTAATATGATTATTTTAAACTGATCATTCATGCTGATTGAGTAAAGGCTTATAAATGAAGCATAATGCATGGCATCACACAGTTTTGGATAGATTTGATTACTTGGACCCTTTATTGTATCTAGTTCAGTCTCAAATTTAGTCACAATATAAAAATTTGAACGAGCTTAACGTGGGCAATGGATTCGTGTCATTTGGCGCTCTAAATCAAAAGTTACAGACAATTTCTTGCAGACATGTCAAGTTGATCAGCAAGTTAAAATGATCATTCTGAACTTATCATTGGTGCTCATTAAGTAAAAGCTTATAAATGAAGAATAATGCATGGCATCACGCAGTTTAGGATAGACTGGTTTACTTGGACGCTTTGTCGTATCTATTTTTATCTCAAATTTTGTCACAATATACTGTATCAAATGAAGCATAATTCATGGCATCACACAATTTTAGATAGATTGGATTACTTGTACGTTTTGTCTAATCTATTTTTGTCTAAAATGTTTTTACAATATAAAGAATTGAGCTAGCTTAATGTGGGCATTGGATTTGTCTCATTCTGAGATCTAATCAGAAGTTACGTATGATTTAGTGTGGACATGTCAAGTTAGTCGGACAGTTAAAGTGATCATTCCAAAATGATCATTGGTGCTCATTAAGTAAAGGCATATAAATGAAAATACAACATGGCATCACATACTTTTGGATAGATTTGATTACTTGGATGCTTTTTCGTCTCTATATCTATCTCACATTTTGTCAAAACAGAGAAAATTGAGGTAGTTTAACGTCAGAACTGGATTCGTATCATTCTGAGCTATTAGTCAAAAGTTACGGATGATTTAGTGCGGATATGTCAAGTTGATCAGCCAGTTAATATGATTATTCTAAACTGATCATTCATGTTCATTGAGTAAAGGCTTATAAATGAAGCATAATGCATGGCATCACGCAGTTTTGGATAGATTTGATTACTTGGACCCTTTGTCGTATCTAGTTCGGTCTCAAATTTTGTCACAATATTAAACATTGAACGAGCTTAACATGGGCAATGGATTCGTGTCATTCGGCGCTCTAAATCAAAAGTTACAGACCATTTCGTGCAGACATGTCAAGTTGATCAGCAAGTTAAAATGATCATTCTGAACTGATCATTGGTACTCATTGAGTAAAAGCTTATAAATGAAGAATAATGCATGACATCACGCAGTTTAGGATAGACTTGTTTACTTGGACGCTTTGTCATATCTATTTTTATCTCAAATTTTGTCACAATATATTGTCTCAAATGAAGGAGAATGCATTGCATAACACAATTTTAGATAGATTGGATTACTTGTACGCTTTGTCGAATTTATTTTTGTCTCAAATTTTGTTACAATATAAAAAATTGAGCTAGCTTAATGTGGGCATTGGATTTGTGTCATTCTGAGATCTAATCAAAAATTACGAATGATTTAGTGTGGGCATGTCAAGTTAATAGGACAGTTAAAGTGATCATTCCAAAATGGTCATTGGTGCTCATTAAGTAAAGGCTTATAAATGAAAATACAGCATGTCATCACATACTTTTGGATAGATTTGATTACTTTGACGCTTTTTCGTCTCTATATCTATCTCAAATTTTGTCAAAACAGAGAAAATTAAGGTTGTTTATCGTCGGAAATGGATTCGTATCATTATTAGATATTTGTCAAAAGTTACAGACGATTTAGTGCAGACATGTCAAAGTTATCGGCCAGTCAATATGATTATTCTAAACTGATCATTCATGCTCATTGAGTAAAGGCTTATAAATGAAGCATAATGCATGGCATCACGCAGTTTTGGATAGATTTGATTACTTGGACCCTTTGTCGTATCTAGTTCGGTCTCAAATTATGTTCCAATATAAAAAATTGAACGAGCTTAATGTGGGCAATGGATTCGTGTTATTCGGCGCGCTAAATCAAAAGTTACAGACCATTTCGTGCAGACATGTCATGTTGATCAGCAAGTTAAAATGATCATTCTGAACTGATCACTGGTGCTCATTGTGTAAAAGCTTTTAAATGAAGAATAATGCATGGCATCACGCAGCTTAGGATAGACTGGTTTACTTGGACGCTTTGTCATATCAATATTTATCTCAAATTTTGTCACAATATGTTGTCTCAAATGAAGCATAATGCATGGCATCACACAATTTTAGATAGATTGGATTACTTGTACATTTTGTCGAATCTATTTCTGTCTCAAATTTTGTTACAATATAAAAAATTGAGCTAGCTTAATGTGGGCATTGGATTTGTGTTATTCTGAGATCTAATCAAAAGTTACGGATGATTTAGTGTGGACATGTCCAGTTGATCGGCCAGTTAAAGTGATCATTCCAAAATGATCATTGGTGCTAATTAAGTAAAGGCTTATAAATGATAATACAGCATGGCATCACATACTTGGACGCCTATTCGTCTCTATATCTATCTCAAATTTTGTCAAAACAGAGAAAATTGAGGTAGTTTAATGTCGGAACTGGATTCGTATCATTCTGACCTATTAGTCAAAAGTTACGGACGATTTAGTTCGGACATGTCAAGTTGATCGGCCAGTAAATATGATTATTCTAAACTGATCATTCATGCTCACTGAGTAAAGGCTTATAAATGAAGCATAATGCATGGCATCACATAGTTTTGGATAGATTTGATTACTTGGACCCTTTGTCGTATCTAGTACGGTCTCAAATTTTGTCACACTATGAAAAATTGAACGAGCTTAACATCGACAATGGATTCGTGTCATTCGGAGCTCTAAATCAAAAGTTACAGACCATTTCGTGCAGACATGTCAAGTTGATCAGCAAGTTAAAATGATCATTCTGAACTGATCATTGGTGCTCATTGAGTAAAAGCTTATAAATGAAGAATAATGCATGGCATCACGCAGTTTAGGATATACTGGTTTACTTGGACGCTTTGTCGTATCTATTTTTATCTCAAATTTTGCCACAATATATTGTCTCAAATGAAGGATAGTGCACGGCATCACACAATTTTAGGTAGATTGAATTACTTGTACGCTTTGTCGAATCTATTTTTGTCTCAAATTTTGTTACAATATAAAAAATTGAGCTAGATTAATGTGGGCATTGGATTTGTATATCTAATCAAAAGTTACGGATGATTTAGTGTGGACATGTCAAGTTGATCGGGCAGTTAAAGTGATCATTCCAAAATGATCATTGGTGCTCATTAAGTAAAGTCTTATAAATGAAAATAGAGCATGGCATCACATTCTTTTGGATAGATTTGACTACTTGGACGCTTTTTCTTCTCTATATCATTCTCAAATTTTGTCAAAACAGAGAAAATTGCGCTAGTTTAACGTCGGAACTGGATTCATATCATTCTGACCTATTAGTCAAAAGTTACGGACGATTTAGTGCGGACATGTCAAGTTGATCGGCCAGTTAATATGATTATTCTAAACTGATCATTCATGCTCATTGAGTAAAGGCTTATAAATGAAGCATAATGCATGGCATCACACAGTTTTGGATAGATTTGATTACTTGGACCCTTTATTGTATCTAGTTCGGTCTTAAATTTTGTCACAATATAAAAATTTGAACGAGCTTAACGTGGGCAATGGATTTGTGTCATTTGGCGCTCTAAATAAAATGTTACAGACAATTTCGTGCAGACATGTCAAGTTGATCAGCAAGTTAAAATGATCATTCTGAACTGATCATTGGTGCTCATTAAGTAAAAGCTTATAAATGAAGAATAATGCATGGCATCACGCAGTTTAGGATAGACTGGTTTACTTGGACGCTTTGTCGTATCTATTTTTATCTCAAATTTTGTCACAATATTTTGTCTCAAATGAAGCATAATGCATGGCATCACACAATTTTAAATAGATTGGATTACTTGTACGCTTTGTCGAATCTATTTTTGTCTAAAATTTTGTTACCATATAAAAAATTGAGCTAGCTTAATGTGGGCATTGGATTTGTGTCATTCTGAGATCTAATCAAAAGTTACGGATGATTTAGTGTGGACATGTCAAGTTAATCGGACAGTTAAAGTGATCATTCCAAAATGATCATTGGTGCTCATTAAGTAAAGGCATATAAATGAAAATACAGCATGGCATCACATACTTTTGGATAGATTTGATTACTTGGACACTTTTTCGTCTCTATATCTATCTCACATTTTGTCAAAACAGAGAAAATTGAGGTAGTTTAACGTCGGAACTGGATTGGTATCATTCTGAGCTATTAGTCAAAAGTTACGGACGATTTAGTGCGGATATGTCAAGCTGATCAGCCAGTTAATATGATTATTCTAAACTGATCATTCATGCTCATTGAGTAAAGGCTTATAAATGAAGCATAATGCATGGCATCACGCAGTTTTGGATAGATTTGATTACTTGGACCTTTTGTTATATCTAGTTCGGTCTCAAATTTTGTCACAATATAAAACATTGAACGAGCTTAACATGGGCAATGGATTCGTGTCATTCGGTGCTCTAAATCAAAAGTTACAGACCATTTCATGCAGACATGTCAAGTTGATCAGCAAGTTAAAATGATCATTCTGAACTGATCATTGGTACTCATTGAGAAAAAGCTTATAAATGAAGAATAATGCATGGCATCACGCAGTTTAGGATAGACTTGTTTACTTGGACGCTTTGTCGTATCTATTTTTATCTCAAATTTTCTCACAATATATTGTCTCAAATGAAGGACAATGCATTGCATCACACAATTTTAGATAGATTGGATTACTTGTACGCTTTGTCGAATTTATTTTTGTCTCAAATTTTGTTACAATTTAAAAAATTGAGCTAGCTTAATGTGGGCATTGGATTTGTGTCATTCTGAGATCTAATCAAAAATTAAGGATGATTTAGTGTGGATATGTCAAGTTAATAGGACAGTTAAAGTGATCATTCAAAAATGATCATTGGTGCTCATTAAGTAAAGGCTTATAAATGAAAATACAACATGGCATCACATACTATTGGATAGATTTGATTACTTTGACGCTTTTTAGTCTCTATATCTATCTCAAATTTTGTCAAAACAGAGAAATTTAAGGTTGTTTAACGTCGGAAATGGATTCGTATCATTCTGAGATATTTGTCAAAAGTTACGGACGATTTAGTGCGGACATGTCAAGTTGATTGGCCAGTTAATATGATTATTATAAACTGATCATTCATGCTCATTGAGTAAAGGCTTATAAATGAAGCATAATGCATGGCATCACGCAGTTTTGGATAGATTTGATTACTTGAACCCTTTGTCGTATCTAGTTCGGTCTCAAATTTTGTTACGATATAAAAAATTGAACGAGCTTAATGTGGGCATTGGATTCGTGTTATTCGGCGCGCTAAATCAAAAGTTACAGACCATTTCGTGCAGACATGCCATGTTGAACAGCAAGTTAAAATGATCATTCTGAACTGATCACTGGTGCTCATTGTGTAAAAGCTTATAAATGAAGAATAATGCATGGCATCACGCAGCTTAGGATAGACTGGTTTACTTGGACGCTTTGTCGTATCAATATTAATCTCAAATTTTGTCACAATATATTGTCTGAAATGAAGCATAACGCATGGCATCACACAATTTTTGATAGATTGGATTACTTGTACACTTTTTCGAAACTATTTTTGTCTCAAATTTTGTTACAATATAAAAAATTGAGCTAGCTTAATGTGGGCATTAAATTTGTGTCATTCTGAGATCTAATCAAAAGTTACAGATGATTTAGTGTGGACATGTCAAGTTGATCGGCCAGTTAAAGTGATGATTCGAAAGTGATCATTGGTGCTAATTAAGTAAAGGCTTATAAATGAAAATACAGCATGGCATCACATACTTTTGGATAGATTCGATTACTTGGATGCCTATTCGTCTCTATATCTATCTCAAATTTTGTCAAAACAGAGAAAATTGAGGTAGTTTAATGTCGGAACTGGATTCGTATCATTCTGACCTATTAGTCAAAAGTTACGGACGATTTAGTTCGGACATGTCAAGTTGATCGGCCAGTAAATATGATTATTCTAAACTGATCATTCATGCTCACTGAGTAAAGGCTAATAAATGAAGCATAATGCATGGCATCACATAGTTTTGGATAGATTTGATTACTTGGACCCTTTGTCGTATCTAGTACGGTCTCAATTTTTGTCACACTATGAAAAATTGAACGAGCTTAACATCGACAATGGATTCGTGTCATTCGGAGCTCTAAATCAAAAGTTACAGACCATTTCATGCAGACATGTCAAGTTGATCAGCAAGTTAAAATGATCATTCTGAACTGATCATTGGTGCTCATTGAGTAAAAGCTTATAAATGAAGAATAATGCATGGCATCACGCAGTTTAGGATATACTGGTTTACTTGGACGCTTTGTCGTATCTATTTTTATCTCAAATTTTGCCACAATATATTGTCTCAAATGAAGGATAGTGCACGGCATCACACAATTTTAGGTAGATTGAATTACTTGTACGCTTTGTCGAATCTATTTTTGTCTCGAATTTTGTTACAATATAAAAAATTGAGCTAGATTAATGTGGGCATTGGATTTGTATATCTAATCAAAAGTTACGGATGATTTAGTGTGGACATTTCAAGTTGATCGGGCAGTTAAAGTGATCATTCCAAAATGATCATTGGTGCTCATTAAGTAAAGTCTTATAAATGAAAATAGAGCATGGCATCACATTCTTTTGGATAGATTTGATTACTTGGACGCTTTTTCTTCTCTATATCTATCTCAAATTTTGTCAAAACAGAGAAAATTAAGGTTGTTTAACGTCAAAAATGGATTCGTATCATTCTGAGATATTAGTCAAATGTTACGGATGATTTAGCGCGGACATGTCAAGTTGATCGGCCAGTTAATATGATTATTCTAAACTGATCATTCATACTCATGAAGTAAAGGCTTATAAATGAAGCATAATGCATGGCATCACGCAGTTTTGGATAGATTTGATTTCTTGGACCCTTTGTCGTATCTAGTTCAGTCTCAAATTTTGTCACAATATAAAAAAATTGAACGAGCTTAACGTGGGCAATGGATTGGTGTTATTCGGTGCTCTAAATCAAAAGTTACAGACCATTTCGTGCAGACATGTCATGTTGATCAGCAAGTTAAAATGATCATTCTGAATTGATCATTGGTGCTCATTGAGTAAAAGCTTATAAATGAAGAATAATGGATGGCATCACGCGGTTTAGGATAGACTGTTTTACTTGGATGCTTTGTCGTATCAATTTTTATCTCAAATTTTGTCACAATATATTGTCTCAAATGAAGCATAATGCATGGCATCACAAAATTTTAGATAGATTGGATTACTTGTACATTTTATCGAATCTATTTTTGTCTCAAATTTTGTTAGAATATAAAAAATTGAGCTAGCTTAATGTGGGCATTGGATTTGTATATCTAATCAAAAGTTAAGGATGATTTAGTTTGGACATGTCAAGTTGATCGGCCAGTTAAAGTGACCATTCCAAAATGATCATTGGTGCTCATTAAGTAAAGGCATATAAATGAAAATACAGCATGGCATCACATACTTTTGGATAGATTTGATTACTTGGACACTTTTTCGTCTCTATATCTATCTCACATTTTGCCAAAACAGAGAAAATTGAGGTGGTTTAACGTTGGAACTGGATTGGTATCATTCTGAGCTATTAGTCAAAAGTTACGGACGATTTAGTGCGGATATGTCAAGCTGATCAGCCAGTTAATATGATTATTCTAAACTGATCAGTCATGCTCATTGAGTAAAGGCTTATAAATGAAGCATAATGCATGGCATCACGCAGTTTTGGATAGATTTGATTACTTGGACCTTTTGTTATATCTAGTTCGGTCTCAAATTTTGTCACAATATAAAACATTGAACGAGCTTAACATGGGCAATGGATTTGTGTCATTCGGCGCTCTAAATCAAAAGTTACAGACCATTTCATGCAGACATGTCAAGTTGATCAGCAAGTTAAAATGATCATTCTAAACTGATCATTGGTACTCATTGAGTAAAAACTTATAAATGAAGAATAATGCATGGCATCACGCAGTTTAAGATAGACTTGTTTACTTGGACGCCTTGTCGTATGTATTTTTATCTCAATTTTTGTCACAATATATTGTCTCAAATGAAGGATAATGCATTGCATCACACAATTTTAGATAGATTGGATTACTTGTACTCTTTGTCGAATTTATTTTTGTCTAAAATTTTGTTACAATATAAAAAATTGAGCTAGCTTATTGTGGGCATTGGATTTGTGTCATTCTGAGATCTAATCAAAAATTAAGGTTGATTTAGTGTGGATATGTCAAGTTAATAGGACAGTTAAAGTGATCATTCAAAAATGATCATTGGTGCTTATTAAGTAAAGGCTTATAAATGAAAATACAGCATGGCATCACATACTATTGGATAGATTTGATTACTTTGACGCTTTTTAGTCTCTATATCTATCTCAAATTTTGTCAAAACAGAGAAATTTAAGGTTGTTTAACGTCGGAAATGGATTCGTATCATTCTGAGATATTTGTCAAAAGTTACGGACGATTTAGTGCGGACATGCCAAGTTGATTGGCCAGTTAATATGATTATTCTAAACTGATCATTCATGCTCATTGAGTAAAGGCTTATAAATGAAGCATAATGCATGGCATCACGCAGTTTTGGATAGATTTGATTACTTGGACCCTTTGTCGTATCTAGTTTGGTCTCAAATTTTGTTACGATATAAAAAATTGAACGAGCTTAATGTGGGCAATGGATTCGTGTTATTCGGCGCGCTAAATCAAAAGTTACAGACCATTTCGTGCAGACATGCCATGTTGAACAGCAAGTTAAAATGATCATTCTGAACTGATCATTGGTGCTCATTGTGTAAAAGCTTATAAATGAAGAATAATGCATGGCATCACGCAGCTTAGGATAGACTGGTTTACTTGGACGCTTTGTCGTATCAATATTTATCTCAACTTTTGTCACAATATATTGTCTGAAATGAAGCATAACGCATGGCATCACACAATTTTAGATAGATTGGATTACTTGTACACTTTTTCGAAACTATTTTTCTCTCAAATTTTGTTACAATATAAAAAATTGAGCTAGCTTGATGTGGGCATTAAATTTGTGTCATTCTGAGATCTAATCAAAAGTTACGGATGATTTAGTGTGGACATGTCAAGTTGATCGGCCAGTTAAAGTGATGATTCGAAAATGATCATTGGTGCTAATTAAGTAAAGGCTTATAAATGAAAATACAGCATGGCATCACATACTTTTGGATAGATTCGATTACTTGGACGTCTTTTTGTCTCTATATCTATCTCAAATTTTGTCAAAACAGAGAAAATTGAGGTAGTTTAATGTCGGAACTGGTTTCGTATCATTCTGACCTATTAGTCAAAAGTTACGGACGATTTAGTGCGGACATGTCAAGTTGTTCGGCCAGTAAATATGATTATTCTAAACTGATCATTCATGCTCACTGAGTAAAGGCTTATAAATGAAGCATAATGCATGGCATCACACAGTTTTGGATAGATTTGATTACTTGGACCCTTTGTCGTATCTAGTACGGTCTCAAATTTTGTCACAATATGAAAAATTGAACGAGCTTAACATCGGCAATGGATTCGTGTCATACGGAGCTCTAAATCAAAAGTTACAGACCATTTCGTGCAGACATGTCAAGTTGATCAGCAAGTTAAAATGATGATTTTTAACTGATCATTGGTGCTCATTGAGTAAAAGCTTATAAATGAAGAATAATGCATTGCATCACGCAGTTTAGGATATACTGGTTTACTTGGACGCTTTGTCGTATCTATTTTTATCTTAAATTTTGCCAAATATATTGTCTCAAATGATGGATAGTGCATGGCATCACACAATTTTAGGTAGATTGGATTACTTGTACGCTTTATCGAATCTATTTTTGTCTCAAATTTTGTTACAATAAATTGAGCTAGATTAATGTGGGCATTGGATTTGTATATCTAATCAAAAGTTACAGATGATTTAGTGTGGACATGTCAAGTTGATCGGCCAGTTAAAGTGATGATTCGAAAATGATCATTGGTGCTAATTAAGTAAAGGCTTATAAATGAAAATACAGCATGGCATCACATACTTTTGGATAGATTCGATTACTTGGACGTCTTTTTGTCTCTATATCTATCTCAAATTTTGTCAAAACAGAGAAAATTAAGGTTGTTTAACGTCAGAAATGGATTCGTATCATTCTGAGATATTAGTCAAATGTTACGGACGATTTAGCGCGGACATGTCAAATTGATCGGCCAGTTAATATGATTATTCGAAACTGATCATTCATACTCATGAAGTAAAGGCTTATAAATGATGCATAATGCATGGCATCACGCAGTTTTGGATAGATTTGATTTCTTGGACCCTTTGTCGTATCTAGTTCAGTCTCAAATTTTGTCACAATATACAAAAATTGAACGAGCTTAACGTGGGCAATGGATTGGTGTTATTCGGTGCTCTAAATCAAAAGTTACAGACCATTTCGTGCAGACATGTCATGTTGATCAGCAAGTTAAAATGATCATTCTGAATTGATCATTGGTGCTCATTGAGTAAAAGCTTATAAATGAAGAATAATGGATGGCATCACGCGGTTTAGGATAGACTGTTTTACTTGGACGCTTTGTCGTATCAATTTTTATCTCAAATTTTGTCACAATATATTGTCTCAAATGAAGCATAATGCATGGCATCACACAATTTTAGATAGATTGGATTACTTGTACATTTTATCGAATCTATTTTTGTCTCAAATTTTGTTAGAATATAAAAAATTGAGCTAGATTAATGTGGGCATTGGATTTGTATATCTAATCAAAAGTTACGGATGATTTAGTTTGGACATGTCAAGTTGATCGGCCAGTTAAAGTGATCATTCCAAAATGATCATTGGTGCTCATTAAGTAAAGGCTTATAAATGAAAATACAGCATGGCATCACATACTTTTGGATAGATTTGATTACTTGGGCGCTTTTTCGTCTCTATATCTATCTCAAATTTTGTCAAAACAGAGAAAATTAAGGTTGTTTAACGTCAGAAATGGATTCGTATCATTCTGAGATGTAAGTCAAATTTTACGGACGATTTAGCGCGGACATGTCAAGTTGAACGGCCAGTTAATATGATTATTCTAAACTGATCATTCATACTCATGAAGTAAAGGCTTATAAATGAAGCATACTGCATGGCATCACGCAGTTTTGGATAGATTTGATTACTTGGACCCTTTGTCGTATATAGTTCGGTCTCGAATTTTGTCACAATATAAAAAATTGAACGAGCTTAACATGGGCAATGGATTGTTGTTATTCGGCGCTCTAAATCCAAAGTTACAGACCATTTCGTGCAGACATGTCATGTTGATCAGCAAGTTAAAATGATCATTCTGAACTGATCATTGGTGCTCATTGAGTAAAAGCTTATAAATGAAGAATAATGCATGGCATCACGCAGTTTAGGATAGACTGTTTTACTTGGACGTTTTGTCGTATTAATTTTTATCTCAAATTTTGTCACAATATGTTGTCTCAAATGAAGCATAATGCATGGCATCACACAATTTTAGATAGATTGGATTACTTGTACACTTTATCGAATCTATTTTTGTCTCAAATTTTGTTAGAATATAAAAAATTGAGCTAGCTTAATGTGGGCATTGGATTTTGTCATTCTGACATCTAATCAAAAGTTACGGATGATTAAGTGTGGACATGTCAAGTTGATCGGCCAGTTAAAGTGATCATTCCAGAATGATCACTGGTGCTCATTAAGTAAAGGCTTATAAATGAAAATACAACATGGCATCACATACTTTTGGATAGATTTGATTACTTGGATGCTATTTTGTCTCTATATCTATCTGAAACTTTGTCAAAACCGAGAAAATTGAGGTTGTTTAACGTCGGAAATGGATTCGTATCATTCTGAGATATTAGTCAAAAGTTACGGACGATTTAATGCGGACATGTCAAGGTTATCGGCCAGTTAATATGATTATTCTAAACTTATCATTTATGCTCATTGAGTAAAGGCTTATAAATGAAGCATAATGCATGGCATCACGCACTTTTGGATAGATTTGATTAAGTATAGAAAATTGAACTAACTTTAAGTGGGGATTAGATTCATGTCATTCGGAGCTCTAAATCCAAAGATATGGACGATTTAGTGCGGACATGTCAAGTTGATCGGCCAGTTAAAATGATCATTCGTAAGTGATCATTTGTGCTCATAGAGTAAAGGCTTATAAATAAAGCATAATGCATGGCATCACGCAGTCTGGGATGCTTTTTCGTATCTATTTCGGTCTCCAATTTTGTCACAATATAGAAAATTGAGCTAGCTTAACATGGAAATTGGATTCGTGTCACTCAAAAGTTACGGACGATTTAATGCGGGCATGTCATGTTGATTGGCCAGTTAAAATGATCATTCTTGTGATCATTGGTGCTCACTGAGTAAAGGCCTATAAATGAAGCATAAGAATTTGAACGAGATAACATTACTCTTAACGTTGTGATCAATTAAGACACCCCTAATTTATAACTACAGCTGTATATTGACTTATAGATGATGTATAATGCAGAGCATCACGCAGCTTTGGATAGATTGTATTACTTAGGAACTTTGTCGTATGTATTTTTTTCTTAAATTTTGTCTCCATATAAAAAATGAACTACCTTGACGGGGGAATTGGATTCGTGTTAGTCTGAGCTCTAAGTCAAAAGTTATGGATGATTTAGTGCGGACATGTCAAGCTGATCGGTCAGTTAAAATGATCATTCTTAACAGATCATTGGTGCTCATTGAGTAAAAGCTTATAAATGAAGCATAATGCATGGCATCACGCAGTTTTGGATAGATTGGATTACTTGGATGCTTTGTCGTCTCTATTTCTCTTTATAATTTCGTCAAAATATAGAAAATTGAGCTAGCTTAATGTGGGCATTGGATTTGTGTCATCTGAGCTCCAAATCAAAAGTTAAGGACGATTTAGTGTGGACATGTCAATTTGATCGGGCTGTTAAAATGATCATTCTTTACTTATCATTGATGCTCATTGAGTAAAAGCTTATAAATTAAGCATAATGCATGGCATCACGTAGTTTGGGATACATTGGACTACTTGGATGCTTGGTCGTATCTATTTTTTTCATTAATTTTGTCACAATATAGAAAATTGAGCTAGCTTAACATGGGCATCGGATTCGTGTTATTATGAGCTATAAATCAAAAATTATGGATGATTTAGTGCAGAGATGTCAAGTTGATATGCCAGTTAAAATGATCATTCTTAACTGATCATTGGGGCTCATTGAGTAAAGGCTTATAAATGAAGTGCATGACATCACGAAGTTTGGGATAGATTTGATGACTTGGACGCTTTTTCGTATGTATTTCTGTATCAAATTTGGTCACAATATAGAAAATTGAGCTACCTTAAAGTGCATATTGGATTCACGTCATTGTGAGCTATAAACCAAAAGTTATCGACAATTTAGAGCAGACATGTCAAGTTGATCGGCCATTGTCGTATCTATTTTTGGGATAGGTTTGATTACTTGGACGCATTGTCGTATCTATTTTTGTCCTAAATTTAGCAAATTGAGCTAGCTTAACGTTGGCATTGGATTTGTGTCATTATGAGCTATAAATCAAAAGTTATGGACGATTTGATGCAGACAAGTCAAGTTGACCGACCAGTTAAAATGATCATTCTAAATGATCATTCTAAACTGATCATTGGTGCTTTTTGAGCAATGGCTTATAAATGAAGGATAATGCAGAGCATCACAATTTGGGATAGACTGGATTAGTTGGACGCTTTGCTGTATCTATTGTTATCTCAAATTTTATCACAATATAGAAAATTAAGCTAGTTTAACGTGGTGCTTGGATTCGTGTCATTGAAAGCTCTAAATCAAAAGTTACGGACGATTTAGTGCGTACATCTCAAGTTGATCGGCCATTTAAAATGATCATTTTTAACTGATCATTACTTCTCATTGATAAAAATCTTATGAATGAAGCATAATGCAAGGCATCACGGAGTTTGGGATATATTGGATTACTTGAACACTTTGTTTTATATATTTATGTTTATAGTTTTGTCAAAATATACAAAATTGAGCTAGCTTAACGTGGGCATTGGATTCATGTCATTATGATCATTAAATAAAAAGTTATGCACGATTTAGTGCAAAAATGTCAAGTTGATCGGCCAGTTAAAATGATCATTTTAAACTGATCATTGGTTCTCATTGATTAAAGTCTTATAAATGATGCAAAATGCAGAGCATCACACAGTTCTGGACAGATTAGATTACTTAGACGCTTTGTCGTATCTATTTCTGTCTGAAATTTTGTGTCTCTATTAAAAAATTGTACAAGCTTTACGTGGACACGGGATTCGTGTCATTATGAGCTATAAATCAAAAGTTATGGATGATTTAGTGTAGACTTGTCAAGTTGATCGGCCAGTTAAAATGATCATTCTAAAGTGATCATTAGTGCTTATTGAGTAAAGGCTTATAAAAGAAGCATAATGTAGAGCTTCACGCAGTTTGACATAGATTGGATTACTTGGACACAATTTCGTATCTATTTCTGTCTCAAATTTTGTCAGAACATACAAAATTGTGCTAGCTTAACATGGGGATTGGATTCGTATCATTCCGAGCACTAAATGAAGAGTTATAGACGATTTAGTGCGGCTATGTCAAGTTGATTGTCCAGTTGAAATGATCATTCTAAACTTATCATTGGTGCTCATGGAGTAAAGGCTTATAAATGATGCATAATGCAGAGCATCATGCTTTTGGATAGATTGGATTACTTAGACACTTTATTGTATCAATTTAAGTTTTAAATTTTGTCCCAATTTAAAAATCGAACTACCTTTATGTGGGTATTGGATTCGCGTCACTTTGATCTCTAAATCAAGAGTTACAGACGATTTTGTGCGGGCATGTCAAGTTGATCGTCCAGTTAAAATGATCATTCTAAACTTATCATTGGTGCGCATTGCTTAAAAGTTTAGAAATGAAGCATAATGCAAGGCATCATGCAGTTTAAGATAGATTGAATTACTTGGACGTTTTGTGGTATCTATTTTTGTCTCAAATTTAGCCACAATATATAATTGACCTAGCTTAATGTGGCCATTGGATTCATGTCATTTGGAGCTCTAAAATCAAAAGTTACGGATGTTTTAGTGCAGACATGTCAAGTTTATCGGCGAGCTAAAATGATCATTCTTAACTGATCATTGGTGCTCATTAATTAAAAGCTTACAAATGAAGTATAATGCATGACATCACACCGTTTGTGATAGATTTGATTACTTGGACGCTTTTTCATCTCTATTTCTGTCTATAATTTTGTCAAAATGTAGAAAATTTGCCTAGCTTAATGGAGGCTTTGGATTCGTGTCATTCTGAGCTCTAAATCAAAAGTTACAAACAATTTAGTGTAGAGATGCGGCGAGTTAAAGTGATCATTCTAAACTGATCATTGGTGCTCATTAAGAAAATTCTTAGAAATGAAGAATAATAAATGGTATCACGAAGTTCATGATAGATTGGATTACTTGGACGCTTTGTCGTATAAATTTCTATATTAAATTTTGTCACAATATTCAAAATTGAGCTAGCTTAACGTCGGCAATGGATTCGCGTCATTCTGAACTCTAAATCAAGAGTTACAAACAATTTAGTGCGGACATGTCAAGTTGATCGGCCAATTAAAATGATCATTTTAAACCGATCATTAGTGCTTATTGAGTTCTAAACTCATCATTGGTGCTCATTGAGTAAAGGCTTATAAATGAATCATAATGCATGGCATCACGTGATTCGGGTTAGATTGGATTACTTGGATTAATTTTCGTATCTACTTTTGTCTCAAATTTTAACAAAATATAGAAATTTGAGCTACCTTAAATGTGCATTGGATTCATGTCATTCTGAGCTTTAAATCAAGAGTTGCAGACGATTTAGTGGGGAAATTTCAAGTTGATCGGCTAATTAAAATGATCATTCTAAACTGATCATTGGTGCTCATTGAGTAAAGGCTTATAAAGTTCTGGATAGATTGGATTACTTTGACATTTTGTCGTATCTATTGCTGTCTCAAATTTTGGTTCTATATAGAAAATTGAGCTAGCTTAACGTGGGAATTGGATTCGTGTCATTTTGAGCTCCAAGTCAAAAGGTACCGACGGTTTTGTGCGGACATGTCAAGTTCATCAGATTGGTAAAATGATCATTCTTCAATGATCATTGGTGCTCATTGAGTAAAGGATTATAAATCACGCATAATGCATGGTATCACATAGTTTGGGATAGATTTGATTACTTGGACTCTTTCTCATATCTATTTCTGTCTCAAAGTTTTTCACAATATAGAAAATTGAGTTACCTTAACGTGGACTTTGGATTCGTGTCATTCGCAGTTCTAAATGAAAAGTTACAGACAATTTAATGCGCACACTTCAAGTTGATTGGCCAATTAATATGATCTTTCTAAAATGATCATTGGTGCTTATTGAGTAAAGGCTTATAAATGAAGTATAATGCATGACATCATATCGTTTTGGATATATTATATTATTTAGATGCTTTGTAGTATCTATTTCAGTCTCAATTTTTGTCTCAAAATAGAAAATTGAAGTAACTTTAAGTGGGGATTAGATTCATGTCATTCGGAGCTCTAAATCAAAAGATATTGACGATTAAGTGCGGACATGTCAAGTTGATCGGCCAGTTAAAATGATTATTCGTAAGTGATCATTTGTGCTCATTGAGTAAAGGCTTATAAATAAAGCATAATGCATGGCATCACGCAGTCTGGGATATATTTGATTACTGGGATGCTTTTTCGTATCTATTTCGGTCTCCAATTTGGTTACAATATAGAAAATTGAGCTAGCTTAACATGGACATTGGGTTCGTGTCACTCTGAACTTTTAATCAAAAGTTATGGAGGATTTAATGCGGGCATGTCATGTTGATTGGCCAGTTAAAATGATCATTGGTGCTCATTGAGTAAATGCCTATAAATGAAGCATAAGAATTTGAACGAGATAACATTACTCTTAACGTCGTGATCCATGTAGACACCCCTAATTTATAACTACAGCTGTATATTGACTTATAAATGACGCATAATGCAGAGCATCACGCAGTTCTGGATAGATTGGATTACTTAGGAACTTTGTCGTATGTGTTGTTCTCTAAATATTTGTCTCCATATAAAAAACTGAACTACCTTGACGTGGGAATTGGATTCGTGTCAGTCTGAGCTCTAAGTCAAAAGTTAAGGATGATTTAGTGCGGACATATCAAGTTGATCGGCCAGTTAAAATGATCATTCTTAACTGATCATTGGTGCTCATTGAGTAAAAGCTTATAAATGAAGCATAATGCATGGCATCATGCAGTTTTGGATAGATTGGATTACTTGGATGCTTTGTCGTCTCTATTTCTCTTTATAATTTTGTGAAAATATAGAAAATTGAGCTAGTTTAACGTGGGCATTGGATTTGTGTCATCTGAGCTCGAAATCAAAGGTTAAGGACGATTGAGTGCGGACATGTCAAGTTGATCGTCCTGTTAAAATGATCATTCTTTACTTATCATTGATGCTCATTGAGTAAAAGCTTATAAATTAAGCATATTGCATGGCATCACGTAGTTTGGGATACATTGGATTACTTGGATGCTTGGTCGTATCTACTTTTGTCTTTAATTTTGTCACAATATAGAAAATTGAGCTAGCTTAACGTGGGCATTGGATTCGTGTCATTATGAGCTATAAATAAAAAAATTATGGATGATTTAGTGCAGACATGTGAAGTTGTTATGCCAGTTAAAAAGATCATTCTAAACTGATCATTGGTGCTCATTAAATAAAGGCTTATAACTGAAGAATAAATCATGGCATCACGCAGTTTGGAATAGATTTGATTACTTGAACGCTTTGTCGTATCTATTTCAGTCTCAAATTTTGTCACAATATAGAAAATTAAGCTAGCTAAATGTGGGCATTGGATTCGTGTCATTCTGGGCTCTAAATCAAAAGGTACTGACGATTTAGTGTGGAAATGTCAAGTTGATCGGCCAGTTAAATTGATCATTCTTAACTCATCATTGGTGCTCATTGAGTAAAGACTAATAAATGAAGCATAATGTATTACATCACACAGTCTGGGATGGATTGGATTCCTTGTACGATTTATCGTATCTATTTCTGTCTCAATTTTTTCACAATATAGAAAATTGAGCTAGCCTAATGTGGACATTGTATTCGTGTCATTATGAGCTATAATTCAAAAGTTGTGGACGGTTTAGTGCACACATGTCAAGTTGATTGTTTAGTTAAAATGATCATTCTAAACTCATCATTGGTGCTCATTGAGTAAAGGCTTATAAATGAATCATAATGCAGGGCATCACACTAAATGAAAAGTTATGGACGATTTAGTGCAAATATGTCAAGTTGATCGGCCAGTTAAAATGATCATTTTAAACTGATCATTGGTTCTCATTGAGTAAAGTCTTATAAATGATGAAAAATGCAGAGCATCACATAGTTTTGGATAGATTGGATTACTTAAATGTTTTGTTGTATCTATTTCTGTTTGAAATTTTGTGTTTATATAAAAAATTGTATAAGCTTTACGTGGGCATTGGATTTGTGTCATTATGAGCTATAAATCAAAAGTTATGGACAATTTAGTGTAGACTTGTCAAGTTGATTGGCCAGTTAAAATGATCATTCTAAAGTGATCATTAGTGCTTATTGAGTAAAGGCTTATAAATGAAGCATAATGCAGAGCTTCACGCAGTTTGGCATAGATTGGATTACTTGGACACAATTTCGTATCTATTTTTGTCTCAAATTTTCTCACAACATACAAAATTTTGCTAGCTTAACATGGGCATTGGATTCGTGTCATTCCGAGCTCTAAATGAAGAGTTACTGACGATTTAGTGCAACCATCTCAAGTTGAAATGATCATTCTAAACTTATCAATGGTGCTCATGGAGTAAAGGCTTATAAATGATGCATAATGCAGAGCATCATGCTTTTTGATAGTTTGGATTACTTAGACACATTATCGTATCAATTTAAGTTTTAAATTTTGTCTCAATTTAAAAATTGAACTACCTTGACGTGGGCATTAGATTCGTGTCATGCTGAGCTCTAAATCAATAGTTATAGACGATTTTGTGCGGGCATGTCAAGTTGATCGTCCAGTTAAAATGATCAATCTAAACTTATCATTGGGGCACATTGATTAAAAGCTTAGAAATGAAGCATAATGCAAGGCATCATGTAGTTTAAGATAGATTGAATTACTTGGACGTTTTGTGGTATCTATTTTTGTTTCAAATTTAGCCACAATATATAATTGACCTAGCTTAACGTAGCCATTAGATTCGTGTCATTCGGAGATCTAAAATCAAAAGTTAAGTATGATTTAGTGCATACATGTCAAGTTTATTAGCGATTTAAAATGATCATTCTTAACTGATCATTGGTGCTCATTGATTAAAAGCTTACAAATGAAATATAATGCATGACATCACACCGTTTGGGATAGATTGGATTAGTTGGACACTTTTTCGTCTCTATTTCTGTCTATAATTTTGTCAAAATATAGAAAATTTGCCTAGCTTAACAGAGGTTTTGGATTCGTGTCATTCTGAGCTCTAAATCAAAAGTTACAGACAATTTAGTGTAAAGATGCGGCGAGTTAAAGTGATCATTCTAAACTGATCATTGGTGCTCATTAAGTAAATTCTTATAAATGAAGTATAATACATGACATCACGAAGTTCAGGATAGATTGGATTACTTGGACGCTTAGTCGTATAAATTTCTATATGAAATTTTGTCACAATATTCAAAATTGAGCTAGCTTAACGTCGGCAATGGATTCGCGTCATTCTGAGCTCTAAATCAAGAGTTACAAACAATTTAGTGCGGACATGTCAAGTTAATCGGCCAATTAAAATGATCATTCTAAACTGATCATTGGTGCTTATTGAGTAAAGGCTTATAAATGAAGCATAATGCAGAGCATCACGCAGTTTGGGATAGATT
The DNA here is from genome assembly GCA_018901935.1 of Pugionium cornutum. Lineage (NCBI taxonomy): Eukaryota > Viridiplantae > Streptophyta > Magnoliopsida > Brassicales > Brassicaceae > Pugionium > Pugionium cornutum. Next base: position 12,048,215 of record CM032164.1, on the reverse strand, counting down.
TTATTTAATTGGATTCTTTGTTGCATCTATTTCTTTCTCAAATTTTATCACAATATAGAAAATTGAGATAGTTTAACGTGGACATGTCAAGATCTTTAATTTGACATGTCTTAACTAATCATTGGTTCTCATTGATTAAAAGCTTACAAATGAAGCATAATGCATGACATCACGTAGTTTGGGATAGATTGGATTACTTGGATAATTTGTCGTCTCTATTTCTGTCTAAAATTTTTTCACAATATAGAAATTGACATAGCCTAACGTTGTCTCTGAATTCGTCTAATTCTGAGCTCTAAATCAAAAGTTACGGACGATATAGTGCGGAGATGTCAAGTTGATCGGCCAGTTAAATTGATCATTCTAAACTAATCATTGGTGCTCATTAAGTAAATGCTTATAAATGAAGCATAATACATAGCATCACGCAGTTTGGAATATATTGGATTAATTGGACGCTTTGTCGCATCTATTTCTGTCTCAAATTTTGTCACAATATTCAAAATTGAGCTAGATTAATGTGGGCATTGGATTCGTGTCATTCAGATCTCTAAATGAAAAGTTTTGGACGATTTAGTGCGGACATGTCAAGTGCATCGGCCACTTAAAATGATCATTATTAACTGATCATTGGTGCTCATTGAGTAAAGGCTTATAAATGAAGCATAATGCATGGCATCACACAGTTCGGGATAGATTGGATTACTTGGACGCTTTGTTGTATCTATTTTTGTCTCAAATTTATCACAATATAGCAAAGTGAGCTAGCTTAACGTGGGCATTGGATTCATGTCATTATGAGCTATAAATAAAAAGTTAATGACGATTTAGTGTAGACATGTTAAGTTGATCGTCCAGTTAAAACGATCATTCTAAATTGATCATTGGTGCTTATTGAGTAAATGGTTATCAATGAAGCATAATGCAGAGCATCACGGAGTTCGGTATAGATTGGATTTTTTTACGCTTTGTCGTATCTACTTTTGTCTCAAATTTTGGCACAATATAGAAAATTGAGCTAGCTTATCATGGACATTGGATTCGTGTCAACTCTGAGCTCTAAATCAAAACTTAGGGACGATCTAGTGCGGACATGTCAAGTTTATCGGCCAGTAAAAGTGATATGGATCATTGGTGCTCATTAAGTAAAGGCTTATAAATGAAGCATAATGCATGGTATCACGCTGTTTGGGATAGATTTGATTACTTGGATGTTTTGTCATATCTATTTTTGTCTATAATTTTGTCACAATATAGAAAATTGAACTAGCTTTTCGTGGGCATTGGATTCGTGTCATTCTGAGCTCTAAATCAAAACTTACGGACGATTTGGTGTGGACATGTCAAGTTGAGTGGCCAGTAAAAGTGATCATTCTAAATTGATAATTGGTTCTCATTAGTAAAGGATTATAAATGAAGCATAATGCATGCCATCAAGCAGTTTGGATAGGTGTGATTACTTAGACGCTTTGTTGTCTCTATTCCTGTCTCAAATTTTGTCAACCAAATATAGAAAATTGAGCTAGCTTAACATGGGCATTGGATTCATGTCATTATGACCTATAAATCAAAAGTTATGAACGATTTAGTGCGGACATGTCTGGTTGATCGGTCAGTTCAAATGATTATTCTTTTACTGATCATTGGTGCTCATTGAGTAAAGGCTTATAAATGAAGCGTAATGCATGGCATCACCCAGTTCGGGATACATACTTGGACGCTTTGTTGTATCTTTTACTGTCTGAAATTTTATCACAATATAAAAATTGAATTAGTTTAACGTGGGCATTGAACTCGTGTCACTGTGAGCTCTAAATCAAAAGTTATGGATGATTTAGTGGATACATGTCCAGGTGATCGGCCAGTTAAAATGATCATTCTAAACTGATCAATTGTGCTAATTGAGTAAAGGCATATAACTGAAACATATTGCATAGAATCATTTAGCTCAGGATAGATTGGATTACTAGGACTCTTTGTCATACCTATTTGTGTCTCAAATTTTGTCACAATATAGAAAATTGAGCAAGCTAAATGTGGGCATTGGATTCATGTCTTTCTGAGCTCTAAATCAAAATTTACGGACAATTTAGTGCGGACATGTCAAGTTGATCGGCCAGCTCAAATGATCGTTCATAACTTACTATTGGTGCACATAGAGTAAAGGCTTATAAAAGAAGTTTAAAGCATGGCATCACGAAGTTTGGGATAGATTAGATTACTTTGATGCTTCCTCGTATCTAGTTCTGTCACAAATTTTGTCACATTATAAAAAAATTGAGCTAGCTTAACATGGGCATTGGATTCGTTTCATTCTGAGCCCTAAATCAAAAGTTAAGGACAATTTAGTGCGCACATGTCAAGTTGATTGGCTAGTTGAAGTGATCATTCTAAATTGATCATTGGTGCTCATTGAGTAAAGGCTTATAAATGAAACATAATGCATGGCATCACGCAGTTGGGAATACATACCTAGATGCTTTGTCGTCTCTTTTTCTCTCTGAACTTTTATCACAATATAAAAAATTGAGCGAGCTTAATGTGGGCATTGAATTCGTGTCATTCTGACCTCTAAATCAAAAGTTACGGACGATTTAGTGCGGACATGTCAAGTTGATCGGCCATTTAAAATGATCATTCTTAACTTATCATCGGTGCTCATAGAGTAAGGGCTTATAAAAGAAGCATAAAACATGGCATCACGAAGCTTGGGATAAACTGATCATTGGTGCTCATTGAGTAAAGGCTTATAAATGAAGCGTAATGCATGGCATCACTTATCGGGATACATTGGATTACTTGAACGCTTTGTCGTATCTTTTTCTGTATCAAATTTTGTCGCAATATATCATATTGAGCTACCTAAACATGGACATTGGATTCATGTCATTGTCAGCAATAATTCAAAAGTTATGGACGATTTAGTGCATACATGTCAAGTTATCTGCCAATTCAAATGATCATTCTAAACTCATCATTGGTGCTCATTGAGTAAAGCCTTATAAATGAAGCATATGCGTAGAATCGCACAGTTCAGGATTGAGTAGATTACTTGGACTCTTTTTCAAAACCTATTTCTGTCCCAAATTTTGTCACAATATAGAAAATTGAGCTACCTTAATGTGGGCATTGAATTCGTCTCATTCTAAGCTCTAAATAGAAAGTTAAGGAAGATTTAGTGCGGATATTTCAAATTGATCGGTCAATTATAATGATCATTCTTAACTGATCATTGGTGCCCATAAAATAAAGGCTTATAAAAGAAGCATAAAACACCGCATCACGAAGTTTTGGGATTGATTGGATTACTTGGACGCTTTCTCGTCTCTATATCTATCTTAAATTTTGTCAAAATATAGAAAATTGAGCTAGCTTAATTTGGGCATTCGATTCAAAAGTTACGGACGATTTAGTGCATACATGTCAGGTTGATCAGCCAGTTAAAAATGATCATTCTTAACTGATCATTTGTGCTCATTGATTAAAAGCTTATAAATGAAGCATAATGCATGACATCACATAGTTTGGGATAGATTGGATTACTTGGACGCTTTGTTGTATCTATTTCTGTCTCAATGTTTGTCACAATATAGAAAATTTAGCTAGCTAAACGGAGGCATTGGATTCCTGTCATTCGGAGCTCCAAATCATAAGTTACGGATAATTTAGTGCATACATGTCAAGTTGATCAGCTAGTTAAAATGATCATTCTTAACTGATAATTGGTGCTCATTGATTAAAAGCTTATAACTAAAGCATAATGCATGCCATCATGCCTTTCGGTATAGATTGGATTACTTGGACGCTTTGTCGTATCTATTTTTGTCTTAAACTTTGTAACAATACAGAAAATTGAGTTAGCTGAACGTGGGCATTGGATTCGTGTCATTCTAAGCTCTAAATCAAAAGATACGGACGATTTAGCGCAGACATGTCAACTTGATCGAAAAGTTAAAATGATCATTTTTAACTGATCATTGGTGCTTATTGAGTAAAGGCTTGTAAATGAAACATAATGCATGGCATCACACATTTCGGGATAGATTGGATTACTTGGATGCTTAGTCGTATCTATTTCTGTCTCAATTTTTTTCAAAGTATAGAAAATTGAGCTAGTTGAACGTGGATATTGGATTCGTGTCATAAGTTATGGTTGATTTAGTGCGGACATGTCAAGTTGATCAGCCAGTTAAAATGATCATTCTTAACTGATAATTGGTGTTCATTGATTAAAAGCATATAAATGAAGCATAATGCATGGCATCACGCAGTTTGGGATAGATTTGATTTACTTGGACGCTTTGTTGCCTCTATTTTGGTATATAAGTTTTTCAAAATATTGAAAATTTAGCTAGCTTAACGTGGGCATTAGATTCGTATCATTATAAGCTCTAAATCATAAGTTACGGACGATTTAGTGCGGGAATGTCAGGTTGACTGGCCAGTTAAAGTGTTCATTCTAAACTGATCATTGGTGTAGATTAAGTAAACGCTTATAAAAGAAACATAAAGCAAGGCATCATGAAGTTTGGAATAGATTGGATTACTTGGATGCCATGTATTATGTATCATTTATAAGCCTTTACTCTATGAGCACCAATGATCAATTTAAAATAATCATATTAACAGGTCGATGAAATTGACATGTCCGCACTATATAGTCAATAACTTTTGATTTTGAGCAAAGAATGACACGAATTCAATGCCCACGTTAACCTAGATAATGTTTCTATATTTAAACAAAATTTGAGACCGAAATAGAGACGACAAAGCGTCCAAGTAATCCAATCTATCCAAAACTATGTGATACCATGTATTAGGCTTGATTTATAAGCCTTTACTCAAAGAACACCAATGATCAGTTTAGAAAAATCCTATTAACTGGCCGATCAACGATCAGTTTAGAAAAATCCTATTAACTGGCCGATCAACTTGACATGTCCGCACTAAATCATCTGTAACTTTTGATTTTGAGTTCGGAATGAACGAATCCAATGCCCACGTTAACCTAGTTCAATTTTCTATATTGTGACAAAATTTCAAACAGAACTAGATACGACAAATCGTTCAAATAATCTAATCTATCCCAAACTGCGTGATGGCATGCATTATGCTTCATTTATAAGCCTTTACTCAATGAGCACTACTGATCAGTTTAGAATGATCATATTAACAGACCGATCAACTTGACATGTCCGCACTAAATCGTCTGTAACTTTTGATTTTGTGTTCAGAACGACACAAATCCAATACCCACATTAAGCTAGATAAATTTTCTATATTTTAACAAAATTTGAAACAAAAATAGAGACGACAAAGCCTCCAAATAATCCAATCTATCCCAAACTGCTTGATATGTCCGCACTAAATCGTCCAAGACTTTTGATATTGAGCTCAGAATGATGCGAATCCACTGCCCATGTTGGCATGTGCACACTAAATTTTCTATATTTTTCAAAATTTGAGATAGAAATAGACGACAAAGCGTCCAAGTAATCCAATCTATCACCAACTGTATGATGCCATGCTTTATGCTTCATTTATAAGCCTTTACTTAATGAGCACCGATGATTGGTTTGAATGATCACTTTAATTGGCCGATCAACTTGATATGTGCGCACTAAATCGTATGTCACTTTTGAATTAGAGCTCAGAATGATACGAATCCAGTGCGCATGTTAAGCTAGCTAAATTTTCAGTATTTTGCAAAATTTGAGACACAAATAGAGACAACAAAGCATCCAATTAATCCAATCTATCCCAAACTGTGTGATGCCATGCTTTATGCTTCAATTATAAGATTTTACTCAATCCCTACCAGTGATCAGTTTAGAATAATCATCTTAACTGGCTGATTAACTTGACATGTCAACACCAAATCGTCCGTAACTTTTGATTCAGTGCTCAGAATGACCCGAATACAATGCCCACGGTAAGCTACCTCAAGTTTCTATATTGTGACATAATTTGAGACAGAAATTGAGACGACAAAGCGTCTAAGTAATCCAATCTATCCAACTCTTTGTGATGCCATGCTTTATGCTTCATTTATAAGCGTTTACTCAATGAACACCAATGATCAATTTAGAATAATCATATTAACAGGCCGATGAAATTGACATGTCCGCACTATATCGTCAACAACTTTTGATTTTACGCAAATAATGACACGAATTCAATGCCCACATTAAGCTAGATAACTTTTCTATATTTTAACAAAATTTGAGACAGAAATAGGGACGGCAAAGCATCCAAGTAATCCAATCTATCTTAAACACTATGATGCCATGTGTTATGCTTGATTTATAAGCTTTTACTCAATGAGCACCAATGATAAGTTTAGAAAATCCAATTAACTCGCCGATCAACTTGACATGTCCGCACTAAATCATCCGTAACTTTTGATTTTGAGTTTAGAATGAAACGAATCCAATGCCCACGTGAACCTAGTTCAATTTTCTATATTGTGACAAAATTTCAGACAGAACTAGATACGGCAAATCGTTCAAATAATCCAATCTATCCCAAACTACGTGATGGCATGCATTATGCTTCATTTATAGACCTTTACTCAATGAGCACTACTGATCAGTTTAGAATTGTCATATTAACTGGCCGATCAACTTGACATGTCCGCACAAAATCGTCCGTAACTTCTGATTTTGAGTTCAGAATGACACGAATCCATTGCCCACATTATTCTAGACAAATTTTCTATATTTTAACAAAATTTGAAACAAAAATAGAGACGATAAAGCGTCCAAATAATCCAATCTATCCCAAACTACGAGATGCCATCACTACAAGAAAACATTAACATTTGCGACGGCATTTCCGATGGAAATAAAACCGTCGGACTTTTCTGACGATTTTGCGACGGATTCTCAATGGACTACCGAGGGAACTACAACCATCGGATATCTGTCGGTAATTTCCGACGCCACCAAGGCCATCCGGAAATCGAGGGTAAAACCTGACGGTAAACCATCAAATTTCTGATGAAGGCGTAATCGTCGGGATATCCTCTTGAAACCATCAGAATATCCTCTTGAAACCGTCAGAATATTACCGATGTATCTCAAGCTATCGGTAATATTCCGACGACTTCCCTATGGCATGTGTTTTTTTATACTCTGTCGGGAATCCGTCAGCCACATTCGTCGGGAATCCATCGGCCGCATTCATCGGAACACTGTCGGAAGTATCCGACCAATGTCTCGGATGCCATCGGCAATCTGTCGGAAACATAAGAATAATCTATTAAAATTTTGGGTTTATCCATCGGTGGTGAGAAACCATCTGAAATCCATCAGGAGTTGAAGATAAAATCTATTCAAAATATGTGATTATACGGTTGTGGTCGGAAACCGTCGGAATTCCGTCGGAAAAGGAGAATATTCTGAAGAATAATCTGTTTAAAATTCATAATTATCTGTTAAAAATTCGTAATAATCTGTTAAAAATTTGTGATAACATCTAATTTTCACTATAAATAAGCTATGATCTTTCACAATTTCAACAGAACAAAAATTTTTAAGAAAATGTGTTCTTTGGGTTCTTATGAGTATTTTCTATCATGGATGGATAAACCTCGATATGATTCAACAACGGGGGAATTGACTAATGAATTTGGGCAAGGTGTTGAAGAGTTCATGGCATTTGCATCAAAGAATAGCATGACATAGGAGTACGGTAAAATGTATTGTCCGTGTATTAAATGTCGAAAATCATAGATTAATCTCTGTTAGAGAAGTACGTAATCATTTGTATAGGAACGGATTTATGTCGGGTTATGGTATTCACATGGAGAAACTGATGCAACGATGCAATATTATGGTAGTACTTCAAAAAGGATAGATAGTACTAATGTTAGGGTAGAGGAACCAGCATCAGAAGTTGATATAAACGGAGGTACTGTTCAGATGGTGAATGATGCATTTCGTGAACGAAGAGCATCGTACATTGAAGATATTAGCAGAATAGAGGAACCCAATTTGGAAGCCTGGAAATTTTTGATATGTTAGATGCATCCAAGCAGCCTTTGTATAAAGGATGTAGAGATGGATTATCGCCTTTATCTGCTGGAATCAGGTTGATGACGATAAAGACGGATTTCAACTTGGCTGAAGATTGTGTGAATGCGATAGCTGATTTTGTTAGAGATATTTTTACTGAAGATAATATTGCACCTACTTCATATTACGAGGTTTAAAAACTTGTATCTGGTCTTGGATTGCCATATCAAATGATCGATGTATGTATTGACAACTGCATGATCTATTGGAGAAATGATGAAAACCACATGAAATGCCGATTTTGTCACAAACCTCGATTTCAAGCGATAAGCGGTAGAGTACCTATTCCGCATAAACGGATGTTGTATTTGCCATTAACAGAGAGGTTAAAGAGGCTATATCAATCTGAACACATGGAAAAACCTATGAGATGGCATGCAGAACATAATTCGAATGGAGAAATTGTGCATCCCTCGGATGCAGAAGCATGGAAACATTTTCAACAGGTTTATCCTAGTTTTGCATATGAGCCTAGAAATGTATACCTCGGGTTATCTACAGATGGATTCAACCCTTTTGGCAAGCATGGGAGGCAATACTCGTTGTGGCCAGTTATCGTTACACCTTATAATTTGCCTCCTTCTTTGTGCATGAAACGAGAGTTTTTATTTCTAACAATTCTCTTCCCCGGCCGAGAGCATCCTAAGCGATCGCTTGATATTTTCTTGCAGCCACTAATTCATGAGTTAAAAATATTATGGGAAAATGGTGTCGAAGCATTCGATGTTTCCAACCAATAGAACTTCTTGATGCGAGCAGTACTTATGTGGACGATAAGTGATTTTCCAGCATATGGTTTGTTATCAGGATGGTCGACGCATGGAAGATTAGCATGCCCATATTGTCAAGATAATACTGATGCGTTCCAACTGAAACACGGACGAAAGACTAGTTGGTTCGATTGTCATCGTCGATTTCTACCACAAGATCATCCATATCGCCGGAGCACGACATTGTTTAGGAAAAACAAAAAAAAATTGATGCTCCACCTCCTATTCTTGATGGGAATTATATGATGACTCAACTTAGAGATTTTGGTGCTGAGAGAACGGCTTCATGTGGAGGTAACGGACATTACCCTGTTGATGGTTGTGGCGAATACCATAATTGGCACAAAAAGAGCATTTTTTGGGATTTACCATATTGGAAGGACCATTTGTTGCGCCATGATCTAGATGTTATGCACATTGAGAAGAATGTTTTCGACAACATAATGAATACCGTTCTAAATGTGCAAGGAAAAACAAAAGATAATTTGAAAACTAGATTGGATTTGTCGGATATTTGTTTCCGGAAGGAACTACATGTAATGTCAAATGGAAAATCATTGTCTCCCGCATTCCGGTTGGATGCGTATGCAAAAGATGAATTCTATGGCTGGATTAAGCATAGTGTCAAATTTCCAGATGGATATGCATCTAATCTTCATAATTGTGTCGATACTATTGAAGGTAAATTTTTAGGGATGAAAAGTCATGATTGTCATGTAGTCATGCAAAGATTATTCCCATTTGCCTTTAGTGATCTACTGCCTAAAAACATCCACGGAGCAATTGCAGGTACGACGTTTACATTATTTTATATAAATAATAATAATTTAATATATTATATGATATTAAAATATATTTTTTATGTAGGGATTGGTGTTTTTGTCCGAGATTTATGTACAAGATTACTTACTGTAGACGATATCCGAATTTGGAGGAAAATATACCGGTTCTCATTTGTAACCTGGAGAAAATATTTCCACCAGCATTTTTTGATGTTATGGAGCATCTTCCTATTCACCTCCCTAGAGAAGCAGCACTTGGAGTACCTGTTCAATACCAGTGGCGCAACATCTGCAGCTAGAAACGAGGAGAATGAATAATCTCAGATGGCGGCTATGAAAATACAGACGAAATAGTCCCGACGGACGATATTTATCGGAAATTAGACGAGAATCTGTATTACCAACGATTTTCCGACGAATATGGCTGTCGGTAATGTGCAGTTTTCTTGTAGTGCATGCATTATGCTTCATTTATAAGCTTTTACTCAATAAGCACCAATGATCAGTTAAGAATGATCATATTAACTGGCCGATCAACTTGACATGTCTCCACTAAATCGTCTATAACTTTTGATTAGAGCTCAAAATGACACGAATCCGACGCATACGTTAAGCTAGCTGAATTTTCTATATTGTAACAAAATTTGACATAGAAATAGATACAAAAAAGCGTTGAACTAATCCAATTTATCCAAAAATGTGTAATTACATGCATTATTCTTCTTTTATAAACTTTTACTCAATGAACAACAATGATCAATTTAGAATAATCATATTAACTGGCCGATCAACTTGACATATCCACACTAAATCATCCGTAACTTTTGATTTGAGCTCAGAATGACACAAATCCAATGCCCCCATTAAGCTAGATAAATTTTATATATTTTAACAAAATTTGAAACAAAAATAGAGACGACAAAGTGTCCAATTGATCAGTTTAGAATGATCACTTTAACAGGCCGATCAACTTGATATGTACGTTCTAAATCATATGTAACTTTTGATTTAGAGCTCAAAATGACAGGAAACCAATGCCCATGTTAAGTTAGCTAAATTTTTCATATTATGCAAAATTTGAGAAACAAATAGAGACAACAAAACGTCCAAGTAATCCAATCTAACCCTAATTGTGTGATGCCATTCTTTATACTTTATTTATAAGCCTTTACTCAAATACTACCATTGATCAGTTTTGAATAATCATCTTAACTGGCCAATTAACTTGATATGTCAGCACCAAATTGTCCGTAACTTTTGATTTAGTGCTCAGAATATCATGAATCCAATGCCAACGTTAAGCTAGCTCAATTTTCTATATTTTGACAAAATTTGAGACAGAAATCGAGATGACAAAGCATCTAAGTAATCCAGTATATTCAAAAGTGTGTGATACCATGCTTTATTGTTCATTTATAATCCATTACTCAATGAGCACTAGTGATCAATTTAGAATAATCATATTAACTGGCCGATCAAGTTGATACGTCCGCACTAAATCATCCGTAACTTTTGACTTGACCTCAGAATGACACGAACTCAATGCCCACATTAAACTAGATAAATTTTCTATATTTTAACAAAATTTGAAACAAAAATACAGACGACAAAGCGTCCAAGTAATCCAATCTATCCAAAATTATGTGATGTCATGCATTATGATTTATTTATAAGCCTTTACTCAATGAGCACCAATGATCAATTTAGAATAATCATATTAACTGGCCGATGTACTTGATATGTCCGCACTAGATCGTCAATAACTTTTAAATTTGAGGTCAGAATGACACAAATCCAATACCCACGTTAAGGTAGATAAATTTTCTATATTTTAACAAAATTTGTGACAAAAATATAGACGACAAAGCGTCCAAGTAATACAATCTATCAAAAACTGCGTGATGTCATGCATTATGCATTATTTATAAACGTTTACTCAATTAGCACCAGTGATAAATTTAGAATAATCATATTACTGGCTGATCAACTTGATATGTACGCACTAAATTGTATGTAACTTTTGATTTAGAGCTCAGAATGACACGAATCCAATGCTCATATTAAGCTAGCTAAATTTTCTATATTTTGCAAAATTTGAGACACAAATAGAAACAACAAAGCGTTCAAGTAATCCATCTATCCCAAACTGTGTGATACCATGCTTTATGCTTTATTTAGAAGCCTTTACTTAATAACTACCATTTATCAGTTTAGAATAATCATCTTAATTAACATCCGATTAACTTGACATGTCAGTACCAAATCATCTGTAACTTTTGATTTAGTGCTCAGAATGACACGAATCTAATGTCCACGTTAAATTAGCTCAATTTTCTATTTTGTGACAAAATTTGAGACAGAAATAGAGACGAAAAAGCGTCTAAGTAATCCAATCTATCAAACACTGTGTGATGCTATGCTGTTTGATTCATTTATAAGCCTTTACTTAGTGAGCACCAATGATCAGTTTAGAGTGATGACTTTAACTGGACGATCAACTTGACATGTTCGCATTAAATCGTCCGTAACTTTGTATTTAGATCTCAGAATTACACAAATCTAATACCCACGTTAAGCTAGCTCAAGTTTCGATATTGTATCAAAATTTGAGACAGAAATATATATACGACAATGCATCCAAGTATTCCAGTGTTTCCAAAACTGTGTGATGTCATGCATTATGCTTAATTAATAAGCGTTTACTTAATGAGCACGAATGATCAATTTGAATAATCATATTAACAGGCCGATGAAATTGACATGTTTGAACTATATCGCCAATAACTTTTGATTTTGAACTCAGAATGTCCAGAATTCAATGCGCACAATAACCTAAATAAATTTTCTATATTTTAACAAAATTTGAGGCAAATATAGAGACGACAAAGTGTCCAAGTAATCTAATCTGTCCAAAACTATGTGATGCCTGTATTATGCTTGATTTATAAGCCTTTACTCAATGAGCACCAATGATCAGTTTTGAAAAATCCTATTAATTCGCCGATCAACTTGATATGTCTGCACTAAATCGTTTGTAACTTTTGATTTTGAGTTTAGAATGAAACAAATCCAATACCCACGTTAACCTAGTTCAATTTTCTATATTGGTACAAAAATTCATACATAACTAGATACAGCAAAGTGTCCAAATAATCCAATCTGTCCCAATCTGCGTGATGGCATGCATTATTCTTCATTTATAAGACTTTACTCAATGAGCACTAGTGATCAGTTTCGAATGATCATATTAACTGGCCGATCAACTTGACATGTCCGCACTAAATCGTTCGTAACTTTGTATTTTGAGTTGTGAATGACTCGAATCCAATATCCACATTAAGCTAGATAAATATTCTATATCTTAATAAGGTTTGAAACAAAAATAGTGACGACAAAGCGTCCAAATATTCCAATCTATCCCAAACTGCGTGATGCCATGCATTATACTTCATTTATAAGAATTTACTAAATGAGCACCAGTGATCAGTTTAGAATGATCATATTAACTAGCCGATCAACTTGACATGTCGGCACAAAATCGTCCGTAACTTTTGATTAGAGCTCAAAATGACACGAATACGATGCATACGTTAAGATTGCTCAATTTTCTATATTGTAACAAAATTTGAGACAGATATAAATACAAAAAGTGTCTAAGTAATTCAATCTATCCAAAATTGTGTAGTTACATGCGTTATGCTTTATTTATAAGCCATTACTCAATGAGCAACAATGATCAGTTTAGAATAATCATATTAACTGACCGATCAACTGGACATATCCACACTAAATCATCCGTAACTTTTGATTTGAGCTTAGAATGACACAAATCCAATGCCCACATTAAGTTAGATAAATTTTCAATATTTTAACAAAATTGGAAACAAAAATAGAGACGACAAAGCGTCCAAGTAATCCAATCTATCCAAAATTGTGTGATGTCATGCATTATGATTCATTTATTATCCTTTACTTAATGAGAACCAATGATCAATTTAGAATAATCATATTAACTGGCCTTTGAACTTGACATATCCGCACTAGATCGTCACTAACCCTTGATTTTGAGGTCAGAATGACATGAATCCGATGCCCACATTAAGCTAGATAAATTTTCTATATTTTAACAAAATTTGAGACAGAAATAGACGACAAAGCGTCCAAATAATCCAATCTATCCAAAACTGCGTGATGCCATGTATTATGCTTTATTTATAAGCCTTACTCAATAAGCACCAATGACCAGTTTAGTATAATCATATCACTGGCCGATCAACTTGATATGTCCGCACTAAATAGTTGGTAACTTTTGATTTTGAGTTCAGAATGACACAAATTTAATGCCCAGGTTGGCATGTCCGCACTAAATTTTCTAGATTTTGCAAAATCTGAGAAATAAATAGAGACAGCAAAGCGTCCAAGTAATCCAATCTATCCAAAACTGTGTGATGGCATGCATAAGTCTCTACGCAATGAGCGACAATGATCAGTTTAGAATAACCATATTAACTAGCCGATTAATGTGACATGTACGCACTAAATCGTCCGTAACTTTTGATTTTGATCTAATGACACGGATCCAATGCCCACATTAAGCTAGATAAATTTTCTATATCTTAACAAAATTTAGAACAAAAATAGAGACGACAAAGCGTACAAATAATCCAATCTATCCAAAAATTTGTGATGCCATACATTATGTTTCATGTATAAGCCTTACTCAATGAGCACCAATGGTCACTTTAGAATAATCATATTAATTGTCAATCAACTTGACTTGGCCACACTAAATCGTTCGTAACTTTTGATTTTGATCTCAAAATAACACGAATCCAATGCCCACGTTATGGTAGCTCAATTTTCTATATTGTGATAAAATTTGAGACATAATTAGATAAGACAAAGCATCCAAGTAATCGAATCTATCCAAAACTGTGTGAAGTCATGCATTATGCTTCGTTTATAAGCCTTTAATCAATAAGCACCAATGATCAGTTTAGAATAATCATCTTAACTGGCCGATTAACTTGACACGTTAGTACCAAACGTCCGCAACTTCTGATTTGAGCTTAGAATGACAAGAATCCAATGCCCATATTAAGCTAGCTCAGTTTTCTATATTGTGACAAAATTTGAGACAGAAATAGAGATGACAAATCGTCTAAGTAATCCAATCTATACAAAACTTCGTGATGACATGCTTTATGCTTCATTTATAAGCCTTTACTTAATGAGAACCAATCACTACAAGAAAACATCAAATTCCCGACGGCCATTTTCTTCGGAAAACATCGGTAACACTGATTCCCGTCTACTTTCCGACAAATATTGTCCGTCGGGACTATTTTGTCGGAAATTATTTTCCATCGGGAAAGTATCGGGAATTTCCGATGGCTTGGTGATTAAACGTGCCATCGGAAACTTCTGACAAATTTTTGATGGAAGCCGCCCGTTGGAAAATTCCGACGGATATACGATGGTCTTTTGCCGTCGGAAAACTCCGACGGATATTTAATGAACTGTCCATCGGGAATTCCCGATGAATTTGCGATGGGGGGTTGCCGATGACTTTTGCCGTTGGTTTTTGATCTGATGATATTTCCCGATGGTTTTTGCCCAACGGAAGATAGGCGACACGTTTCCGACGGAATATTCCATCGGAAATTACCGACGATAGTATCCGTCGGAAATAACCAATTAATTGAAAAACATAAAAAATTTATATTTTATAAATTTTTCATTAAATATTTTAAAATACATAAAAATATTTAATGAAAAATTTAAAAAAATAATTTTTTTAATTTTTTCAATTAAATTAAATTCAATTTATATTAAATTAAATTAATATTTTTAAATATTTTAGAAAACAATAATACAATTAATAAAAATAATATTCTAATTATAAATACAATAATTAAACAATTTTTTAAAAATATAAATTACAACAGAGGGGCAGGAAGAGAAGGAGTAGAAAAAAAGTCATCTAAGAATTTGTTTCTCATCATTTTTATAATATTTTTGAGATTATTCATCTCTATTTTCATAGCCGATATTTCTTCTTTTAGCTGTTCATTCTCCTTGTTTCTAGTTGCAGATGTTGTGCCACTGGTATCTGCAACTCTTCCGAGTTCTGGATGACGATCCTTAGAAAATGATACTTCCTGTAAAAAGAAAAAATATTGTTAGAAAATTATTCGAAAATTATTATAATATTAATTATATATTTTTAAAAAATCAAACTTACATCAAGAAAGAGACAGTTAATCTCAAAACAAGTCAATTCGGCAACCGAAGATAAAGAACCAACTTGAGACTACTGGGGTTAAAATATCACTTTTTTCTTTTTTACTTTTTCGATGATCTCACCAACGAGACCATCTTGAATACGACTAGTCTTTTTGTTCGTGTGGACGACCTCAAGAAGTTGCCAGTGATCTGGAGGCGTTCCAATTTCTTGTGCCTAAAAGTAAAAAAATTCTAAATTAATAATTTTTAATTTTTAAATAATAATTAATAAAATTAATATAATAATTAATTTACCAATTGATCGGCTCGTCTCAGAAAACTAATCGATCCGACATTGTGAATATAAATACCTTTGCCTCCTCGGTCGCTCTTCCGGTTTCCCGAATTAGTTCTCGAGATGACCTTAGCGCTCGAAGATTCCCAATAACGAATAAAATCGTTCTAAACCGACTCATTCAACCCTTTTGGTTTATCTTTTCCCTTTTTCCATTTTTGTTTCCACTCGTTCATGTGGCGGGAAAATTGTACTGCACCCTCTTTTTCGAAAGCTTCTTCCACCAATTTTGTGTTCATGGGATCCCATGTAAATTCTTGCTGCGAAATTTACTTATATATTACTAAAAAATATTATTAAAAACTATTTAAAACAAGTATATATTTAAATTTTAAATAACGTACCGCAAACATCTTGAATCAAATCTGACATTCTTCGTACAAAATATCTCTAAATTTGATATATAGTTTGTTCAAAAGAGAATGAAGCATCTTTAATATAGATTTGCTTATTACGTTGTTTGAAATACCAAACCTACGATTTTTATTAGACGTTATAATAATTATTTTAAATATAATTATAGAATATCGTTAAAATAATTATTTAAATATAATTATAGAAAAATTAATTTACCATGTCAAATTTCTTTGATGGATTGGATCGAGAAAAGTAACAAGTTCACGAACAGGATGCTGAACCAATTCTTCAATTGTCATTAGTTGGAAAGAATCATTTACAGATTCTGGAACTTGAGTTGGTATACAACTCGGAGTGGACGACTCAACACGTCTTTGGTACTCTTGATACGACCTATGATTAGGATATTTTATCAATCTACATTTACTATTTACCATTTTGTTTCGCAATATTAAATTATTTAAAATAATAATCAATTATTTTTGTTTTCATTCTTTTGACAAAATCAACGTATATTCTTTGGAAATTTTTCAAATAGACCAAAACCGAAATTGAGACCACACTAATATCATCAATAATTTTATATTTCTTAAATTCTAAATATTTTTTTCAAAAATTATTATAAAACTAAAATTAATTTAAAAAATAAAAAATTAAACTTAAAACTTTATATACTAAATAATTAAATTGATTCAGGTCATAAATTAGATTAATATTCGGTTTGATTTTGTTATTTAAAATCAAACGTGACCTGAACGTAGATAAATTTGATTATATATTAAACAATTTTTATTGAAATTTCTAACGTGGGATTTAGATTGACCTTTAATCAAAACTTATTTTATAGCTTTTCTCCAAAATTAAGATTGCACCATTTGTTAATTTTTTTGGAATGTTATGTGGAATATAGATGATCATCTAAGAAACTGCATTGGCTTAACCATATATGTCATTGTTAAATTGCAGATAACTCTCAGAAAATCTTACTATTTTTATGAAAACATCATGGCCAACCAAAAGAAAAATTGATAACAATGTCACTCTGAACTTATGGACTATGAATCCTTTATATCGTAGCAGAAGTTCAAGCGATAAACTAAAATACATATTAAAGAATATGTAGACTCTAATTCACAAAAATGTGAAATATTGCTGTATTCCACCAATTTAGCATCATTTTAACTGTTAATAAATATTGTAATCTCATTCACTCGTCCACAGTATTGTAGGAAAAGAAGTACATGTTTATTTTTCACACTTTTAATTCGTCCACAATATTACTGTATTCCACCAATTTAGCATCATTTTTCTACAAGTTTATTTACGCCACTTTGAATCTCACTCATTTTGTATTTCAAGCTTTATTTTGCAGTAACATTTCTCGAATTTGAGAAAAAGGATTCAATCTCTCTCTAAAACTAATCATGAAACTTAAAAAAATCTGTGAGCAAATGAATCATGACAAATATGTTATAAAACTTACATTATTTACGACTACATGTCGAATTCTGGTGACGACATCAGCGTTTCGGGCGAGAATGCGGCGGCGAGGCAAAGAGATTTTGTTTGAGTGGAATGGAGAGAGAAAAGAAGAGAAACGGCCATAGGTTATATTAAAAATTTCTGACGGTAATTTCCATCGAGAATCCATTGGGAACGAAATAAATATTTTTGCGAAAGCTCGCGTTGGGAATTAAGTTTTCCGCATATAGCCATTGGGAATCCGTCAGAAATCCGTCGGATGACTTAGATCACATGCATGATTGACAAATAGTCTGCCCACATTGCAATTATGTTTTTGACGGGTTTCCGACGACTTTCCGACTGAATTACCAAAGCCGTCGAAAATCCATCGGATATGTAAATCAATATTTCAAAAAAAATATTAAATTAAAAAAGTTAAAAAATATATAGATAAATTTATATAAAAGAAACACTTTTAATTATAAAATTGTCGACGGATTTCCGACGGAATTACCGTCACCATCGGAGATCCGTCGGTGAGGATATTTCGAGAAAATCTATATTTCTTCAAATAAATTTTAAAATAAAATCATAAATATTTATTTTCAATATTTTTTGGCTTACTATAATTTATTATAATTATAATAATGTGAAATGAAATATTATCAGTAAAAAAATAATTTATATATAATTAATGAATGGAAAAAAGTAAAATATTATTATCACAAATTTAATCTGAATCTGATGAACATTCCCAATTAACTAAATTTTGGTCGTCAAACTCGCTAATCTCTTTTTCGGAATCTTGATAGACGCTGTAATCTGCGTTCGTGGTGTCATCAACAACAAGCTTAACTTCAAGAGAAGTGTCTATTGAACCTAAGTTACCAATTGTGCTTTGTTGCATAGACTCTTGTTCGCTAATACCACATACCATTTCTTTAGGATGTATTGAGGTCACTGTAATCCAAGGATATTGCTTATTCCTCACACGAGGATATCGAATGTATCAAACCTGGTCCGCTTGTGATGCAAGTATAAAATGATCATATTTTCGATGTCGCTTACGAGAGTGGACAGATGTAACACCGAATTCGTCTTCACGTTGACCCATGATAGGGTAATACCAATCACAATAGAACACAATACACCTCAAATCAATCATTTCTGGATAGTGAACTTCTAATATTTCACGAAGAACACCGTTGTATACAATTTCTCCCGATTGAGATGATACACCATAATTACAAGTTGTTTGTGAGTTTCCTTCGCGATGACTCTTAAAATCATATCCACGAGTGCAGTACATGGTTAAGATTTTGCAGTAAATGTAGGACCACTCACCAACTCAACTAACCACGTGGGAAACGTTATTCCCCTAGAAGGACCTATAGTAACCTACAAAATAATTGAATGTAGTCAATTATAAATATATATAGATATATATATATATATAAATAGTAAACTATTATTGAAAATTACATAATTGTGGTAACACTAACATAAAAATGCAACCATCTTGCAAATTCGCTTTTTTGAAGTTCGACCAACTCATTCTCGCTGTAATCTAAATAATGAACACGTATTTGTTCCATGTATATCTTGTTAATTATGAAAAAAATAATTAACAATAAATGATAATAACAACTAAAAACAATATTTAATTGAATGTACCTTTCATATTCCAAAACGTCATCACAATTTGTCAAAATATACAAATGCAAGTGATTGTGTTCCTCCTCTGATAGGCGTCGCGTCTTCAATTTTCCACTTAAACATCCAATTTGTGCAAATATTTCTGGCACATACACTGGATAGCTTGGTTTTTCTCCTCCATCATCATGTCGTGCTGGTCATCCATTTTTTTGTTTGCACTTGCGATGGAAAATAGTAGTTGGCAAAGTTAGATATTTCTTCATTAATACTTTGTGCGACGATTGAACCTTCAACCCTGGCAAGATTTTTAACTTTTTTCATTAGGTGGAACATATATCTCTCAAAAGGATACATCCATCGGTACTGAACAGGTCCTACAAACGTTGCTTCTCTAGGGAGGTGAATAGGAAGATGCTACATAACATCAAAAAATGCTGGTGGAAATATTTTCTCCAGGTTACAAAGGAGAACTAGTATTTTTTCCTCCAAATTTCGGATATCGTCTGTAGTAAGTGATCTTGTACATAAATCTCTGAAAAAAGCACCAATCCCTACATAAAAAAATATTTTAATATCATATCATATATGAAATTATGATTATTTATATATAAAATAATGTAAACGTCGTACATGCAATTGCTCCGTGGACGTTTTTAGGCAGCAGATCGCTAAAGGCAAATGGGAATAGTCTCTGCATGACAACATGACAATCTTGACTTTTCATCCCTGAAAATTTACCTTCAATAGTATCAACACAATTACGAAGATTAAATGCGTATCCATCTGGAAATTTGACACTATGCTTAATCCAGACAAATAATTCATCTTTTGCATACGCATCCAACCAAAATGCAGGAAACAATGATTTTCCATTTGACATTACATGTAGTTCCTTACGGGAACAAATATCCGACAAATCCAATCTAGCTTCCAAATTATCTTTTGTTTTTCGTTGCACATTTAGAACAGTATTCATTATGTTGTCGAAAAAATTCTTCACAATGTGCATAACATCTAGATTATGGCGCAACAAATTGTCCTTCCAATATGGTAAATCCCAAAAATGCTCTTCTTGTGCCAATTATGGTATTCGCCACAACCATCAACTGGGTAATGTCTGTTACCTCCACATGAAGCCGTTCTCTCAGCACCAAAATCGCTAAGTTAAGTGATCATATAATTCCCATCAAGAGTAGGAGGTGGAGCATCGAATTTTTTTTTCCTAAACAATGTCGTGCTCCGCCGATATGGATGATCTTGTGGTAGAAATCGACGATGAAAATCGAACCAACTAGTCTTTCGTCGGTGTTTCAGTTGGAACAAATCAATATTATCTTGACAATGTGGGCATGCTAATCTTCCATGCGTCGACAATCCTGATAACATACCATATGCTAGAAAATCACTTATCGTCCACATAAGTACTGCTCGCATCAAGAAGTTATGTTGGTTGGAAACATCGAATGCTTTGACACCATTTTCCCACAATATTTTTAACTCATGAATTAGTGGCTGCAAGAAAATATCAAGCGATCGCTTAGGATGCTCTGGGCCGGAGACAAGAATTGTTAGAAACAAAAACTCTCGTCTCATGTACAAAGAAGGAGGCAAATTATCAGGTGTAACAATAACTGGCCACAACGAGTATTGCCTCCCATGCTTCCCAAAAGGGTTGAATCCATCTGTAGATAACGTATACGTTTTTAGGCTCATATGCAAAAGTAGGATAAACCTATTGAAAATGATTCCATGCTTCTGCATCCGAGGGATGCACAATATCTCCATTCGAATTATGTTCTGCATGCCATCTCATAGGTTTTGTTGTGTGTTCACATTGATATAACTTCTTTAACCTCTCTGTTAATGACAAATACCACATCCATTTATGCAGAATAGGTACTCTGCCGCTTGTCTTTTGAAATCGAGGTTTGTGACAAAATCGACACTTCATGCGGTTTCATCATTTCTCCAATAGATCATGCAGTTGCAATATATACATCGATCATCTGATATGGCAATCCAAGACCATCTACAAGTTTCTGAGCCTCGTAATATGAAGGAAGTGCAATATTATCTTCAGGTAATATATCTCTAATAAAATCAGCTATCGCATTCACAAAGTCTTCAGCCAAGTTGAAATCCATCTTTATCGTCATCAACCTGCTTGCAGCAGATAAAGGCGATAATCTATCTCTATATCCTTTATACAAAGGCTGCTTGGATGCATCTAACATATCATAAAATTTCCAGGCTTGCAAATTAGGTTCCTCTATTCTGCTAATATCTTCAATGTACGATGCTCTTTGTTCACGAAATGCATCATTCACCATCTGAACAGTACCTCCGTTTATATCAACTTGTGATGCCGGTTCCTCTAGCCTAACATTAGTATTATCTAACCTTTTTGAAGTAATACCATAATATTTCATATCGTTGCATCAGTTTCTCCATGTGAATACCAAATTTTGTAACCCGATATAAATCCAGTCCTATACAAATGATTAAGTACTTCTCTAACAAAGATTAATCTATGATTTTGAAATTTAATACATGGACAATACATTTTACCGTATTCCGATGTCATGATATTGTTTGATGCAAATGTTATAAACTCTTGAACACCTTGCGCAAATTCATCAGTCAATTCCTCCGTTGTTGAATCATTACGAGGTTTATCCATCCACGATAGAAAATAATCATAAGAACCTGAAGAACACATTTTCTTAAGATTTTTTTGGTCTGAAGAAATTGTGAATGATCATAGCGTATTTATATTGAAAATTAGAGATTATCACGAATTTTTAAGAGATTATTACGAATTTGTAACAGATTATTATGAATTTTTAACATATATTCACAAATTTTAAACAGATTATTCTAAAGAATATTCTCATTTCTGACGGATTTCCGACGTTTCCGACCACAACCAGATAATCACAAATTTTGAATAGATTTTTTTTCCCTTACCGATGGATTTCCGACCACCGCCGGATTATCACAAATTTTTCATAGATTATTCTTCAGTTTCGGATGGATTACCGATGGATTCCGACAACGGTTGGATTTTTCCGACGGGTATCCGACGACTATCGACATCATCCCATCGTTATATTTCCAACGGATTACCAACGGATAGTAAAAACACAATCCATCAGGAAGTCATCGGAAAAACACTGACGGTCCTGGTTTTGTCGGTAATTCGCGACGGATTCAAGTGGCTATCCCGACGACCACAGGTTCATTAGAAAACCGACGGTTTACCGTCAGGTTTTACCATCGATTTCCTGACGGTTGTTCAGGCGTCGGGAATTCCCGATGGATCCCCGATGAAAGACTCTCCCTCTGTATTCCGTCAAAAAACCATCGCTATTTCGTTGGAAAATTCCGACAGTTTTTTTTCCATCAGAAATGCCGTCGGAAATGTTAAAGTTTTCTTGTAGTGAAAGATCAGTTTAAAATGATTAATTTAACTGGCCGATCAACTTGACATGTCCGCTATAAATCATCTGTAACTTTGTATTCAGATCTCAGAATGACACAAATCCAATGCCCATGTTAAGCTAGCTCAATTTTCGATATTGTATCAAAATTTGAGACAAAAATATATATACGACAATGAGTCCAAGTATTCAAATCTCTCCAAAACCGTGTGATGCCATGCATTATGCTTAATTTATACGCGTTTACTCAATGAGCACAATTGATCAATTTTGAATAATCATATTAACAGGCCGATGAAACTGACATGTTTGCACTATATCGTCAATAACTTTTGCTTTTTGAGTTCAGAATGACACGAAATCAATGCGCACGTTAAGCTAGATAAATTTTCTATATTTTAACAAAATTTGAGGTGGAAATAGAGGCGACAAAGCGTACAAGTAATCCAATCTATCTAGAACTATGTGATGCCATGTATTACGCTTGATTTATAAACCTTTACTCAATGAGAACCAATGATCAGTTTTAAAAAATCCTATTAACTGGCCGATCAACTTGACATGTCTGCACTAAATCGTTCGTAACTTTTGATTTTGAGTTCAGAATGAAACGAATCCAATGCCCACGTTAACCTAGTTCAATTTTCTATATTGTGACAAAATTTCAGACATAACTAGATACGGTAAAGCGTCCAAATACTCCAATATATCCCAAACTGCTTGATGGCAAGCATTATATTTCATTTATTAGCCTTTACTCAATGAGCACTAGTAATCAGTTTAGAATGATCATATTAGCTGGCTGATTAACTTGACATGTCCACACTAAATCGTCCGTAACTTTTGATTTTGAGTTCTAAATGACTCGTTTCCAATACCCACATTAAGTTAGATAAAGTTTCTATATTTTTAAAAAATTTGAAACAAAAATAGAGACGACAAAGTGTCCAAATAATCCAATCTATCCAAACATCCGTGGTGCATGCATTATGCTTCATTTATAAGCCTTTACTCAATGAGCACCAATGATAAGATTGGAATGATCATATTAACTGGCCGATCAACTTGACATGTCCGCACTAAATCGTCCGTAACTTTGATTAGAGCTCAAAATGACACGAATCCGATGCACATGTTAAGCTATCTCAATTTTTTATATTAAAACAAAATTTGAGACAGAAGTAAATACAAAAAAGCGTTTAAGTAATCCAATCTATCAGAATTGTGTAATTACAAGCATTATGCTTCATTTATAAGCCTTTACTCAATGAGCAACAATGATCAGTTTAGTATAATCATATTAACTGGCTGATCAACTTGACATGTCCACACTAAATCGTCCGTAACTTTTGATTTTGAGTTCTAAATGACTCGTTCCCAATACCCACATTAAGTTAGATAAAGTTTCTATATTTTAAAAAAATTTGAAGCAAAAATAGAGACGACAAAGCGTCCAAATAATCCAATCTATCCCAAAATCTGTGATGCCATGCATTATGCTTCATTTATAAGCCTTTACTCAATGAGCACCAATGATCGGTTTAGAATGATCATATTAACTGGCCGATCAACTTGACATGTCCGCACTAAATCGTTCGTAACTTTTGATTAGAGCTCAAAATGACACGAATCCGATGCACACGTTAAGCTATCTCAATTTTCTATATTAAAACAAAATTTGAGACAGAAGTAAATACAAAAAAGTGTTTAAGTAATCCCATCTATCAGAAATTGTGTAATTACATGCATTATGCTTCATTTATCAGCCTTTACTCAATGAGCAACAATGATCAGTTTAGCATAATCATATTAACTGACTAATCAACTTGACATTTACGCATTAAATCCTCTGTAACTTTCGATTTTCGCTGAGAATGACACGAATCCAATGTCCACATTAAGCTACATAAATTTTCAATATTTTAACAAAATTTGAAACAAAAATAGAGACGACAAAGCATCCAAATAATCTAATCTATACAAAATTGTGTGATGTCATGCATTATGATTCATTTATAAACCTTTACTCAATGAGCACCAATGATCAATTTGGAATAATCATATTAACTGGCCGATGAACTTGAAATGTCCGCACTAGATTGTCAGTAACATTTTATTTTGAGATCAGAATGACACGAATCCAATGCCCACGTTAAGCTAGATAAATTTTCTATATTTTAACAAAATTTGAAACAGAAATATAGATGATAAAGTGTCCAAGTAATCCAATCTATCCAAAACTGCGTGATGCCATGCATTATGCTTGATTTATAAGCCTTTACTCAATGAGAACCAATGATCAATTTAGTATAATCATATCACTGGCCGATCAACTTGATATGTCTGCACTGAATCGTCCGTAACTATTGATTTTGAGCTCAGAAGGACACGAATCCGATACCCACGTTGGCATGTCCAAGTAATCCAATCTATCCAAAATTGTGTGATGGCATGCATTATGCTTGATTTATAAGCCTCTACGCAATGAGCGACAATGATCAGTTTAGAGTAATCATATTAACTGGTCGAATAACGTGACATATCCACACTAAATCGTCCGTAACTTTTGATTTTCAGCTCAGAATGACACGAATCCAATGCCCACGTTAAGCTAGATAAATTTTCAATATTATAAAAAAATCTGAAACAAAAATAGAGACGACAAAGCGTCCAAGTAATCCAATCTATCCAAAACTTTGTGATGCCATACATTATGTTTCATCTATAAGCCTTTACTCAATGAGTACCAATGATCAGTTTAGAATTATCATATTAACGGGCCAATCAACTTGATATGTCCGCACTAAATCGTTTGTAACTTTTGATTTTGAGCTCAGAATAGCACGAATCTAATGCCCACATTAAACTAGTTCAATTTTCTATATTGTGACAAAATTTGAGACAGAATTATATAAGACAAAGCATCCAAGTATTCCAATCCATCCAAAACTGTGTGAAGCCATGCATTATGCTTCGTTTATAAGCCTTTACTAAATAAGCACCAATGATCAGCTTAGAATAGTCATATTAATTGTCCGATGAACTTGAAATGTCCGCACAAAATCGTCTGTAACTTTTGATTTTGAGCTAAGAATGACATGAATCCAATGCCCATGTTAAGCTTGCTAAATTTTCTATATTTTGGCAAAATTGTAGACAGAAATAGAGACGACAAAGAGTCCAAGTAATCCAATCTCTCCCAAACTGCGTGATGCCATGCATTATGCTTCATTTATAAGCCCTTACTTAAAGAGAAACAATGATCAGTTTAGAATGATTACTTTAATTGGCCGATCAACTTGATATGTCCGTACTAAATCGTCCGTAACTTTGAATTTAGATCTCAGTATGACACAAATCCAATGCCCACGTTAAGCTAGCTCAATTTTTGATATTGTATCAAATTTTGAGACAAAAACATATATACAAAAATGTATCCAAGTATTCCAATCTATCCAAAACTGTGTGATGTCATGCATTATGCTTAATTT
The DNA here is from genome assembly GCA_018901935.1 of Pugionium cornutum. NCBI lineage: Eukaryota > Viridiplantae > Streptophyta > Magnoliopsida > Brassicales > Brassicaceae > Pugionium > Pugionium cornutum. The sequence continues at coordinate 12,021,600 of CM032164.1, read as the reverse complement.
ATAAGCGTTTACTCAATGAGCACCAATGATAAATTTTGAATAATCATATTAACAGGCCGATGAAATTGACATGTAAGCACTATATCGTTAATAACTTGTGATTTTGAGTTCAGAATGACACAAATTCAATGTGCACCTTAAGCTAGATATTTTTTTATATTTTAACAAAATTTGAGGCAGAAATTGAGACGACAAAGCGTCCAAGTAATCCAATCTATCCAAACTATGTGATATTGTAACAAATTTTGAGATAGAAATAGATACAAAAAAAGTGTCCAAGTAATCCAATATATCCAAAATTGTGTCATTACATGCATTATGCTTCATTTATAAACCTTTATTCAATGAGCAACAAAAAATCTGTTGAGAATAATCATATTAACTGGCCGATAAACTTGACAAGTCCGCACTAAATCATCTATAACCTTTGATTTGAGCTCCAAAATGACACGAATCTAATGCCCACATTAAACTAGATAAATTTTCTATACTTTCACAAAATTTGAAACAAAAATAGAGACGAAAAAGCGTTCAAGTAATCCAATCTATCCAAAATTGTGTGATGTCATGCATTATGATTCATTTATAAGCCTTTACTCAATGAGCACCAATGATAAGTTTAGAAAAATCCTATTAACTAGCCGATCAACTTGACATGTATGCAATAAATCGTTTGTAAATTTTGATTTTGAACTCAGAATGAAAGGAATCCAATACTCATGTTAACTTAGTTCAAGTTTTTATATTGTACAAAATTTCAGACATAACTAGATACGGCAAAGAGTTCAAATAATCCAATATATCCCAAAATGCATGATGGCATGAAATATGCTTCATTTATAAGCCTCTACTCAATGAGCACTAGCGATCAGTTTAGAATAATCATATTCACTAGCCGATCAACTTGACATGTCTGCACTAAATCGTGCATAACTTTTGATTTTGAGTACTGAATGACTCGAACCCAATACCCACATTAAGCTAGATAATTTTTTTTTATTTTAACAAAATTTGAAACAAAAATAGAGATGACAAAGCGTCCAAATAATCCAATGTATCCCAAACTGTGTGATGCCATGAATTATGCTTCATTTATAAGCCTTTACTTAATGACCACCAATGATCAGTTTAAAATGATCATATTAACTGGCCGATCAACTTGACATGTCCGCACTAAATCGTTCGTAACTATTGATTAGAGCTCAATACGACACGAATCTGATGCATGATTTGTCTACTAAATCGTCTGTTTTGAGTTTAGAATAACACGAATCCAATGCCTACGTTAAACTAGTTCAATTTTCTATATTGTGATAAAATTTTGAGACAGAACTAGATATGACAAAGCATCCAAATAATCCAATCTATACCAAACTGCGTGATGGCATGCATTATTCTTCATTTATAAGCCATTACTCAATGAGCACTAGTGATTAGTTTAGAATGATCATATTAGTTGGCCGATCAACTTGACATGTATGCACAAAATCGTCCGGGACTTTTGATTTTGAGCTTAGAATGACACAAAACCAATGCCCTCGTTAAGCTAGCTCATTTTTCTATATTGTGACAAAATTTGAGACAGAACTAGATACAACAAAGCACCCAAGTAATCCAATATATCCCAAACTATGTGATGCCATTCATTATGCTATATTTATAAGCCTTTACTCAATCAGCACCATAGATGAGTTTAGAATAATCATATTAACTTGCCGATCAACTTGACACGTCCGCACTAAATCATTTGTAACTTTTGATTTAGAGCGTAGAATGACACGAATCCAATGTCCACGTTAAGCTAGCTCAATATTCTATATTATGATAAAATTTGAGACAAAAATAGATATGAAAATGCGTCCAAGTAATCCAATCTTTTCCGAACTGCGTGATGCCATGTATTATGCGTCATTTATAAGCTTTTATTCAATGAGCACCAATGATCAGTTCGGAATGATCATTTTAACCGGTCGATCAACTTGACATGTCTGCATTAAATTTTCCGTAACTTTTGATTTAAAGCTTAGAATGACACGAATCCAATGCCCATGTTAAGTTATATCAATTTTCTATACTGTGACAAAATTTGAGATAAAAATAGATACGACAAAGCGTCCAAGTAATCCAATCTATTCCCAATTGTGTGATGCCATGCATTATTCTTCATTATAACCCTTTACTTAATGAGCAGAAAAAATCAATTTAGAATCATCCTTTTAACTCGCCGATTAATGTCTGCACTAAATCGTCTGTCGTTTTGATTTATAGCTCGGAATGACACGATGACAATGCCCAATTAAGCTGTTAAGCTTTACTATTTGTGATAAAATGTAAAATAAAATTGCTTCGACAAATCCTCCAAGTAATCAAATAATCAAAAAACTGCATAATATCATGCATTATCCCTCATTTATAAGTCTTTACTCAATGAGCACCGATGATTAGTTTAGAATGATCATTTTAACTTTCCGATCAACTTGACATGTCTGCATTAAATCGTCTGAACATTTTACTTATAGCACATAATGACACGAATCTAATGCCCATTTTAAGCTAATTCAATTAGAAATAGATACGACAAATATCCAAGTAATCCAATCTATCTCGAATTCGTGATGCCATCATTATGCTTCATTTATAAGCCTTTGCTTAATGAGTACCAATGATCAGTTTAGAATAATCACTTTAACTGGCAGATCAATTTGATATTCCACACTAAATCTGTAACTATTGAATCAATGCCCACGTTAAACTTTTCATTTTTCTATCAGAATGAAAAACTTTGAACAGAATGTTAACTACCTTCATCCAAGTATCCAATCTATCCCGAACTGATTGATTCCATGCATTATTCTTCATTTATAACCCAATGAGCACCAATGATCAGTTTAAAATGATCATATTAACATCTAGCTACTTTCCAATGCCTACTCAAATTTTATATATTTTGACGAAATTATAGACAGAAATAGATACGACAAAATATTCAAGTAATCCTATCTATCTCGAATTACGTGATGCCATCATTATGATTCATTTATAAGCATTTGCTTAATGAGTACCAATAATCAGTTTAGAATAATCACTTTAACTAGCGATCAACTTGATATGTACACACTAAATCGTGTGTAACTTTTGATTTAGAGCTCAGAATTATACGAATCTAATGCCCAAATTGTAACTTTTGTAACTTTAACTTTAACTTTTGTAACTTTAACTTTTGTAACTTTTGATTTAGAGCTCAGCATTCAAGTATTCCAATCTATCCCAAATTGCGTGATGCCATGCATTATGGTTCGTTTATAAGCCTTTACTCAATGAGCACCAATGATGAGTTAAGAAGGATCTTTTTGACAGGTCGATCAACTTGTCATGTCTGCACTAAATCGTCCGTAGCTTTTGATTTCGAGTTCAGAATGACACAATCCAATGCCCATGTTAAGCTACCTCAATTTTCGATACTGTGACAAAATTTGATTTAAAAATAGATACGAAAAAGCGTTCAAGTAATCAAATCTATCCAGAATAGCGTGATGCCACAAATTGTAATGATCAGTTAAGAATGATCATTTTAACTGGCCGATTAACTTGACATGTCCGCACTATATCGTCCGTAACTTTTGATTTAGAGCTCAGAATGACACGATTCCAAAGCCCACTTTAACCTTGTTCAATTTTATATATTTTGAGGAAATTGTAGACAGAAATAGATACGACAAATCGTCCAAGTAATCCAATCTATCTCGAACTGCGTGATGCCATCGTTATGCTTCATTTATAAGCCTTTGCTTAATGAGTACCAATGATCAGTTTAGAATAATCACTTTAACTGGCCGATCAATTTGACATATCCACACTAAGCCATCTGTAACTATTGAATCCAATGCCCACGTTAAACTAGGTCATTTTTCTATGTTGTGAAAAACTTTGAGACAGAATAAGATACAACAATTCATCCAAGTAATCCAATCTATCCCGAACTGATTGATTCCATGCATTATTCTTCATTAATAACCCAATGAGCACCAATGATCAGTTTAAAATGATCATATTAACTGGCCGATCAACTACATGTCCGCACTAAATCGTCCATAACCTTGCTTTATAGCTCATAATGACATGAATCCAATGCCCACATTAAGCAAGTTCAATCTTCTGTGTTGTGACAAAAATAGATACGGAAGAGCATCTAAGTAATCCAATCTATACCGAACTACGTGATGCCATGCATTATGCTTCAGTTATAAGCCTTTACTCAATGATCACCAATGATCACTTTAAAATAATCATATTAACTGGCCGATCAACTTCACATGTCCGCACTAAATCGTCCGTAACTTTTGATTTAAAGATCGGAATATCACGAATTCAGACTCCACGTTAAGCTAGCTCTATTTTCTATATTGTGACAATATTATAGACAGAAATTGAGACGACAAAGCATCCAAGTAATCTAATCTATCCAAACTGCGTGAAATCATACATTATGGTTCATTTATAAGCCTTTACTCAATGAGCACCAATTATCAGTTAAGAATGATCATTTTAACTGGTCGATCAACTTGACATGTCCGCACTAAATTGTTTGTAACTTTCAATTTAGAGCCGACAAAATCACGAATCCAATGCTCACATTAAGCCAGTTCAATTTTCTATATTTTGACAAAATTTAAGATAGAAATAGAGACTACAAAGTATTCAAATAATCCAATCTATTCCAAACAGCGTGATGTCATGCGTTATGATTCATTTATAAGCATTTACTTAATGAGCACAATTGATCAGTTTAGAATGATCATTTGAATTGGCCGATCAACTTGACATGTCCGCACTAAATCGTCCGAACTTTTGATTTAAAGATTAGATTGACACGAATCGAATGACCACGTTAAACTTGCTCAATTTTCTATAATGAGACAAAATTTCAGAAAGAACTAGATACCACAAAGCATCCTAGTAATCCAATTGATCCCGCATTGCGTGATGTCATGCATTATGCTTCACTTATAAGCCTTTACTCAATGGGCACCAATGATCAATGACATAACCCGCACTAAATCGTCCATAACTTTTGATTTACCGCTCATAGTGACACAAATCCAATGCCCACGTTAAGCTAACTCAATTTTCTATGCATTTTGATGCCATGCATTTTGCTTCATTTATACGAAAAAGCGTTCAAGTAATCCAAGCTAGCCAAAACTGCGTGATGCCATGCATTTTGCTTCATTTATAAGTCTTTACTCAATGACTACCAATGATCAGTTTAGAATGACAACTATAACTGGCCGATCAACTTGACATGAACGCACTAAATCGTCCGTTACTTATAGTTTATAGCTCGAATGAGACGAATCCAATGCCCACGTTAAGGTAGCTCAATTTTCTAAATTTTGACAAAATTTGAGACAAATATAGATACGACAAAGCGTCCATGTAATCCAATCTATCCCGAAATGCGTGATACCATTCATTATGCTTCATTTAAATGCCTTTACTCAATGAGCACCAATGATCAGTTTAGAATAATCACTTTAACTGGCCGATCAACTTGACATGTTCACACTAAATTGTCTGTGACTTTTGATTTAGAGCTTAGCATGAAACAAATTCAATGCCCACGTTAAGCTAGCTCAATTTTCTAAGTTTTGAAAAAAATTGAGACAGAAATAGATACAACAAAGCGTCCAATTAATCCAATCTGTCCCGAACTGCGTGATGTCATGTATTATGCTTCATTTATAAGCATTTACTCAATGCGTACAAATGATCAGTTTATAATAATCATTTTAAGTAGGCGATCAATTTGACATGTCCGCAATAAATCGTTTGACTTTTGATTTAGAGCTGATAATAACATGAATCCAATGTCCATGTTAAGCTAGCTCAAGTTTCTATATCGTGACAAAATTTGAGGCAGAAATATATACGACAAAGCGCCCAAGTAAGTCAATCTATCCCGAAATGCATGGTGTCATGCATTATGATTCATTGATAAGCCGATACTCAATGAGCACCAATGATCAGTTTAGAATGATCACTTTAACTGGCTGATCAACTTCACATGTCCGCACTAAATCATCTGTAACTTCTGATTTAGAGCTCAGAATAACACGATTCCAATGCCAATTTTCTATATTTGGACAAAGTTTGAGACTGAAATAGATATAAAAAGCGTCCAAGTAATCCAATCTAGCCAAACCTGCGTGATGCCATGCATTATGCTTCATTTATAAGCTTTTACTCAATCATCACCAATGATTAGTTAAAATTGATAACTTTAAGTGGCCGATGAATTTGACATGTCCGCACTAAATAATCCGTAACTTATGATTTAGAGCTCAGATTGACAAGAATCCAATGACCACGTGAATCTAGCTCAATATTTTATATTGTGACGAAATTTTAGACCGAAATATTTACAAAAAGGGCTCGAGTATGCAAAACTGCATGATGCCATGCATTATGATTAATTTATAAGTCTTTACTCAATGAACATAAATGATCAATTTAGAATGATATCTTTAAGTATGCGATCAACTTGACATGTCTACAACTTTAAAATTGCTTCAACAAGTCCTCCAAGTAATCAAATCTTTCCAAAACTACGTGATGTCATGCATTATGCTTCATTTATATGCCTTTAATCAATGAGCACCAATGATTAGTTTGGAATGATCAAATTAATTGGGTGATGAAGTTGACATGTCCGCACTAAATCGTCCGTAACTTTTGATTTAGAACTCAGAATGACACGAACCAAACATCCACGTTAAGCTAGATCAATTTTCTATAATGTAAAAAACATTTAGACATAAATAGATACGACAACACGTCAAAGTAATACAATCTAACCTGAACTGTGTGATGTCATGCATTATTCTCCATTTATATGCCTTCACTCAAAAGCACCAATGAACAGTTTAGAATAATCACTTTAACAGGCCGATTAACTTGACATGCCCGCACTAAATCGTCCATAACTTTTGATTTAGAGCTCAGCATGAAACAAATCCAATGCCCACGTTAAACTTGCTTATTTTTCTATATTTTGACAAAATTTGAGATAGAAATTGATACGAAAAAGTGTTCAAGTAATCCAATCTAACGAAAACTGCGTGATGCCATGCATTATGCTTCATTTATATGCTTTTACTCAATGAGCACCAATGCTCAGTTTAGAATAATCACTTTAACTGGCCGATTACTTCACATGTCCGCACTAATTCGTCCGTAACTTTTGATTAGAACATAGAATGACACAAATCCAATGTCCATGTTAAACAAGCTCAATATTCTATATTTTGACATAATTTGAGACAAAATAGGTACGACAAATCGTCCAAGTAATCCAATCTGTCCCGAAATGTGTGATGTCATGCATTATGCTTCATTTATAAGCCTTTACTCAATGAGCACCAATGATCAGTTTAGAATGATCACTTTAAGTAGGCAATCAACTTGACATGTCCGCACTAAATCGTCCGTAACTTCTGCTTTTGAGCTGAGACTGATACAAATCCAATCCCATGTTACGCTACCTAAATATTTTTATATGTTGATAAATTTTAAGACTAAAATTGCTTCAACCAATCCTCCAAGTAATAAAATCTTTCCCAAACTACGTGATGTCATGCATTATGCGTCATTTATAAGCCTTTAATGAATGAACATTAATGATCAGTTTAGAATGATCAATTTAATTGGGCGATCAACTTGACATGTCCGTAAAATCGTCCGTATCTTTTGATTTAAAGCTCAGAATAACACGAAACCAATACCCACGTTAAGCTAGCTCGATTTTCTATATGGTGACAAAATTTGAGACAAAATATATACGACAAAGCGTCCATGTAATCCAATCTAACCAAAACTGTGTGATGCTATGCATTGTGCTTCATTTCTAAGCCTTTACTCAATGAGCACCAATGATCAATTTAGAATGATTATATTAACTGGCCGATCAACTTGAAATTTCCGCACTAAATTGTCCATAACTTTTGATTTAGAGCTCAGAATGACATGATTCCAGTGCCCACGTTAAGCTAGCACAATTTTCTATAGTGTGACAAAATTTGAGACTGAAATAGATACAAAAAAGCATTCAAGTAATCCAATCTAGCAAAAACTGCGTGATGCCATGCATTATGCTTCATTTATAAGCCTTTACTCAATGAGAACCAATGATCAGTTAAGAATGATCACTTTAACTGGCAGATCAACTTAACATGTCCGCACTAAATCGGCCGTAACTTATGACTTAGAGCTTTGAAGGACACGAATCCAGTGCCCACGTTAAGCTATCTCAATTTTCTATATTGAGACGAAATTTCAGAAAGAAATCGATACAAAAAAGCGTTCAAGTAATCAAATCTATGCAAAATTGCATGATGCCATGCATATGCTTCATTTATAAGCCTTTACTCAATGAGCACAAATAATCAGTTTAGCATGATCACTTTAACTAGGCGTTCAACTTGACATGTCCGCACTAAATTGTCCGTATCTTTTGATTTAGAGCTCCGAATAACATGAATCCAATACCCACGTTAAGCTAGCTCAATTTTCTATAATGTTACAAAATTTGAGACAAAAATAGATACGAAAAAGCATTAGTGTAATCCAATATAACCAAAACTGTTTGTGGCCATGCATTATGCTTAATTTTAAGCCTTTATCCAATGAGCATCAATGATCAGTTTATAGTGAATCATTTAAACAGGATGATCAACCTGACATGTCCGCACTAAATCATCCCTAAATTTTGATTTAAAGCTCAGAATGACACGAATCTGTTGCATACGTTAAGCTAGCTCAATTTTCTATATTGTGACAAACTTTGAGACAAAAATAGATATAAAAAGCGTCCAAGAAATCCAATCTAACCAAAACTGACTGATGCCATGCATTATGCTTCATTTATAAGCCTTTACTCAATGATCACCAATGATCAGTTTAGAATGATCACTAAATCGTTCCTAACTTTTGATTTAGGGCTTGAATCCGGTGCCCACGTTAAGATAGCTCAATTTTCTATATTGTGATAAAATTTGAGACTGAAATAGATATAAAAAAGCGTTCAATTAATCCAATATATGCAAAATTGCATGATGCCATGCATTATGCTTCATTTATAAGCCTTTACTCAATCAGCACAAATGATCAGTTTAGAATGCTCACTTTAACTAGGCGATCAACTTAAAATATCCGCAGTAAATCATCCATAACTTTTGATTTAGAGCTCAGAATAACCCGAATCCAATGCCTGCTTTAAGCTAGCTCCATTTTCTATATTGTGACAAAATTTGAGAGAAAAATAGATGCGAAAAATCGTTCAAGTAATCCAATATAACCAAAACATCGTGAGACCATGCATTATTGTTTATTTCTAAGCCTTTACTCAATGAGCATCAATGATCAGTTTAGAATGATCACTTTAACAGGACGATAAAGTGTACATGTACGCACTAAATCATCCCTAACTTTTGATTTAAAGCTCAGAATGAAACAAATCCGATGCCTAAGTTAAACTAGCTCAATTTTCTATATTGTGACAAAATTTGAGACACAAATAGATAAAAAAGCGTTCAAGTAATCCAATCTAACCAAAACTGCGTAATGTCATGCATTATGCTTCATATATAAGCCTTTACTCAATGAGCACCAATGATTAGTTTAGAATGGTCACTTTAACGGGCCGATCATCTTGATATATCCGCACTAAATCGTCCCTAACTTTTGATTTAGAGCTCAAATACAATGCCCACGTTAAGCTAGCTTAAGTTTTTATATTGTGACAAAATTTGAGACTGAAATAGATATAAATAGCGTTCAAGTAATCCAATATAGCCAAAATTGCGTGATGTCATGCATTATGCTTCATTGATAAGCCTTTACTCAACAAACACCAATGATCAGTTAAGAATGATCACTTTAATTGGCCGATCAACTTGACATGTCCTCACTAAATCGTCTGTAACTTATGATTTAGAGCTTTGAATGACACAAATCAGTGCCCATGTTAAGCTAGCTCAATTTTCTTTATTGTGACGAAATTTGGGATAAAAATAGATACAAAAAAGTGTTCAAGTAATCCAATCTATGGAAAACTGAATGATGCCATGCATTATGCTTCATTTATAAGCCTTTAGTCAATCAACACAAATGATCAGTTTAGAATGATCACTATAACTAGGCAATCAACTTGACATGTCCGCACTAAATCATTGTAACTTTTGATTTAGAGCTTCGAATAACACGAATCCAATGCCCACGTTAAGATAGCTCAATTTTCTATATTATGACAAAATTTGAGACAAAAATAGATACGAAAAAGCATTCTGGTATTCCAATCTAACCAAAACTGTGTGATGCCATGCATTATGTTTCATTTCTAATCCTTTACTCAATGAGCACCAATGTTCAGTTTAGAATGATAACTTTAACAGGACGTTCAACTTCACATGTTTGCACTAAATCATCCCTAAATTTTGATTTGAAGCTCAGAATGACACGAATCCAATGCTTACGTTAAGCTATGCTCAATTTTCTATATTGTGACAAAATTTGAGATACAAATAGATATTAAAAACCGTTCAAGTAATTCAATCTTACCCAAACTGCTTGATGTCATGCATTATGCTTCATTTATAGGCCTTTACTCAATGAGCTCCAATGATCATTTTAAAATGATCACTTTAACTAGCCGATATACTTGACATTTCTGCACTAAATCGTCCATAACTTTTGATTTAGAGCTTAGAATGACACGATTCCAGTGCCCACGTTAAGCTGGCTGAATTTTTTGTATTGAGCAAAAATTTGAGACTGAAATAGATATAAAAAGCATTCAAGTAATCCAATCTAGCCAAAACTGTGTAATGCCATGCATTATGATTCATTTATAAGCATTTACTCAATAAGCACCAATGATCAGTTAAGAAAGATCACTTTAACTGGCCGATCAACTTTCCATGTCCGCACTAAATCGTTTGTAACTTATGGTTTAGAGCTCATAATGACACGAATCCAATGCCCACTTTAAGCTAGCTCAATTTTCAATATTGTGACAAAATTTGAGACTAAAATATATATAAAAAAGCGTCCAAATAATCCAATCTGGGCAAAACTGCATGATGCCATGCATTATTCTTCATTTATAAGCCGTTATTCAATGAGCACAAATGATCAGTTTAGAATGATCACTTTAACTAAGCGATCAACTTGACATGTCCACATTAAATTGTCCGTAACTTTTGATTTAGAGCTCAGAATAACACGAATCCAATACCTACGTTAAGCTAGCTAAATTTTCTATTTTGTGACAAAATTTGAGACAAAAATAGAAACGAAAAAGCATTCAAATAATCCAATATAACCAAAACTACTTGATGCCATGCATTATGCTTCATTTATAAGCCTTTACTCAATGAGAATCAATGAATTGTTTAGAATGATCACTTTAACTGGCGTTCAACTTGACAAGTCCGCTCCAAATCATCCCGAACTTTTGATTTAGAGCACAGAATGACACGAATCCAATGCCGACATTGAACTAGCTCAATTTTATGTATTGTGACAAAATTTGAGAGTGAAATAAATATAAAAAAGTGTTCAAATAATCCAATCTAGCCAAAACTGCATGATGCCATGAATTATGCTTCATTTATAAGCCTTTAGTCAACGAGCACCAATGATAAGTTAATAATGATCACTTTAACTGGCCGATAAACTTAACATGTCCGCACTAAATCATCCATAACTTATGATTTAGAGCTTTGAATGACACGAATCCTATGTCCACGTTAAGCTAGCTCAATTTTCTATATTGAAACGAAATTTGACATAGAAATAGATACAAAAAAGCGTTCAAGTAATCCAATCTATGCAAAACTACATGATGCCATGCATTATGCTTCATTTATAAGCCTTTACTCAATGAGCACAAATGATCAGTTTAGAATGATCACTTTAACTAGGCAACCAACTTGACCTGTCCGCACTAAATCATCATTAACTTTTGATTTAGAGCTTAGAATAACACGAATCCAATGCCCACGTTAAACTAGCTCAATTTTCTATATTGTGACAAAATTTTAGACAAAAATAGATAAGAAAAAGCGTTCAAGTAATCCAATCTAGCCAAAACTAGGTGATGCCATGCATTATGCTTCATTTCTAAGCCTTTACTCAATGAGCACCAATGATCAATTTAGAATGATAACTTTAACAGGATGGTCAACTTGATATGTCCGCACTAAATCATCCCTAACTTTTGATTTAGAGCTCAGAATGACACAAATCCAATGTCTACGTTAATCTAGCTCAATTTTTTATATTTTGACAAAATTTGGGACATAAATAGATAAAATAAGTGTTCAAGTAATCCAATCTAACCAAGCTGCATGATGCCATGCATTATACTTCATTTATAAGCTTTTACTCAATGAGCACCAATGATCAATTTAGAATGATCACTTTATCTGACCGATCAACTTGACATATCCGCACTAAATCGTCCCTAACTTTTGATTTAG
>CM032164.1:11975563-12008564 GCA_018901935.1 Pugionium cornutum | reverse complement strand
ATTTATAAGGCTTTATTCAATGAGCACCAATGATAAGTTTAGAATGATCATTTTAACTGGCCGATCCACTTGACATGTTTGCACTAAGTCGTCCGTAACTTTGTTTTATAGCTCAGAATGACACGAATCCAATACTACCGTTAAGTTAGTTCAGTTTTCTATATTGTGACAAAATTTGAGACAAAGTAAGATACGACAAAGCGTCCAAGTAATCCATCTATCCCAATCCGCGTGATACCATGCATTATGTTTTATTTATAACCCTTTACACAATGAGTATCAACGATTAGTTTAGAATAATCATATTAACTGGCCGGTCCACTTGACATGTCCGCACTAAATCGTCGGTAAATTTTGATTTAGAGCTCAGAATGACACGAATCCAATGGCCACGTTAATCTAGCTCAAATATCTAAATATTTGAGGAAATTTGAGAGAGAACTAGATACCACAAATACGTCCAAGTAATCCAATCTACCCCAAACCGCGTGATGCCATGCATTAACTTTCATTGATAAGCCTTTACTCAATGAGTAACAATGATCAGTTTTGAATAATCATATTAACAGGTCGTTCCACTTGACATGTCTGCAACAAATCATCCGTAAATTTTGATTTAGAGCTCTGAATTACACAAGTCCAATTCCCACGTTAAGCTAGCTCAATTTTCTATATTTTGAAGAAATTTGAGACAGAAATAGAGATGTCAAAGCATCCAATTGCTTGATACCATGCTTTATAGCACCAATGATCAGTTTAGAATAATCACTTTAAATGGCCAATCAACTTGACATGTCCGCACTAAATCATGCGTAACTTTTGATTTAGGGCTCCGAAACAAACGATCCAATGTAGACGTTAAGATTGCTCAATTTTCTATAGTGTAACAAAATTTAAGACATAAATAGATACGACAAAGCGTCTAAGTAATCCAATCTAACCAAAACTGTGTGATGCCATGCATTATGCTATGTTTATAAGCCTTTACTCAATGAGGACCAATGATCAGTTTACAATGATCATTTTAACTAGCCGATCAACTTGTCATGTCTGCATTAAATCGTCCATAACTTCTGATTTATAGCTCAAAATGACATGAATCCATTGCCCACATTTAGCTAGCTCTATTTTCTATAATTTAACAAAATTTGAGACAAAAATAAAGGCGACAAAGCATCCAAGTATCCCATCTATCCAAACTGCATGATGCCATGCTTTATTTTTCATTTAAAAGCTTTTACTTAATGAGCACCAATGATCAGCTTAAAATGATCATTTTAATGGGCCGATCAGCTTAACATGTCTGCACTAAATCGTCCATATCTTTGGATTTATAACTCAGAATGACACGAATCCAATGTCCACATTAAGCTAGTTCAAATTTTCTATATTGTGACAAAATTTGAAACTGAACTAGATACGACAAAAACGTCCAGGAAATCCAATATAACTTAAACTGCGTAATGCCATGCATTATTCTTTATTTATAAGCCTATCAATTAGCACCAATGATCAGTTTAGAATGATTAATTTAACTGGCCGATCAACTTCACATCTCCGCACTAAATTGTACGTATCTTTTGATATAGAGCTCAGAATGACACGAATCCAATGCCCATATTAATCTAGCTCAAATTTCTATATTGTGACAAAATTTGAGTTAGAAATAGAGAAGATAAAGCATCCAAGTAATCCAATCTATCCAAACTACTTGCTGCCATGCTCTATGCTTCATTTATAAGGCTTTACTTAATGAGTATCAATTATCTGTTTAGAATGATCACCTTAACTGGCAACTCAACTTCACATGTGCACAATAAATCGTCCGTAACTTTTGATTTAGAGATCAAAATGACACGAATACAATGCATACATTAAACTAGCCCAATTTTCTATATTCTGACAAAAAATTGAGACAAAAATAGAGAAGACAAAGCGTCCAAGTAATCCAATATATCCAAACTACTTGATGTCATGCTTTATGCTTCATTTATAAGCCCTTACTTAATGAGCACCAATGATCTGTTTAGAATGATCACTTTAACTGGCCACTCAACATAACATGTCCGCACTAAATCGTCCGTAATTTTTGATTTAGAGCTCCGAATGAGACGAATCAATTGCTCTCGTTAAGCTAGCTCAATTTTCTATATTTTTACAAAAATTTGAGACAGAAATGGAGATGGCAAAGCATCCAAGTAATCCAATCTATCCCAAATTGCATGATGCCATGCATTATGCTTCATTTATAAGCCTTTACTTAATGAGCACCAATGATCAGTTTAGAATGATCATATTAACTGGCCGATCAACTTGACATGTCCGCACTAAATCGTCCGTAACTTTTGATTTAGAGCACGGAAACACACAAATATAATGCTCACGTTAAGCTAGCTCAATTTTCTATAAGTTTTCAAAATTTGAGACAGAAATAGATATGAAAAAGCGTCCAAGTAATCCATACTGACTGCAAACTGCATGAGGCCATGCATTATGCTTCATTTTTAAGTCTTTACTTAATGAGCACCAATGATCAGTTTAAAATGATCATTTAACTCGTCGATCAACTTGACATGTCCACACTAAATCGTCCGTAACTTTTGATTTAGGTTCAGAAACACACAAATCCAATGCCCATGTTAAGCTAGCTCAATTTTCTATACTTTTTCAAACTTTGAGACAGAAATAAAGACGAATAAGCGTCCAAGTAATCCAATCTATCCCACACTGAGTGATGCCATGCGTTATGCTTCATTTATAAGCCTTTACTTAATAAGCACCAATGATAAGTTTAGCATGATCATTTTAACTAGCCGCACTAAATCATACTATAATCTAATCTATCCAAAACTGCGTGATGCCATGCTTTATGCTTCATTTATAAGCCTTTACTTAATGAGAACCAGTGATTAGTTTAGAATGGTCATTTTAACTACCGATCAACTTGACATGTCCGCACTAAATCATCCGTAACTTTTGATTTAGAGCTCAGAAACACATGAATCCAGTGCCCACGTTAAGCTAGCTAAATTTTCTATAGTGTAACAAAATGTGAGATAGAAATAGATACAACAAAACATCCAAGTAATCCAATCTATCCATAACTTTGTGATGCCATCCATTATTCTTCACTTATAATGCTTTACTCAATGACCACCAATGATCAGTTTAGAATGATCTCTTTAACTAGCCCATCAACTTTACATGTCCACACTAAATCGTCCGTAACTTTTGATTTAGAGGTTAAAATGAAACGAATCCAATTCCCACGTTACGCTAGCTCAATTTTCTATATTTTAACCAAGAGTATTGGGCCAAGAGTACAAGGATGAATCCAAGGGCTTCTCAACATCTCAAAGGACTCCAGAGACTTGGGCTCTCATGGCAAAAGAGGTCAAGGCCCAACATTTCGTAACCCTACTCCAAATTGAAGAATAAAGCGCGTGTGACAAAGGTCGGCCACCTTCCATTTCTTGGCCGAATGGTAAGTCGGTAAGTTTTCAATTATATACTTGCCTTTTCTGTTTTGCAGGACAGGAATTAGTAGTTTTCTATTTATTGAGTCGGGAACATTTAAGTAGATGTCCTTTTTCGGCTCTTTTGTAATCTTTCCTTTATGCACTTTTGTATTCTTTCCTTTTCTTTTTGGCTCGACCCTAGAAGGTCAAAGCGGCTGAGCATATTAATAAGGCTCATTTCAGCATTGTAGTTCGACAAGTTTTTGATTATTAATAAAGAGAGCACTTTTTCTTAGAGTTTTCCTCACAAAACTCTATCGCTTAGAACCCTAGTTGAGACCAGCCCTCCTAGCTTCTAAGATTGTGATTTATCATGAGGCTTTCCATCCCTCGTGTGGTTCACCTCAGCCCACCACCCAATATCCACCAGAAAACCATACCTCAGAAGCCTAAGGCCGAGTTTCTCGCCTAATCGTCTCCAACCAGCACGCGAGTGTACGACCTTGATTCAATGCTTGTATCATTTTGGTATCAGAGCTTAAGCTCCTAAAACCAGGTTTTTTCTATCCTTTAATTCAGTCTTTATTCAGTTTCGTGCAGTAGTTTAGTTCTATTAAAAAAAATGTAAAAAATATCACCTAAAAACCAAACCGAGTGCATCTATCTCCTATGTGCATCACTAGGGTTTAGATTCATTCTTTTCATTGCAACTTCATTTTTCCTTTTTACTAGAGCATATTTTCCATTATTATTTAAGTTATATCGGAAAAAAGAAAACTACCAAGAAAAATCAAAAGAAAATCGACCAAAAAAAATCTAGGAGATTTGCACCATTAATTGCTAAGATTTGCGCATTAATTGTTAGGTTTTTTCCTTTTTCTACTTTTTCCTTTTTTCTACTTTTCCTTTTACTTGAATCTTCTCCTAATATAAAAGAAAACCACTCCTAAAGAATTCTTAGGAGCAACTAACCTTGTTTTCTTCTTGTAGCACACGATGGCTGAAGGAGGAAATCAAGATGCCACCGAGGCCATGATGGCCATGTTCACCACCCTCCAAACACAACTCGCATCAATTGGCGAGAGGCTAGAGCGTGTGGAAAGGCCGGTGAGATTCCAGGCCATAAGGCACGTGAGGGCTGACCAAGACCCTGCTGAAGGTCCTGATCACCCAAGGGCACGGCCAGAACAGGAGGAACCCCACACGGATGAAGATGAGGGCCAACAGCCTCACGGCTATTACCCTAGGCCAAGAGAACCTCCATGGCAACCAGAAGCAGACGGCAATGGCTACGAGCCATATGGTCACCCCCAGAGACCAAGAATGCCCCCTAGACATCATGAGGATGGAGATGACTACGCCTACAACCGGGTAAACAGTCACGATGTCAAACTAAAACCTCCTAGTTTTGCAGCAAAAGTAGACCACGAGGCCTATCTAGATTGGGAAAGGAGGATGGATCACATCTTCGACCACTACAACCAACCAGGCCCTAGGAGAGTCTCCATGGCAGTAGCACAACTCACGGATAATGCCCTCATCTGGTGGGATCATGAGGCTTCTGACCGTAGGAGAAGGAGGTTGAGACCCGTAGACTCTTGGGTCGACATGAAGGATCTCATGAGGAAAAGGTTTGTTCCACCTTATTTCCATAGAGATTTGCAACGCCGTTTTCGTACTCTTAAACAAGGCGCAAGATCAGTGCAGGAGTACTATGAGGAGTTTGAGAGACTAAGAAATAGGCTGGAGCTCAATGACGATGAAAAAGCATTGATGGCTCAATTCTTGGATGGATTGCAAGAAAGGATCAGCCGAAAAGTAGAGACACAAATCTATAGTGATTTCAAAGACTTGTTCCACCTTTCTGTCCAGGCTGAACAGCACATCAAGCGTAAGAGCCAAGACATACGCAACAGACCTAAGACGCCTTGGGCACCAAGCAATGCCACCAAGCCCGTAGACAAAAGCAAACTCATAGAGATAGCTTAGTAAGACTTCTAACCCTCAGAGATCACGTGATATCACTGGTCACAAGACGCATCCTCAGTGCAATGGTAGACCCCTCCGAGACCATTCAAAGGGAGAACATCTTCCACAGCCGGGGCACCATCAAGGGCAAGGTATGTAGCCTCATCATAGATGGTGGTTCTTGCACTAACGTGGCTAGTGCATATATGGTTGATAGGCTAGGTCTAGAGAAGACAAAGCACCCCAGGCCATATAGACTGAGATGGCTAGATGACAAGGTGGAGCTCAACATCCATGAGCAAGTAACCGTGCCATTCAGTTTCGGCAGATACCAAGACCAAGTAGTTTGTGACGTGGTACCCATGCAAGCTGGCTACCTTCTTCTAAGAAGACCATGACAATTCGACAAGGAGACAAGGCATGATGGCCGGACCAATCTATACACCTTTATGCACGATAAGAGAAAGGTCAGCCTAGCCCCTCTGACACCTGCCTAGGTACACGAGCTACAACAACAAATGAGTAAGGAAAAGAAACTCATTAAATCTAATTTTCTCATTCAACCGAGTCATGTCCGGAGAGCTTTAGCCTCGAAGGACTTAATGTTGCTAATGGTTTTTAAAGAAGTTTTGAGTGTAGAAAAAGAACACGTAGAGCTACCTCCTGAAGTAGCAGCCCTGCTCAACAAGTTCCAGGATGTATTCCCTGAGGAGATACAAGCAGGCTTGCCTCCCTTACGCGGCATAGAGCACCACATTGACCTCATGCCCGGAGCAGCCTTGCCCAATCGACCAGCCTACCGGATGAGTCCAGAGGAGTCCATAGAGCTTGAGAAGAAAGTTAAGGAGCTCCTAGAGAGAGGCTATGTTCGAGAGAGCCTCAGTCCATGTGCCGTACCGGTATTGCTAGTCCCCAAGAAGGATGGGGCTTGGCGAATGTGCGTAGACTGCCGAGCCATCAACAACATCACAGTCAAGTACCGGCACCCTATACCACAGCTGGATGACATGCTGGATGAGCTAAGTGGAGCCACGATCTTCTCCAAGATAGACCTCAAGAGTGGATACCACCAGGTTAGAATGAAAGAAAGGTTATGAGTGGAAGATTGCTTTCAAGACAAAGCAAGGGCTCTACGAGTGGACAGTCATGCCATTTGGCTTGACTAATGCCCAAAGCACCTTCATGCGCCTTATGAACCAAGTTCTTATGGCCTACATCAGTAATTTTGTATTAGTATACTTTGATGACATACTTCTTTACAGTAAATGCCTTCGGGAACATCTTACACATCTTGAGATGGTACTTAAAACCCTTCGTCAAGAAGCGTTTTATGCCAATCTCAAGAATTGCACCTTTTGTACTAACAAGCTTGTTTTCTTAGGCTTTGTTTTGAGTTCACAGGGCTTACAGGTTGATGA
Source organism: Pugionium cornutum (assembly GCA_018901935.1). Taxonomy (NCBI): domain Eukaryota; kingdom Viridiplantae; phylum Streptophyta; class Magnoliopsida; order Brassicales; family Brassicaceae; genus Pugionium; species Pugionium cornutum. The sequence goes on along the minus strand of CM032164.1, from coordinate 12,001,720 downwards.
GGAAAAGATTTGAGCCATACAAGAATGGCCAACACTGAGCAGCATCAGCCAAGTAAGAAGCTTTCACGGCCTGGCCAGCTTCTACCAGAGATTTGTGCCCAACTTCAGCAGCGTTACCTCACCATTGACGGCAGTAGTGAAGAAGAATGTGGGGTTTAGCTGGGGAGAAGCTCAAGAGAAGGCATTCCAGGCCTTGAAGGACAGCCTCACGCATGCACCAGTGCTAGTCCTGCCCGACTTCAACAACACGTTTGAGGTGGAGTGTGATGTCTATGGAATAGGCATAGGAGCAGTGCTAACCCAAGGAGGAAGACCAGTGGCATACTTCAGTGAGAAGTTGGGTGGGGCCTCACTGAATTACCCCACCTAAGACACGGAGCTCTATGCCCTAGTCCGAGCTTCGGAGACTTGGCAACATTACTTGTTGTCCAAGGAGTTTGTGATCCACACTGATCACGAGACTCTCAAACACCTTAGAGGGCAAACCAACCTCAAGAGAAGACATGCTAGGTTGATGGAGTTCATAGAAGCCTTCCCTCACGTCATCAAGTACAAGAAGGGCAAGGATAATGTGGTAGCCGATGCACTATCAAAGAGGTTTGCTTTGATATCTACAATGGAAGCAAAGGTCTTAGGATTTGAGCACATCAAGGACATGTATAAGGATGATCCTGACTTTGCTGAGAGCTACAAGGAGTGTGTCACATGGAGTCATGGTAAGTTTTACATCCATGATGGGTTCTTTTTCTGGGAAAGAAGGTTGTGCATACCACAAGGATCTCTACGAGAGCTTATCACCCGAGAAGCTCATGGAGGAGGTCTTATGGGCCACTTTGGTGTTGACAAGACACTAGCTGTGGTCAACGAGCACTTCTATTGGCCACACATCAAGAGGTTAGTAGAAGCCCATTGTGCAAGGTGTATCACTTGCAAGAATGCGAAGTCCCGAGTGCACCCTCATTGGTTGTATCTGCCTCTGCCCATACCTACACAACCATGGGTAGAAATCTCCATGGACTTCGTTCTAGGTCTGCCCAAGACCAACCACAAAGATGCTATCTTTGTAGTGGTGGACCGATTTTCTAAGATGGCACATTTCATACCGTGTGCCAATGTTAATGATGCCACGCAAACGGCAGAACTGTTTTTCAGGGAGGTAGTACGACTTCATGGAGTGCCAAGGACAATCGTGTCAGGTAGAGACACCAAATTCCTCAGCCACTTCTGGAGGACCCTGTGGAGAAAGCTAGGCACGAAGCTGCTCTTCTCTAGCACGTGCCACCCCCAAACCGATGGCCAAACTGAAGTGGTCAACCGGACATTGTCAACTCTTCTCAGGACCACACTTGGGAAGAACCTCAAGACATGGGTGGAGTGCCTGCCATTCATTGAGTTTGCTTACAACCGAGCTGTGCATTCAGCCACAAAGAAGACCCCTTTTGAAGTGGTCTACGGCTTCAACCCTCAAGCGCCTTTGGAGCAAAAACCACTGCCACCAGCAGAAATAACCAACCTCAATGGAGCATCTAAGGAAGAATTCATCAAGAGATTGCACCAGAAGGTAGTAGAGAACATGGAGAAGAGGACCGGGCAGTACGTGACTCATGGCAACAAGGGTAGACGGGAATTGATCTTCCAACCAGGCGATTGGGTGTGGCTACACCTACGGCAAGAGAGATTCCCCAACCTAAGGAGTTCCAAGCTGCCCCCCAGACGAGATGGACCATTCAGTGTGCTGGAGAGGATCAACAACAACGCCTACCAGCTTGAACTTCCAGGTGAGTTTAATGTGTCTAACACATTCAATGTGACTGATTTACCTCCTTTCCTTGCAGATGAACCAGTATTGAGGTCAAAACCTACTGAAGGAGTAGGGGATGATGAGAACACCAGATTGTATGGCAGGCCAAAAGACCAAAATGGCCAACCAGAAGGCTTGCCCGAGACAGCCGGGCCATTTGGCTCGTCTGCGGGGCCAAGCGGTACAGCCGGCCATACGATCAGCCGGGCCGGGCCGACCAACTTCTCCGGAGGAGAGGCCCAAACCTCCAGACCAACTGGCAGCGACGTGACTAACACCGCCGGCCCAGCTGGTGATGCCGCCGGCCCACAAATCGATCTGGCCGGCGCCAATCTCAACTCGGCGAGCTCTACACATGGTCAAGCTGGCTCAAGCGATCACACCCCCGTTTCCACCTCTACACAAGAAGAGTCGGATCAAATCAGCTACCAGCTCCAAGGCATGAACGTACATGAAGTCTCTACACCAGTGGTGCCACCAGGAGCCATGACAAGGAGCAGAACAAGGGCACTCTTCCACAAGTTCAGCTTATGGGTAGACAAGCTCCTAGAAGACCAACGACAAGGAGCATTGGGCCAAGAGTACAAGGATGAATCCAAGGGCTTCTCAACATCTCAAAGGACTCCAGAGACTTGGGCTCTCGTGGCAAAAGAGGTCAAGGTCCAACATTTCATAACCCTACTCGAAATTGAAGAATAAAGCGCGTGTGACAAAGGTCGGCCACCTTCCATTTCTTGGCCGAATGGTAAGTCGGTAAGTTTTCAATTATATACTTGCCTTTTCTGTTTTGCAGGACAGGAATTAGTAGTTTTCTATTTATTGAGTCAAGAACATTTAAGTAGGTGTCCTTTTTCGGTTATTCTCTTTTGTAATCTTTCCTTTATGCACTTTTGTATTCTTTCCTTTTCTTTTTGGCTCGACCCTAGAAGGTCAAAGCGGCTGAGCATATTAATAAGGCTCATTTCAGCATTGTAGTTCGACAAGTTTTTGATTATTAATAAAGAGAGCACTTTTTCTTAGAGTTTTCCTCACAAAACTCTATCGCTTAGAACCCTAGTTGAGACCAGCCCTCCTAGCTTCTAAGATTGTGATTTATCACGAGGCTTTCCATCCCTCATGTGGTTAACCTTACCCCACCACCCAATACCCACCAGAAAACCATACCTCAGAAGCCTAAGGCCGAGTTTCTCGCCTAATCTTCTCCAACCAGCCCGAGAGTGTTACGGCCTTGATTCAAGGCTTGTATCAAAATCGTCTGTAACTTTTGATTTAGAGCTCAAAATGACACGAACCAATGTCCATGTTACGCTAGCTCAATTTTCTATATTGTTATAAAATTTGATACAAAAATAGATACGAAAAAGCGTCTAAGTAATCCAACCATCCCAAACTGCGTGATGCCATGCAATATTTTTCATTTATAAGCTTTTACTCAGTGAGCACCAATTATAAATTTCAATGATCATTTTAACTGGCCAATCAACTTTTCATGTCTGCACTAAATCATCAATAATTTTGGATTTATTGCTCCGAATGACAACAATCCAATCCCCACATTAAGCTAGTTTAATTTTCTATATTGTGACAAAACTTGAGACAGAACTAGATACGACAAGGCGTCCAAATAATCCAATCTATCTCAAACTGCATGTTGTCATGCATAATGCTTCATTTATACGCCTTTACTTAATGAGCACCAATGACCAGTTTAGCATGATGACTTTAAATGGCCGATCAACTTGATATATCCGCACTAAATAGTTCGTAACTTTTGATTTAGTGTTCAGAATGACACGAATCTAACGCCCACGTTAAGCTAGCTCAATTTTCTATATTATGACAAAGTTTGAGACAGAACCAGCTACGACAAAACATCCAAGTAATCCAATCTATCCCAAACTCTGTGATGTCATGCATTATGCCTCATTTATAAGCCTTTACTCAATGAGCACCAATGATCAGTTTAAAGTAATCATATTAGCTGGCCGATCAACTTGACATGACGATACTATATCATCCGTAACTTTTGATTTAGAGCTAATAATGACATGAATAAAATGCCCACGTTAAGCTAGCCCAATTTTCTATATTTTGACAAAATTTGAGACAAAAATTGAGATGACAAAGCGTCGAAGTTATCCAATCTATCACAAACCGCGTGATGCCATGCTTTATGCTTCATTTATAAGCTTTTACCTAATGAGCACCAATGATCAGTTTAGAATGATCATTTTAACTAGCTGATCAACTTGACATGTATGCACTAAATCGTCAAAAACTTTTGATTTAGAGCTCAGAATGACACGAATCTAATGTCCAAGTTAAGCTAGCTCAATTTTATATAATTCTTACAAAATTTAAGATAGAAATAGATATGGTAAAACGTCCATGTAATCCAATCTATCCTAAGCTACGTGATGTCATGCTTTATGCTTCATATATAAGCCTTTACTTAATGAGCACCAGTGATCAGTTTAGAATGATCATTTTAACTCGTTGATCAACTTGACATGTCCGCATTAAATCATCCATAACGTTTGATTTAGAGCTGAGAATGACATGAATCCAATGCCCACGTTAAACTAGTTCAATTTTCTATAATGTAACAAAATTTGAGACAAACATAGATACGACAAAGCGTCCAAGTAATCCAATCTATCCAAAACTATGTGATGTCATGCTTTACGCTTCATTTATAAGCTTTTACGTAAGGAGCACCAATACTTAGTTTCGAATAATCACTTTAACTAGCCGATCAACTTGACATGTTCGCACTAAATCGATCATAACTTTCGATTTATAGCTCAGAATGACACGAATCCATTTCCCACTTAAAACTAGCACCATTTTCTATATTGTGACAAAATTTGAGATAGAAATTTATACGAAAATGCGTTCAAGTAATCCAGTCCATTCCAAACTGCGTGACGCCATGCATTATTCTTCATTTATAAGCTTTTACACAATGAGCACCAACGTTCAGTTTAGAATGATCATTTTAACTGACCGATCAACTTGACATGTTTGCACTATATAGTCCATAACTATTGATTTATTGCTCAGAATGACACAAATCAATTGCCCACATATCAATTTTCTATATTGTGAAAAAATTTGAAACATAACTACATACGACAATGTGTCCAAGTAATCCAATCTATTCCAAACTGCGTGATGCCATGCATTATGCTTCATTTATAAGCTTTTACTCAATGAGCACCAATGATCAGTTTATAATGATCTCTTTAACTGCCTAATCAACTTGACATGTCCGGACTAAATCATCCATAACTTTTGATTCAGAACTCAGAATGGCATGAACCCAATGCCCACGTTAAACTAGCTCAATATTCTATATTCTGATAAAGTTTGAGAAATAAATAGATACGAAAAAGCATCCAAGTAATCCAGTTCATCCCAAACTGCACGATGCCATGCATTATTCTTCATTTATAAGCGTTTACTCAATGAGCACCAATGATCAGTTTAGAACGATCATTTTAACTGGCCAATCAACTTGACATGTCCATAACTTTTGATTTGTGGCTTAAAATGACACGAATCCAATGCACACATTAAGCTAATTCAGTTTTCTACATTTTGACAAAATTTGAGACAGAAATAGATACGACAAAGCATCCATGTAATCCAATCGATTCCTAACAGCGTGATGCCATGCATTATTGTTCATTTATAAGGTTTTACTCAATGAGCACCAATGATCAGTTTAGAATAATCATATTAACCGGCCAATCAACTTGTCATGTCCACATTAAATTGTCCATAACATTTGATTTGTAGGTCAGAATTACACGAATCCAATGCCCGCATTAAGTAGTTCAATTTTCTATAATGTGACAAGATTTGAGACTGAAATAGATACGATAAGGCATCCAGGTAAACCAATCCATCCCAAACTGCATGATGCCATGCATTATTCTTCATTTATAAGCTTTTACTCAATGAGAAACAATGTTTAGTTTATAATGATCATTTTAACTGGGTGATCAACTTGTCATGTATGCCCTAAATCGTCCATAAATTTTGATTTATTGCTCAGAATGACACGAATCTAATGCCCACATTAAGCTAGTTCAATTTTCTATATTGTGATCAATTTGAAACATAACTAGATACAACAAAGTGTCCAACTAATCCAATCTATCCCAAACTGCGTGGTTTATGCTTGATGCTTCATTTATAAGCCTTTACTTAATGAGCACCAATGATCAGTTTAGAATGATTATTTTAACTCGCCGATCAACTTGACATGTCCGCCCTAAATCGTCCACTACTTTTGATTTAGAGCTCAGAAGCACACGAATCCAATGCCCACGTTAAGCTAGCTCAAGTTTCTATAGCGAAACAAAATTTGAGACAGAAATAGATACGATAAAGCATCCAAGTATTCCAGTCTATCCCAAACTTCATGATCCCATGCATTATTCTTAATTTATAAGCTTTTACTTATTGACCACCAACGATCAGTTTAAAATGATCATTTTAACTGGCCGACCAAATTGACATGTCTGGACTATATCGTCCATAACTTTTGATTTATAGCTGAGAATGACACGAACCCAATGCCCACATTAAGCTAGTTCAATTTTTTATATTGTGCAAAATTTGAGATAGAACTAGATACGACAATGCTTCTAAGTAATCCAATCTATCCCAATCTGCGTGATGCCATGCATTATGCTTCATTTATATGCCTTTACTGAATCAGCACCAATGATCAGTTTGCAATGATCACTTGATCTGGCTGATCAACTTGACATGTCCTCACTAAATCGTCCGTAACTTTTGATTTAGAGATTAGAATGACACGAATCAAATGCCCATGTTAAGCTAGCTCGATTTTCTATATTGTGATAAAATTTGAGACAGAAATAGATATGGCAAAGAGTCCAAGTAATCCAGTTTTCCCAAACTGCGTGATGCCATGCATTATTTTTCAGTTATAAGCTTTTTCTCAATGAGCAACAATGATCCTTTTAAAATGATCATTTTAAAAGGGCGATCAACTTGACATGTCTGCACTAAATCGTCCATAAATTTTGATTTAGAGCTCAGAATGACATGAATCCAATGCCCAGATTAAGCTAGTTCAGTTTTCTATATTGTGCCATGCATTATGCTTCATTTAGAAGCCTTTACACAATCAGCACCAATGATCAGTTTAGAATGATCACTTTAACTGGCCGATCAACTTGACATGTCTGCACTACGTCATCAGTAACTTTTGATTTAGAGTTCAGAATTACACGAATCAAATTCTCATGTTAGACTAGCTCAATTTTCTATATTGTGACAAAAATTGAGAGAGAAATAGATACAACAAAGCATCCAAGTAATCCAATCTTTCCCAAACTGCGTGATGCCATGCATTATTTTTCATTTATAAGCTTTTACTCACTGAGCACCAATGATCAGTTTAGAAATATCATTTTAACTAGCAGATCAACTTGTCATGTCGGCACTAAATCGTTCATAACTTTTGATTTATAGCTCAGAATGACACGAATCAATTGCCCACATTAAGCTAATTCAATTTTCTATATTGTGACAAAATTTGAAATAGAACTAGATAAGAAAAAGCGTCCAAGTAATCCAGTTTATCCCAAACTGTGTGATGTCATGCTTTATGCCTAATTTAAAAGCCTTACTATATGAGCACCAATGATCAGTTTAGAATGATCATTTTAACTCCCCGATGAACGTGACATGTTCGCTTTAAATCGTCAGTAACTTTTGATCTAGAGCTCAGAATGACACGAATCCAATGCCTAAGTTAACCTACCTCAATTTTCTATATTGTGACAAAATTTGAGAAATAAATAGATACGAGAAAGTGACCAAGTAATCCAGTCCATCACAAACTGTGTGACGCCATGCATTATTCTTCATTTATAAGCGTTTAATCAATTAGCACCAATGATCAAGTTTAGAATGATCATTTTAATTGGCCGATAAACTTGACATTTCTGCACTAAATCGTCCATATCTTTTGATTTGTAGCTCATAGTGACACGAATCCAATGCCAACATTAAGCTAGTTCAATTTTCTATATGTGACAAAATTTAAGACAGAACTAGATACGACGAAGCGTCCAAATAATCCAATCTATCCCAAAGTGCTTGATGGCATGCATTATGCTTCACTTATAAGCCTTTCCTCAATCAGCATCAATGATCAGTTTAGAATGATCAATTTAACTGGCCTATCAACTTGATATATTCGCACTAAATCGTCTGTAACTTTTGATTTAGAACTCAGAATGACATGAATCCAATGCTGACGTTAAGCTAGCTCAATTTTTCTATATTGTGACAAAATTTGAGAAATAAATAGATATGAAAAAGCGTTCAAATAATCCATTCCATCCCAAACTATGTGATGCCATGCATTATTCTTCATATATAAACGTTTCTTAATGAGCACCAATGATAGTTTAGAATGATAATTTTAACTGACCGGATAACTCGACATGTCGGCACTAAATCGTCCATAACTTTTGATTTGTAGCTTAGAATGACACGAATCCAAGGCCCACATTAAGCTAGTTCAATTTTCTATATTGTGAGAAAATTTGAAACAGAACTAAATACGACAATGTATCCAAGTAATCCTATCTATCCCAAATTGCGTGATGCCAAGCTTTATGCCTCATTTATAAGCCTTTACTTAATGAGCACCAATGATCACTTAAGAATGATCATTTTAACTCGCTGATCAACTTGATATTCCCCCACTAAATCGTTCGTAACTTCTGAGTTAGAGCTCAGAAAATACGAATCCAATGAACACGTTATGCTAGCTCAATTTTCTATAATGTAACAAAATCTGAGGCAGAAATAGATATGACAAAGCGTCCAAGTAATCCATTCTATCTACAACTATGTGATGCCATGCATAATGCTCCATTTAATACCCTTTACTCAATGAGCACCAATGATCATTTTTGAATGATCACTTTAACTAGCCGTTCAACTTGACATGTACGCACTAAATCGTCCATAACTTTCGATTTAGAGCTCAGAATGACACGAATCCAATGCCTAAGTTAACCTACCTCAATTTTCTATATTGTGACAAAATTTGAGAAATAAATAGATATGAGAAAGTGACCAAGTAATCCAGTCCATCACAAACTGTGTGACGCCATGCATTATTCTTCATTTATAAGCGTTTAATCAATTAGCACCAATGATCAAGTTTAGAATGATCATTTTAATTGGTCGATAAACTTGACATTTCTGCACTAAATTGTCCATATCTTTTGATTTGTAGCTCATAGTGACACGAATCCAATGCCCACATTAAGCTAGTTCAATTTTCTATATGTGACAAAATTTAAGACAGAACTAGATACGACGAAGCGTCCAAATAATCCAATCTATCCCAAAGTGCTTGATGGCATGCATTATGCTTCACTTATAAGCCTTTCCTCAATCAGCATCAATGATCAGTTTAGAATGATCAATTTAACTGGCCTATCAACTTGATATATTCGCACTAAATCGTCTGTAACTTTTGATTTAGAACTCAGAATGACACGAATCAAATGCTGACGTTAAGCTAGCTCAATTTTTCTATATTGTGACAAAATTTGAGACAGAAATTGATACGACCAAGTGTCCAAGTAATCCTATTCTTCCCAATTTTGTGATGCCATGCATTATTTTTTCATTTATAAGCTTTTACTCAATGAGCACCAATGATAAATTTAGAATGATCATTTTAACTTACCGATCAACTTGTCATGTCCGCACCAAATCATCCATAACTTTTGATTTATAATTTAGAATGACACGAAACCATTGCCCACATTAAGCTAGTTCAATTTTTTTTATTGTGACAAAATTTGAAACAGAACTAGATACGACAAAGCATCCAAGTACTCAAATCTATCACAAACTACGTGATGCCATGCATTATGCTTCATTTCTACGCCTCACTTAATGATCACCAATTATAAGTTTAGAATGATCACCAATTATCAGTTTAGAATGATCACTTTAACTGGCCGATGAACTTGAAATGTCTGCACCAAATCGTCTATAATTTTTGATTTATAGCTCATAATGACACGAATCCAATGCCCAAGTTAACCTAGCTCAATTTTCTATACTATGACAAAATTTGAGATAGAAATAGATACGAAAAAGCGTCCAAGTAATCTAGTCTATCCCAAACTGCGTGATACCGTGCATTATTCTTTATTTATAAGCTTTTACTCAACTAGCACTAATGATCAGTTTATAATGATCATTTTAACTAGCCGATCAACTTGACATGTTTGCACTAAATCCATTGCCCACATTAAGCTAGTTCAATTTTCTATATTGTGCCAAGCATTATGCTTCATTTAGAAGCCTTTACACAATCAGCACCAATGATCAGTTTAAAATGATCAGTTTACCTGGCCGATCAACTTGACATGTCCGCACTAAATCGTCAGTAACTTTTGATTTAGAGTTCAGAATTACACGAATGAAATTCTCATGTTAAGCTAGCTCAATTTTCTATATTGTGACAAAATTTGAGGAAGAAATAGAGAGGATAAAGCATCCAAGTAATCCAATCTATCCCTAACTGCGTGATGCTATGCATTATGCTTCATTTATAAGCCTTTACTCAATGAGCACCAAATGATCAATTTAGAATGATCATATTAACTGGCCGATCAAATTGACATGTTTGCACTAAATCGTCCATAACTTTTGATTTATAGCTCATAATGACACGAATCCAATGCCCATGTTAAGCTACCAATAATGTCTATATTCTGACAAAATTCGACACATAAATAGATGTGAAAAACCATCCAAGTGATCCAATTTATCCAAAACTGTGTGATGCCATGCATTATGTTTCATTTATAGGTCTTTACTCAATGAGCACCAATGATCAGTTAAGGGTGATCACTTTAAATGCCCGATCAACTTCACATGTCCACACTTAATCGTCCATAACTTTTGATTTCGAGCTCAGAATTACACGATTCTAATGCGCACATTAAGCTAGCTCAATTTATCTATATTGTGACAAAATTTGAGACAGAAATAGATACGACAAAGAGTCCAACTAATCCAATCTATCCTAAAATGTGTGATGCCATGCATTATGCTTCATTTATAAACCTTTACTCAATGAGAACCAATGATCAGTTAAGAATGATCATATTAACTGGCCGATCAACTTGACATGTCTGCACTAAATCGTCTATAACTTTTTACTTGTAGCTCATAATGACACGAATCCAATGCCCACATTAAGCTACCTCATCTATCTATATTGTGACAAAAAATTTCATAGAAATAGATACGACAAAGCGTCCAAGTAATCCAATCAATCCAAAACTTTGTGATGCCATGCATTATACTTCATTTATAAGCATTTACTCAATGAGCACCAATGATCAGTTTAGAATGATCACTTTAAATGGCCTATCAACTTGACATCACCATACTAAATGATCCGTAACTTTTTATTTAGAGCTCAGAATGACATGCTTCCATTGTCCACGTTAAGCTAGCTCAATTTATCTATATTGTGATAAAATTTGAGAGAGAACTAGATATGACAAAGCGTCCAAGTAATCGGTGATTCAATGCATTATGCTACATTTATAAGCCTTTACACAATGAGCACCAATGATTAGTTTAGAATAATTATTTTAAATCGCCGATCAACTGGACATGTCTGCACTAAATCGTCTATAACTTTTGATATAGAGCTCCGAATCCAATGCCCAGTTAATCTTGCTCAATTTTCTATATTTTGATAAAATTTAAGACTAAAATTGCTTCGACAAGTCCTCCAAGTAATCAATCTATCCAAAACGACGTAATGTCATGCATTATGCTTCATTTATAAGCCTTTACTCAATGAGCACCAATGATCATTTTAGAATGATCCTTTTAACTGGTTGAAAAACTTGACATGTCTTCACTAAATTGTCCGTAGTTTTTATTTATAGCTCATAATAACACGAATCCAATGCCCATGATACGCTAGTTCAATTTTCTATATTGTAACAAAATTTGAGACATAAATAGATACGACAAAGCGTCCAAGTAATCCAATCTATCCAAAACTGTGTGATTTCATGTATTATGCTTCATCTATAAGCCTTTACTCAATGAGCCATTACGATCAGTTTAGAGTGATCACTTTAAATGGCAGATCAACTTGACATGTACACACCAAATCATCCGTAACTTTTGATTTAGAGCTCAGAATGACACGATTACAATGCCCACATTAAGCTCGCTCAATTTATCTATACTATGAAAAAATTTGAGACAGAAATAGATACAACAAAGGGTCCAAGTAATCCAATTTATCAAAACTATGTGATACCATGCATTTTGCTTCATTTATAAGCCTTTACTCAATGAGCACCAATGATAAGTTTGGAATGATCACAATACCTGGCCGATCAACTTGACATGTCCACGCTAAATCGTCCATACCTTTTAATTTATAGCTCAAAATGACATGGATCCAATGCCCACGTTAAGCTAGCTCAATTTTCTATATTGTGACAAAATTTGAGATAGAAATAGATACGACAAAGCATAGAAGTAATCCGTTCTATCCGAAACTGCGTGATGCCATGCGTTGTTCTTCATTTATAAGTTTTTACTTAATGAGCACCAATGATCAGTTTAGAATAATCATTTTAACTTGTCTATCAACTTGACATGTATGTACTAAATCGGCTGTAACTTTTGATTAATAAATTTGAATAACATGAATCCAGTGCCCACGTTAAGCTAGTTCAATTTTCTCTATTGAGACAACATTTGAGACAGAAATAGAATCAACAAAGCGTATAAGTATTCCAATCTATCCCAAACTGCGAGCTGCCATGCATTATGATTCATTTATAAGCTTTTACTCAATGAGCACCAATGATCACTTTAGAATGATCATTTAAAATAGCCGATTAACTTGAGATATATGCAGTAAACTGTCCCTAACTTTTTATTTATAGCTCAGAGTGACACGAATCCAATGCCCACGTCGATTTAGCTCAATTTTGTATATTGAGACAATGTTTGAAATAGAAATAGATACGACAAAGCGTCCAAGTAATCCAATCTGTACCAAACAACGTGATGCCATGCATTATGCTTTATTAATAGGCCTTTACTCAATCAGCACCAATGATCATTTTGTAACGATCATTTTAACAGGCTGATCAAGTGGACATGTCTTTACCAAATCGTTCGTAAGTTTTGATTTGTAGGTCAGAATGACACGAATCCAATGCCCACGTTAAGATAGTTCAATTTTCTATATCGAGACAAAAATTGAGACATAAATAGATACCACAAAGCGTCCAAGTAATCCAATCTATCCCAAAACTGCATGATGTCATGCATTATGCTTCATTTATAAGAATTTATTCAATGAGCACTAATGATCAGTGTAGAATAATCATATTAACTTGCCGATCAACTTGACATGTCCGCACGAAATCATCTGTAACTTTTGATTTAGAGCATAGAATGACACGAATCCAGTGCCCACGTTTGGCTAGCTCAATTTGCTATATTGTGATAAAATTTAAGACGGAAATAGATCCATCAAAGCGTTCAAGTAACCTAACCTATCCCAAACTGCGTGATACCTTGCATTTATCTTCATTTCTAAGCTTTTTACTCAATGAGCACCAATGATCGGCTTAAAATGATCATATTAACTGGCCAATCAACTTGACATTTTTGCAATAAATTGTCCGTAACTTTGCTTTATAGCATTGAATGTAACGAATCCAATGCCCACGTTTAGATTTTTCAATTTTCTATATTTAGCCAAAATTTGAGATAGAAATAGATACGACAAAGCATCCAAGTAATCCATTCTATCGCAAACTGCGAGATGCCATGCATTATGCTTCATTTGTAATCCTTGACTCAGTGAGAACCAATGATGAGTTTACAATGATCATTTTAACTGGCCGATCAACTTGACACGTCTACACTAAACCATCCTTAAGTTTTGAATTAGAGTTCAGAATCACATGAATCTAATGTCCACGTTAAGCTAGCTCAATTTTCTATATTGTGAAAAAATTGAGATGAAAATAGATCCATCAAAGCATTCAAGTAATCCAATCTATCCTAAACTACATGATGCCTTGCATTATGCTTCATTTCTAAGCCTTTACTTAAGGAGCAGCAATGGTCAGTTTAAAATGATCATATTAACTAGCCGATCAACTTGACATATCTGCCATAAATCGTCCGTAACTTTGCTTTATAGCTTAGAATGTAATGAATCCAATGCCTACGTTAAGATAGTTCAATTTTCTATATTGAGACAAAATTTGAGACAAAAATATGTACAACAAAGCATCCAAGTAATCCATTCAATCATAAACTGAGAGATGCCATGCATTATGCTTCATTTGTAAGCCTTTACTCAATGAGCACCAATGATAAGTTTAGAATGATCATTTTAACCGGCCGATCAACTTGACAGGTCCACACTAAATCATCCTTAACTTTTGAATTGTAGCTTAGAATGACACGAATCCAATGCCCACGTTAAGCTAGTTCAATTTTGCTATATTTTGAAAAAATTAGATACGACAAAGCGTCCAAGTAATTTAATCTATCTAAGAATGCGTTATGCTATGCATTATGTTTCATTTATAAGCCTTTACTCAATGAAAACCAATGATCTGTTTAGAATAATCATATTAACTCTCTTATCAACTTGACATGTCCGCAATAAATCGTCCGTAACTTTTGATTTTGAGCACTGAATGACACGAATCCAATGCCAACATAAAGGTAGCTCAATTTTCTATATTGTGGTGAAATTTAATACTAAAATTGCATCAACAAAGCGTTCATGTAATCCAATATATCCAAAACTGCGTAACGTCATGCATTATGTTTGATTTATAAGCCTTTACTCAATGAGCACCAATGATTAGTTTAGAATGAGCATATAACTGGCTGACCAACATGACATGTCCCCGCTAAATTGTCCACACCTTTTAATTTATAGCTCAAAATGACATGGATCCAATGCCCACGTTAAGCTAGCTCAATTTTCTATATTGTGGCAAAATTTGAGACAGAAATAGATACGACAAAGCATAGAAGTAATCCATTCTATCCCAAACTGCGTGATGCCATGCATTGTTCTTCATTTTTAAGCTTTTACTCAATGAGCACCAATGATCAGTTTAGAATACTCATTTTAACTTGTCTATCAACTTGACATGTCTGTACTAAATCGGCCGTAACTTTTGATTAATAAATTTGAATAACATGAATCCCGTGCCCACGTTAAGCTAGTTCATTTTTCTCCATTGAGACAACATTTGAGACAGAAATAGAATCAACAAAGCATATAAGTATTCCATTCTATCCCAAACTGCGAGCTGCAATGCATTATAATCATTTATAAGCTTTTACTCAATGAGCACCAATGATCAGTTTAGAATGATCATTTTTAACAGCCGATCAACTTGAGATGTCTGCAGTAAACTATCCCTAACTTTTTATTTATAGCTCAGAGTGACACGAATCCAATGCCCTCGTTGATTTAGCTGAATTTTCTATATTAAGACAATGTTTGAAACAGAAATTGATATGACAAAGCATCAAGGTAATCCAATCTATACCAAACTACGTGATGCCATGCATTATGCTTTATTAATAGGCCTTTACTCAATCAGCACCAATGCTCATTTTATAACAATCAGTTTAACTAGCTGATCAAGTGGACATGTCTTTACCAAATCGTTCGTAAGTTTTGATTTGTAGGTCAGAATGACACGAATCCAGTGCCCACGTTAAGATAGTTCAATTTTCTATATTGAGATAAAAATTGAGACATAAATAGATACCAAAAAGCGTCCAAGTAATCCAATCTATCCAAAACTGCGTGATATCATGCATTATGCTTCATTTATAAGCATTTACTCAATGAGCAACAATGATCAGTTTAGAATGATTATATTAACTGGCCGATCAACTTAACATGTCCACACTAAATCGTCCATATTTATTAAGAGCGTAGAATGACAAGAATCCAATACCCACATAAAGCTAGCTCAATTTTCTATATTGTAACAAAATTTGAGACGGAAATCGATATGACAAGTGTGCAAGTAATCCAGTCTATCGCAAACTGCATGATGCCATGCATTATTCTTTATTTATAAGCTTTTACTCAATGAGCTCAAATGATCACTTTAGAATAATCATTTTAACTTGTCTATCAACTTGACATGTCTACGCTAAATCGTCCATAACTTTTGATTTATAACTTAGAATGACATGAATCCAGTGCCCACTTTAAACTAGTTCAATATTTTCTATTGAGACAAAATTTGAGATAGAAATAGATAAAACAAAGCATTCAAGTAATCTATTCTATCCCAAACTGCGAGATGCCATGCATTATGATTCATTTCTAAGCTCTTACTCAATGAGCGCCAATTATCAGTTTAGAATGATCATTTTAAATGGCCGATCAACTAGACATGTTTGCAGTAAATTTTCCCTAACTTTTGATTTATAGCTCAGAATGACACGAATCCAATGGCCACGTTGATTTTGCTCAATTTTCTATATAGTAAAAAAATTCGAGAGGGAAATAGATACGAAAAAGTATCCAAGTAATCCAATCTATCCCAAACTGCGTGATGCCATGCATTATGCTTTATTTATAGCCCTTTACTCAATGAGCACCAATGATCATTTTATAGTGATCAATTTTAACTGGCTGATCAAGTGGACATGTGTTCACCAAATCGTTCATAAGTTTTGATTTGTAGCTCATAATGACACGAATTTAATGCCCACGATAAGCTAGTTCAATCATTTATATTGAGAAAAAAATTGAGACAGAAATAGAAACGACAAAGCATCCAAGAAATACAAAATATCCAAAACTGTGTGATGCTATGCATTATGCTTCATTAAAAGTATTTACTCAATGAGCAACAATGTCAGTTTAGAATGATCATATTAACTGGCCGATCAACTTGACCAGTCCACTCTAAATCGTCTGTATTTATTTACTGTGTAGAATGACACAAATCCAATGCCCACGTTAAGCTAGATCGATTTTTTATATTGTAAAAAAATTTGAAACGGAAATAGATACGAAAAGCGTGCAAGTAATCCACTCTAACCCAAACGGCGTGATGCCGTGCATTATTCTTCATTTATAAGCTTTTACTCAATGGGCACCAATGATCAGCTTAGAAAGATCATTTTAACAAGTTGATCAAATTGACATGTCTGCACTAAATCGTCTGTAACTTTTGCTTCATAGCTTAGAATGTAACGAATCCAATGCCCACGTTAAGATAGTTCAATTTTCTATATTGAGACAAAATTTGAGTCAAAAATAGATACGACAAAGCGTCCAAGTAATCTATTCTATCGCAAACTAAGAGATGTCATACATTATGCTTCATTTATAAGCCTTTACTCAATAAGCACCAATGATCAGTTTAGAATGATCATTTTAGCTGGCCGATCAACTTGACATGTCTGTACTTAATCGTCCGTAACTTTTGGTTATTATCTTAGAGTATAACGAATCCAATGCCCACATTAAGATAGTTCAATTTTCTATATTGTAACAAATTTTGAGATAAAAATAGATACGACAAAGCGTTTAAGTAATCCAATCTATCCGAAATTGCGTGATGGCATGCATTATGATTTCTTTATAGGACTTTACTCAATGAGCACCAATGATAAGTTTAGAATGATCATTTTAACTGGCCATTCATCTGGACACGTCTTCACCAAATCGTTCATAAGTTTTATTTATAGCTCAAAATGACACGAATCCAATGCCTCATTAAGCTAGTTCAATTTTCTATATTGAGACATAATTTGAGACAGAAAGAGATACGACAAAGCGGCCAAATAATCCAATCTATTCAAAACTACGGATGTCATGCATTATTCTTCATTTATAAGCATTTACTCAATGAGCAGCAATGATCTGTTTAGATTGATCATATTAACTGGCCGATTAACTTGACATGTCCACACTAAATCGTCCATATTTATTTAGAGCGTAGAATGACATGAATCCAATTCCCACGTTAAGCTAGCTCAATTTTCTATATTGTAACAAAATTTGAGATGGAAATATGTACGACATCGTCCAAGTAATCTCGTATATCCGAAACTGCGTGATGCCATGCATTATTTTTCACTTATAAGCTTTTACTCAATGGGCACCAACAGTTTAGAATGATCATTTTAACTGGTTGGTGAACTTGACATGTCTGCACTAAATCGCTCGTTACTTTTGCTTATTAGCTTAGAATAAAACGAATCCAATGCCCACATTAAGATAGTTAAATTTTCTATATTGTAACAAAAATAGATATGATAAAGCGTCCAAGTAATCCATTCTATCCCAAACTGCGAGATGCCATGCATTATGCTTCATTTATAAGCCTTTACTCAATAAACACCAATAATCAGTTTAGAATGAAATTTTTTTATTAGCCGATCAACTTGACATGTCTGCTGTAAATCGTCCATACTTTTGATTTAGAGCTCAGAATGACACGAATCCAATGCCCACATTCATTTAGCTCAATTTTCTATATTGAGATAATATTTGAGAGAGAAATAGATACGAAAATGTCAAAGTAATCCAATCTATCCCAAACTGCATGATGCCTTTCATTATGCTTCATTTGTAAGCCTTTACTCAATGAGCAGCAATGATCATTTTAGAATGATCATATTAAATGGCCGATCAACTTGACATGTCCACAGTAAATTGCCAGTAACTTTTGAGTTATATCTCATAATGACACGAATTCAATGCCCACGTTAAGCGAGCCCCATTTTCAAAAATGGGGACAAAATTTGAGATGGAAATAGATACGAAAAAAGCATCCAAGTAATCCAGTATATCCCAAACTATGTGATGCCATGCATTATTATTTATTTATAAGCTTTTATGAATGAGCACAAATACTCAGTTTATATTGGTATCATTTTAACTGGCCGATCAACTTGACATTTTTGCAGTAACTCGTCCGTAACTTTTGATTTATAGCTCAGAATGACAAGTTGGTGAACTTGACATGTCTGCACTAAATCGCTCGTTACTTTTGCTTATTAGCTTAGAATAAAACGAATCCAATGCCCACATTAAGATAGTTAAATCTTCTATATTGTAACAAAAATAGATATGATAAAGCGTCCAAGTAATCCATTCTATCCCAAACTGCGAGATGACATGCATTATGCTTCATTTATAAGCCTTTACTCAATAAACACCAATAATCAGTTTAGAATGAACTTTTTTTTATTGGCCGATCAACTTGACATGTCTGCTGTAAATCGTCCATACTTTTGATTTAGAGCTCAGAATGACACGAATTCAATGCCCACATTCATTTAGCTCAATTTTCTATATTGAGATAATATTTGAGAGAGAAATAGATACGACAAAATTTCAAAGTAATCCAATCTATCCCAAACTGCATGATGCCTTTCATTATGCTTCATTTGTAAGCCTTTACTCAATGAGCAGCAATGATCATTTTAGAATGATCATATTAAATGGCCGATCAACTTGACATGTCCACAGTAAATCGCCAGTAACTTTTGAGTTATATCTCATAATGACACGAATTCAATGCCCATGTTAAGCGAGCCCCATTTTCAAAAATGGGGACAAAATTTGAGATGGAAATAGATACGAAAAAAAAGCATCCAAGTAATCCAGTATATCCCAAACCCATGCATTATTATTTATTTATAAGCTTTTATGAATGAGCACAAATACTCAGTTTATATTGGTATCATTTTAACTGGCCGATCAACTTGACATTTTTGCATTAACTCGTCCGTAACTTTTGATTTATAGCTCAGAATGACATGAATCCAATGCCCACTTCAAGCTAGCTCAATTTTCTATATTATGACAAAATCTGAGACAGAACTAGATATGACAAAGTGTCCAAGTGATTCAATCCATCCAAGGCTGCGTGATGCCATGCATTATTCTTCATTTAAAAGTCTTTACTCAAAGAGCACCAGTGATCAGTTTAGAATAATCATATTTACTAGCCGATCAACTTGACATGTCCACATTAAATCGTCTGTAACTTTTGGTTTAGAGCACAAAATGACACAAATCCAATCCCCACGTTAATCTAGCTCAATTTTCTATATTGTGATAAAATTTAAGACTAAAATTGATTTGAGAAACCATCCAAGTAATCCAATCTATCCAAAACTGCGTAATGTCATGGATTATGCTTCATTTATAAGCCTTAACTCAATGAGCACCAATGGTTTAAGAATGATCATATTAACTCGCCAATCAACATGACATATCGACACAAAATCGTCCGTAACTTTTGATTTATATCTCAAAATGACACGGATCTAATGCCCGCGTTAAGGTAGCTCAATTTTCTATATTGTGACAGAATTTGAGACAGAAATAGATACGATAAAACAACCAAGTAATCCATTCTATCCCGAACAGTGTGATGCCATGTATTATTCTTCATTTATAAGCTTTTACTCATTGAGCACCACTGATCAGTTGAGAATAATCATTTTAACTGGCCTATCAACTTAATATGTCTGCACTAAATCGTCTCTAAATCTTGATTTATAACTCAGAATGACAAGAATCCAGTGCCCACATTAAGCTAGTTCAATTTTCTATATTGAGGCAAAATTTGAGACCGAAATAGATACGTCAAAGCATCCAAGTAATCCATTCTATCCCAAACTCCGAGATGCCGTACATTATGCTTCATTTATAAGCCTTTACTAAATGAGCACCAATGATCGGTTTAGAATGATCCATTTAACTAGCCGATCAACTTGATGTGTTTGCACTAAATCGTTTGTAACTTTTGATTTATAGTTCAGAATGAGACGAATCCAATGCCCACGTTGAGCTAGTTCAATTTTCTATATGGAGACCAAATTTGAGACAGAAATAGATATGACAAACCATCCAAGTAATCCAATCTATCCCCAACTGCGTGATGTCATGCATTATGCTTCATTTATAAGCATTTACTCGTTGAGCACCAATGATTAGTTTAGAATGATCATAATAAATGGCCGACCAACTTGAAATGTCCACACTAAATTGTTCGTAACTTTTTTATTTAGAGCGCATAATTACACAAATCCAACGCCCACGTTAAGCTAGCTCAATTTTCTGTATTGTGAAAAAATTTGAGACGGAAATAGATACGATAAGCGTCCAAGTAATCCAGTCTATCCCAAATTGCGTGATACCATGCATTTTTCTTCATTTATAAGCTTTTACTCAATGAGCACCAATGATCAGTTTATAATGATCATTTTGACTGGCCTATCAAATTGATATGTCTGCACTAAATCGTCCATAAGTTTTGATTTATAGCTTAGAATGACACGAATCAGATGGACACATTAAGTTAGTTCAATTTTCTATATTGTGACTAAATTTATAACATAACTAGATATGACAAAGTGTCCAAGTAATGCAATCTATCCAAAACTGCGTGATGCCATTCATTATGCTTCATTTATAAACCTTTAGTAGCACCAGTGATCAGTTTAGAATACTCATATTAAGTGGTCGATCAAGTTGACATTTCCTCACTAAATCGTTCGTAACTTTCGATTTACAGCTTAAAAAGATACGAATCCAATGCCCACATTAACTTAGTTCAATTTTCTATATTGTGACAAAATTTGAGACAGAACTAGATACGGAAAAGCGTCCAAGTAATCCATTGTATCCCAAACTACGTGATGCCATGCATTATTCTTCATTTATAAGCTTTTACTCAATGAGCACCAATGATCACTTTAGAATAATCATTTTAACTTGCCTTTCAACTTGACATGTCTGCACTAAATTGTCCATAACTTTTGATTTATAACTTGGAATGACACGAATCCAATGCCCACGTTATGCTAGTTCAATTTTCTCTATTAAGACAAAATTTGAGACAAAAATAGATACGACAAAGCGTCCAAAAAATCCATTCTATCCCAAACTGCGAGATGCCATGCATTATGCTTCATTTATAGGCCTTTAGTCAATGAGCACTAATGATCAGTTTAGAATGATGATTTTAAATGGCCGATCAACTTGACATGTCTACACTTAATCGTCTGTAACTTTAGATTTATAGCTCAGAATGACATGAATCCAATGCCCACGTTGACTTAGCTCAATTTTGAATAGTGAGATAAAATTTGAAACATAAATAGATACGAGAAAGCGTCCAAGTAATCAAATTGTTCCAAAACTGCGTGATGTTATGCATTATGCTTCATTTATAAGAATTTACTCAATGAACAACAATGATCAGTTTAGAATGATCATATTAACTGGTTGATGAACTTGACATGTCCACACTAAATCGTCTATTTTTATTTGGGGCGCCGAAAGACACGAATACAATGCCCATGTCAAGCTAGCTAAATTTTCTATATTGCAAAAAAATTTAAGACGGAAATAGATACCACAAGCATCCAAGTAATCCAATCTATCCCAAACTGCGTGAGGCCATGCATTATTCTTCATTTATAAGTTTTTACTCAATGGCCACCATTGATCAGTTTAGAATGATCACTTTAACTGGCCGATCAACTTGAAATTTCTACACTAAATCGTCCATAATTTTTAATTTATAGCTTAGAATGTAACGAATCCAATACCCATGTTAAGATAGTTCAATTGTCTATATTGAGACAAAATGTGAGACAAAAATAGATACGACAAAACATCCAAGTAATCCATTCTATCACAAACTGCGTGATGCCATGCATTATGCTTCATTTATAAGTCTTTACTCAATGCGCACCAATGATCAGTTTAGAATGATCATATTAACTGGCCGATCAACTTGACATTTGCACACTAAATCGTCCGTAACTTTTGAATTAGAGTTCAGAATGACACGAATCCAATGCCCATGTTAAGCTAGCTCAATTTTAGCTCAATTTTCTATATTGTGAATAAATTTGAGACAGAAATAGATACGAAAAAGTTTCCAAGTAATCCAGTATATTCCAAACTGCGTGATGCCATCCATTATTCTTTATGTATATGCTTTTACTCAATGAGCACTAATGATTAGTTGAGAATGATCATTTTAACAGGCCGATCAACTTGATATGTCACCATTAAATCGTATTGATTTATAGGTTAGAATGACACGAATCCAATGCCCACGCTAAGCTAGTTCAATTTTCTATATTGTGACAAAATTGAGATAGAACTAGATACGACAAAGCGTTCAAGTAATTCAATCTATCCCAGACTGCGTGATGCCATGCATTATGTTTCATTTTTAAGCCTTTACTCAATGCCCACTAATGATGAGTTTAGAATAATCATATTAACTGGCCGATCAACTTGACATGTTCGCACTAAATCGTCGGTAACTTTTGATTTAGTGCACATAATGACATGAATCCAATGCCCACTTTGATCTAGCTCAATTTTCTATATTATGATAAAATTTAAGACTAAAATTGCTTCGAAAAAGCGTCCAAGTAATCCAATATATGCAAAACTGTGTAATGTCATGCATTATGCTTCATTTATAAGCCTTTACTCAATGAGCTCCAATGATCAGTTTAGAATAAGCATATTAACTAGCCGATCAACATGACCTGTCCACGCTAAATCATACAGAACTTTTGATTTAAAGCTAAAAATGACATGGATTCAATGCCAACGTTAATCTAGCTCAGTTTTCTATATTGTGACAAAATTTGAGACAGAAATAGATACGAAAAAGCGTAGAAGTAATTCATTCTATCACAAACTGCGTGATGACATGCATTATTCTTCATTTATAAGCTTTTACTCAACGAGCACCAATGATCACTTTAGAATAATCATTTTAACTTGTCTATCAACTTGACATATCTGCACTAAATCTTCCGTAACTTTTGATTGATTACTCAGAATTACATGAATCCAGTGCCCACATAAAGCTAGTTCAATTTTCTCTACTGAGACAAAATTTGATACAAATATAGATACAACAAAGCGTCCAAGTAATCCATTCTATACCAAACTGTGAGATGTCATGCATTATGCTTCATTTATGAGCTTTTACTCAATGAGCACCAATGACCAGTTTAGAATGATCATTTTAAATGGCCGATCAACATGACATGTGCAGTAAGTTGTCCCTAACTTTTGATATGTAGCTCAGAATGACACGAATCCAATGCTCACGTTGATTTAGCTCAGTTTTCTATATTGAGATAGTGTTTGAAACAGAAATAGATACGACAAACGTATAAGTAATCCAATCTATCCCAAACTGTGTGATGCCATGCATTATGCTTTATTGATAGGCCTTTACTCAATGAGCACCAATGATCTTTTTATAATGATCATTTTAACTGGTCAATCAAGTGGACATGTCTTCCCAAATCGTTCGTAAGTTTTGATTTGTAGCTCAGAATGACAAGAATCCAATGCCCACGTGAAGCTAGGTCAATCTTAGATATTGATACAAAAATTGAGACAGAAATAGATATGACAAAGCGTCCAAGTAATCCAATGTATCCAAAACAACGTGAAGTCATGCATTATGCTTCATTTATAAGCATTTAGTCAATGAGCAGCAATGATAAGTTTAGAATGATCATATTAACTGCCCGATCAATTTGACATATCCACACTAAATCATCCATATTTATTAAGAGCGTAGAATGACACGAATCCAGTGCCCACGTTATGGTAGCTCAATTTTCTATATTGTAACAAAATTTGAGACGAAAATAGATACGACAAGCATGCAAGTAATCCAGTCTATCCCAAACTGCATCATGCCATGCATTATTCTTCATTTATAAGCTTTTACTCAATGGGCACCAATGATCAGTTTAGAATGATAATTTTAACAGGTCGATCAACTTGATAGGTATGCATTAAATCATCCGTAACTTTTGCTTTATAGCTTAGAATGTAAAGAATCCAATGCCCACGTTAAAATAGTTCAATTTTTGATATTGGGACAAAATTTGAAACAAAAATAGATACGACAATGTGCCCAAGTAATCCATTTTATCCCAAACTAAGAGATGGCATGCATTGTGCTTCATTTATAAGCCTTTACTCAATGAGCACCAATGATCAGTTTAGAATGATCATTTTATATGGCCGATCAACTTGACATGTCTGCTGTAAATTGTCCGTATCTTTTGATTTAAACCTCATAATGAAACCAATCCAATGCCCATGTTGATTAATCTCAATTTTCTATATTTAGACAATATTTGAGACAGACATAGATAGGACAAAGCGTCCAAGTAATCAAATCTATCCCAAACTATGTGATGCCATGCATTATACTTTATTCATAGGCCTTTACTCAATGAGCACCAATAATCAATTTAGAATGATCATTTTAACTGGCCGATCAACTTGACATGTCTACAATAAATCGTTTGTAACTTTTGATTTAGAGCTCTGAAGGACACGAATCCAATGCCCACGTTGATTTAGCTCAATTTTCAATATTGAGACAATATTTGAGACAGAAATAGAAACGACAAAGTGTCCAAGTAATCCAATCTATCCCAAACTGCGTGATGCCATGCAATATGCTTCATTTATAAGCCTTTACTCAATAAGCACCAATGATCAGTTTAGAATGATCATTTTTACTCGCCGATCAACTTGACATGTCTGCAGTAAATCGTCTGTAACTTTGATTTAGAGCTTAGAATGACATGAATCCAATGCCCATGTTCATTTAGCTTAATTTTCTATATTGAGACAATACTTGATACAGAAATAGATACGAAAAAGCGTCCAAGTAATCCAATCTATCCCAAACTGCATGATGTCTTGCATTATGCTTCATTTGTAAGCCTTTTCTCAATGAACTACAATGATCAGTTTAGAATGATCATATTAACTGGTTGATCAACTTGACATGTCCACAGTAAATCGTCAGTAACTTTTGAATTAGAGCTCATAATGACACGAATCCAATGCCACGTTAAGCTAGCTCAATTTTCTATACTATGACAAAATTTGAGAAAGAAATAGATACGAAAAAGCGTCCAAGTAATCCAGTCTATCCCAAACTGCGTGATGCCATGCATTATTCTTTATTTATCAGCTTTTACTCAATTAGCACTAATAATTAGTTTATAATGATCATTTTAACTAGTCGATCAACTTGACATGTTTGCACTAAACCGTCTGTAACTTTTGATTTATAGCTCTGAATGACACGAATCCAATGCCCACGTTAAACTAGTTTAAATTTATATATTGTGAGAAAATTTATGGTAGAAATAGATACGACAAAGCGTCCAAGTAATGCAATCTA
>CM032164.1:11835387-11975063 GCA_018901935.1 Pugionium cornutum | reverse complement strand
TTTTACTCAATTAGCACCAATGATCAGTTTAGAATGCTCATTTTAACTGCCCGATCAATTTGACATGTCTACATTAACTCGTTCGCAACTTTTGACTTATTGTTAAGAATGACACGAATCCAATGCCCACGTTAAACTAGCTCAATTTTCTATATTGTGACAAAATTTGAGACAGAAATACGAAAAGCCATCCAAGTAATCTTGTCTATCCCAAACTACGTGATGCCATGCATTATGCTTCATTTATAAGCTTTTACTCAATGAGCACCAATGATCAGTTTAAAACGATCATTTCAATTGGCCGGTCAACTTGACATGTCTACACTAACTCGTCCATAACTTTTGACCTATAGTTCAGAATTACACGAATCCAATGCCCACGTTAAATTAGTTCCGTTTTCTATATTAAGACAAAATTTGAGATAGAAATAGATACGAAAAAGTGTCCAAGTAACCCAATCTATCAAAAGCTATGTGATTTCATGCAATATGGTTCATTTATAAGCCTTTACTAAATGAGCACCAATGATCACTTTATAATGATCATATTAATTGGCCGATCAACTTGACATAACCACACTAAACTGTCCATAACTTTTGATTTAGAGCTTAGAATCACACGAATCCAATGCCCACGTTAAGGTAGCTCAATTTTCTATATTGTGACAAAATTTGAGATAGAAATAGATATGTCAAAGCGTCCAAGTAAACCAGTCTATCCTAAACTGCATGATGCCATGCATTATTCTTCATTTATAAGCTTTTACTCAATGAGCACAATGATCCGTTCAGAATGATCATTTTAAATGGCTGATCAACTTGACATGTCTGCACGGAATGGTCCATAACTTCTAATTTAGAGTTCATAATGACACGAATCCATTGCCCACGTTAAGCTCGTTCAATTTTTTTATATTGTGACAAAATTTGAGACAGAACTAGATACAACAAAGGGTCCAAGTAATCAAATCTATCCAAAACTTCGTGATACCATTATGCTTCATTTATAAGCCTTTACTCAATGAGCACGAATGATCAGTTTAGGATAATCATATTAACTGGCCGATAGACTTGACATTTCCGCACTAAATCGTCCGTAACTTTCGACTAAGAGCTCAGAATGATACGAATCCAGTTCCCATGTTAAGGTACCTCAATTTTCTCTATTTTGACAAAATTTGAGATAGAAATATAGACAAAAAGCGTCCAAATAATCAAATCTATCCCAAACTACGTGATGCCATGTTTTATTTTTCATTTATAAGCCTTTACTCAATGAGTACCAATGATCTGTTTAGAAAGATCAGTTTAACTAACGGATCAACTAGACATTTCCACATTAAATCGTCTGTAACTTTTGGTTTAGATCTCAGAATGACACGAATCCAATGCCCACGTTAAGCTAGCTCACTTTTCTATATTGTGACAAAATTTGGGAAAGAACTAGATACGAAAAAGCATTAAAGTAATCCAATCTAACCAAAACTACGTGTTGCCATGCTTTATTCTTCAATTATAAGCCTTTACTTAATGAGCACCAATGATCAGTTTAGAATTATCACTTTAACTGTCCGATCCACTTGAAATGTCCGCACTAAATCGTCCGTTCCATTTGATTCAGATCTCCGAATGAGACGAATCCGATGCCCACGTTAAGCTTGATCAATTTTCTATATTGTGTCAAAATTTGAGACAGAAATAGATATGACAAACCGTCAAAGTAAGCCTTTGAATTATGTTCAAAATTGCGTGATGCCATGAATTATGTTCGATTTATAAGCCTTTACTCAATGAGCACCATGATCAGCTTAGAATAATCATAGTAACTGGATGATCAACTTGACATGTCCGAACAAAATCATGTGTCACTTTTGCTTTAGAGCCCAAAATGATATGAATCCAATTCCCACGTTAGACTAGCTCAATTTTTTATATTTTGACAAAATTTGATATAAAAATAGAGAATACAAAGCGTCCAAGTAATCAAATCTATCTCAAACTACGTGATGCCGTGCTTTATGCTTCATTTATAAGCCTTTACTTATTGAGCACCAATGATCAGTTTAGAATTATCACTTTAAATAGCCAATCAACTTGACATGACCGCCTTAAATCTTCCATAACTTTTGATTTAGAGCTCAGAATGACACGAATCCAATGTCCACGTTAAACTAGCTCAATTTTCTATATTGTCATAGAATTTAAAACTAAAATTGCTTCGAGAAAATGTCCAAGTAATTCCATCTATCCTAAACTGCGTAATGTCATGGATTATGATTCATTTATGATTCATTATTCAATGAGAACCAATGATTAGTTAATAATGATCATATTAACTTGCCGATCAACATGACATGTCCATACTGAATCATCCGTAAGTTTTGTTTTATAGCGCAGAATGACACAAATCCAATGCCCACGTTAAGCTACCTCAATTTTCTATATTGTGACAAAATTTGAGATTGAAATAAATACAACAAAGCATCCAAGTAATCTTGTCTCTCCCAAACTGCGTGATGCCATGCACTATGCTTCATTTATAAGCTTTTACTCAATTAGCACCAATGATCAGTTTAGAATGCTCATTTTAACTGCCCGATCAACTTGACATGTCTACATTAACTCGTTTGTAACTTTTGACTTATTGTTAAGAATGACACGAATCCAATGCCCACGTTAAACTAGTTCAATTTTCTATATTGAGAAAAATTTTGAGATAGAAATAGATACGACAAAACGTCCAAGTAGCCCAATCTATCAAAAAATTGTGTGATGTTATGCATTATGCTTCATTTATAAGCCTTTACTCAATGAGCACCAATGATCACTTTAGAATGATCATATTAACTAGCCAATCAACTTGACATGTCCGCACTAAATTGTTCGTAACTTTTGATTTAGAGCTCAAAATGACCATGTTAACCAAGCTCAATTTTCTATATTGTAACAATTTTTGAGACAGAATTAGATACGACAAAGCGTCCAAGTGATGCCATGCACTATTCTTCATTTATAAGATTTTACTCAATGAGCACCAATGATCATTTTAGAATTATCATTTTAACTTGACGATCAACTTGACATGTCTGCATGAAATGGTCCGTAACTTTTGATTTAGAGCTCAGAATGACACGAATCCAATGTCCACGTTAAACTATTTCAATTTTTTATATTGTAAAAAAATGTGAGACAGAACTAGATACGACAAAGCGTCCAAGTAATTAAATCTATCCAAAACTGCGTGATACTATGCATTATGCGTCATTTATAAGCCTTTACTTAATGAGCACCAATGATCATTTTAGAATAATCATATTAAGAGGCCAATCAACTTGACATGTCCGCAATAAGTCGTCTGCCAGTTTTTTTTAGAGCTTAGAATGACACAAATCCAATGCACACGTTAAGCTAGCTCAATTATCTATATTGTAACAAAATTTTGAGACAAAAATAGATATAAAAAAGCGTCCAAGTAATCCAATCTATCTAAAACTATGTGATGCCAAGCATTATGTTCATTTATAAGCCTTTACTCAATGAGCACCAATGATCATTTTATAATGATGATTTTAACTGGCCGATCAACTTGACATTTGTGCGCTAAATCATCCGTAAATTTTGATTTGGATCTCATAATGACACGAATCCAATGCCCACGTTAAGGTAGCTCAATTTTCTATATTGTGACAAAATTTAAGACAAAATTAGATACGAGAAAGCATCCAAATAATCTAGTCTATCCCAAACTGCGTGATGCCATGTATTATTCTTCATTTATAAGCATTTACTCAATGAGCACCAATCATCAGTTTAGAATGATAATTTTAACTGGTCGATCAACTTGACATGCCTGCACTAAATTGTTCGTAACTTTTGATTTATAGCTCAGAATGACACGAATCTAATGCCCATATTAAGCTAGTTCAATTTTCTATATTTTTTCAAAATTTGAGACAAAACTATTTACAACAAAGCGTCCAAGTAATCAAATCTATCCAAAATTGTGTGATTCCATGCATTATGCTTCATTTATAAGCCTTTACTCAATAAGCACCAATGATCAGTTTAAAATGATCACTTTAATTGGCAGATCAACTTGACATGTCCGCACTAAATCGTCTGTAATATTTGATTTAGAGCTTAAAATGGCACGAATCCAATACCCACGTTAAGCTAGCTCAATTTTCTATATTTTGACAAAACTTGAGATAAAATAGTGGCGACAAAGCATCAAAGTAATCCAATCTATCCTTAACTGCATGATGCCATTCCTAACTCTTCATTTATAAGCTTTTACTCAATGGGCATCAATGATCGGTTTAGAATTATTACTTTAACTGGTCGATCAATTGACATGTTTGCACTAAGTTGTCCAAAACTTTTGATTTCGAGGTCAGAATGACACGAATACAATGCCCATGTTATGCTAGCTCAATTATCTACATTGTAACAAAATTTGAGACAAAACTATATACAAACAAGCGTCCAAGTAATTCAGTCTATCTAAAACTGTATGATGCCATGCATTATGCGTCATTTATAAGCCTTTACTCAATGAGCACCAATTATTATTTTAGAATGATCAGTTTAACTGGCGAACAACTAGACATTTCTGCAATAAATCATTCGTAACTTTTGGTAAAGATCTCATAATGACACGAATCCAATGCCCACGTTAAGGTAGCTCAATTTTCTATATTGTGATAAAATTTGAGACAAAAATAGATACGACAAATCATCCAATTAATCCAGTCTATCCCAAACTGTGTGATGCCATGCATTATTCTTCATTTATAAGCTTTTGCTCAATGAGCACCAATGATCAGTTTAGAATGATCATTTTAACTGGCCGATAAACTTGACATGCTCAGAATGACGAATCCAATGATCGTCCGTAATTTTTGATTTATAGTTCAGAATGACGAATCCAATGCCCACATTAAGCAAGTTCAATTTTGTATATTTTGACAAAATTTGAGACAAAACTAGATACGACAATGCGTCCAAATAATCAAATCTATCCAAAATTACGTGATTTCATGCATTATGCTTCATTTATAAGCCTGACTCAACTAGTACCAATGATCAGTTTAGAATAACTATAATAACTAGCTGATCAATTTGACATGTATACACTAAATCGTCCATAACATTTGATTAAGAGATTAGAACGACACGAATCCAATGCCCACGTTAAGCTACCTCAATTTTCTATATTTTGACAAAACTTGAGACAAAATAGAGATGACAAAACGTCCAAGTAATCAAATCTTTCCCGAACTACATCATGTCATGCTTTATGCTTCACTTATAAGCCTTTACTTAATGACCACTAATGATCAGCTTAGAATGATCACTTTAATTGGTCGATCAACTTGACATTTCTGCACTAAATTGTCCGTAACTTTTGATTTAGATCTCAGAATGACACGAATCCAATTCCCACGTTAAGCTAGCCCAATTTCTATATTTTGACAAAATTTGAGACAGAAATAGATACGACAAGGTGTCCAAGTAATCCAATCTATCCAAAATTGCGTGTTGTCATGCTTTATTCTTCATTTATTAGCCTTTACTTAATGAGTATCAATGATCAGTTTAAAATGATCACTTTAGCTGGCCAATAAATTTGACATGCCTGCACGAAATATTCTGTAATTTTTTATTTAGAGCTTTGAATGACACGAATCCAATGCCCACGTTAAGCAAGTTCAATTTTTTATTGTGAGAAAATTTGAGACCAAACTAGATACTACAGAGCGTCCAATTAATCAAATCTATCCAAAACAGTGTGATGCCATGCTTTATGCTTCATTTATAGGCCTTTACTCAATGAGCACCAATGATCAGTTTAGAATAATCATATTAACTGGCCGATCAACTTTACATGTTCGCACTAAATCGGCCATAAGTTTCGATTTAGAGCTCAGAATGATACAAATATTTTGACAAATTTTGATATAGAAATAGAGACGACAAAGCATACAAGAAATCAAATATATCCAGAACCGCATGATACCATGCATTATGCTTCATTTATAAGCATGTACTCAATGAGCACCAGTGATCTGTTCAGAATAATCATATTAACTGGCCGATCAACTTGACATGTGCGCACTAAATCATCTATAACTTTTGATTCAGAGCTCAGAATGACACGAATCCAATCCCCATGTTAAGCTCGCTCAATTTTCTATATTATAACAAAATTTGAGACAGAAATATATACGACAAAGAGTTCAAGTAATCCAATCTATCCTAATGTGCGTGATGCCATGCATTATTTTTCATTTATTATCTTTTACTCAATGAGCACCAATGATCAATTTAGAATGATCATTTTAACTGGCTGATCAACTTGATATTTCTGCACTAAATGGTCCGTAATTTTTGATTTATAGCTCAAAATGGCTCGAATCCAATGCCCACGTTAAACTAGTTCAATTTTCTATACTTTGACAAAATAAGAGACACAACTAGATACGACAAAGCGTCCAAGTAATCAAATCTATCCAAAACTGCGTGATACTATGCATTATGCGTCATTTATAAGCCTTTACTTAATGAGCACCAATGATCATTTTAGAATAATCATATTAAGAGGCCAATCAACTTGACATGTCCGCAATAAGTCGTCTGCCAGTTTTTTTTAGAGCTTAGAATGACACGAATCCAATGCACACGTTAAGCTAGCTCAATTATCTATATTGTAACAAAATTTTGAGACAAAAATAGATATAAAAAAGCGTCCAAGTAATCCAATCTATCTAAAACTATGTGATGCCAAGCATTATGTTCATTTATAAGCCTTTACTCAATGAGCACCAATGATCATTTTATAATGATGATTTTAACTGGCCGATCAACTTGACATTTTTGCGCTAAATCATCCGTAAATTTTGATTTGGATCTCATAATGACACGAATCCAATGCCCACGTTAAGGTAGCTCAATTTTCTATATTGTGACAAAATTTAAGACAAAATTAGATACGAGAAAGCGTCCAAATAATCTAGTCTATTCCAAACTGTGTGATGCCATGTATTATTCTTCATTTATAAGCATTTACTCAATGAGCACCAATCATCAGTTTAGAATGATAATTTTAACTGCCCGATCAACTTGACATGCCTGCACTAAATTGTTCGTAACTTTTGATTTATAGCTCAGAATGATACGAATCTAATGCCCATATTAAGCTAGTTCAATTTTCTATATTTTGTCAAAATTTGAGACAAAACTATTTACAACAAAGCGTCCAAGTAATCAAATCTATCCAAAATTGTGTGATTCCATGCATTATGCTTCATTTATAAGCCTTTACTCAATAAGCACCAATGATCAGTTTAAAATGATCACTTTAATTGGCAGATCAACTTGACATGTCCGCACTAAATCGTCTGTAATATTTGATTTAGAGCTTAAAATGGCACGAATCCAATACCCACGTTAAGCTAGCTCAATTTTCTATATTTTGACAAAACTTGAGATAAAATAGTGGCGACAAAGCATCAAAGTAATCCAATCTATCCTTAACTGCGTGATGCCATTCCTAACTCTTCATTTATAAGCTTTTACTCAATGGGCATCAATGATCGGTTTAGAATTATTACTTTAACTGGTCGATCAATTGACATGTTTGCACTAAGTTGTCCAAAACTTTTGATTTCGAGGTCAGAATGACACGAATACAATGCCCATGTTATGCTAGCTCAATTATCTACATTGTAACAAAATTTGAGACAAAACTATATACAAACAAGCGTCCAAGTAATTCAGTCTATCTAAAACTGTATGATGCCATGCATTATGCGTCATTTATAAGCCTTTACTCAATGAGCACCAATTATCATTTTAGAATGATCAGTTTAACTGGCGAACAACTAGACATTTCTGCAATAAATCATTCGTAACTTTTGGTAAAGATCTCATAATGACACGAATCCAATGCCCACGTTAAGGTAGCTCAATTTTCTATATTGTGATAAAATTTGAGACAAAAATAGATACGACAAATCGTCCAATTAATCCAGTCTATCCCAAACTGTGTGATGCCATGCATTATTCTTCATTTATAAGCTTTTGCTCAATGAGCACCAATGATCAGTTTAGAATGATCATTTTAACTAGCCGATAAACTTGACATGCTCAGAATGACGAATCCAATGATCGTCCGTAATTTTTGATTTATAGTTCAGAATGACGAATCCAATGCCCACATTAAGCAAGTTCAATTTTGTATATTTTGACAAAATTTGAGACAAAACTAGACACGACAATGCGTCCAAATAATCAAATCTATCCAAAATTACGTGATTTCATGCATTATGCTTCATTTATAAGCCTGACTCAACTAGTACCAATGATCAGTTTAGAATAACTATAATAACTAGCTGATCAATTTGACCTGTATACACTAAATCGTCCATAACATTTGATTAAGAGATTAGAACGACACGAATCCAATGCCCACGTTAAGCTACCTCAATTTTCTATATTTTGACAAAACTTGAGACAAAATAGAGATGACAAAACGTCCAAGTAATCAAATCTTTCCCAAACTACATCATGTCATGCTTTATGCTTCATTTATAAGCCTTTACTTAATGACCACTAATGATCAGCTTAGAATGATCACTTTAATTGGTCGATCAATTTGACATTTCTGCACTAAATTGTCCGTAACTTTTGATTTAGATCTCAGAATGACACGAATCCAATTCCCACGTTAAGCTAGCCCAATTTCTATATTTTGACAAAATTTGAGACAGAAATAGATACGACAAGGTGTCCAAGTAATCCAATCTATCCAAAATTGCGTGTTGTCATGCTTTATTCTTCATTTATTAGCCTTTACTTAATGAGTATCAATGATCAGTTTAAAATGATCACTTTAGCTGGCCAATAAATTTGACATGCATGCACGAAATATTCTGTAATTTTTTATTTAGAGCTTTGAATGACACGAATCCAATGCCCACGTTAAGCAAGTTCAACTTTTTATTGTGAGAAAATTTGAGACCAAACTAGATACTACAGAGCGTCCAATTAATCAAATCTATCCAAAACAGTGTGGTGCCATGCTTTATGCTTCATTTATAGGCATTTACTCAATGAGCACCAATGATCAGTTTAGAATAATCATATTAACTGGCCGATCAACTTTACATGTTCGCACTAAATCGGCCATAAGTTTCGATTTAGAGCTCAGAATGATACAAATATTTTGACAAATTTTGATATAGAAATAGAGACGACAAAGCATACAAGAAATCAAATATATCCAGAACCGCATGATACCATGCATTATGCTTCATTTATAAGCATGTACTCAATGAGCACCAGTGATCTGTTCAGAATAATCATATTAACTGGCCGATCAACTTGACATGTGCGCACTAAATCATCTATAACTTTTGATTCAGAGCTCAGAATGACACGAATCCAATCTCCATGTTAAGCTCGCTCAATTTTCTATATTGTAACAAAATTTGAGACAGAAATATATACGACAAAGTGTTCAAGTAATCCAATCTATCCTAATGTGCGTGATGCCATGCATTATTTTTCATTTATTATCTTTTACTCAATGAGCACCAATGATCAATTTAGAATGATCATTTTAACTGGCTGATCAACTTGATATTTCTGCACTAAATGGTCCGTAATTTTTGATTTATAGCTCAGAATGGCTCGAATCCAATGCCCACGTTAAACTAGTTCAATTTTCTATACTTTGACAAAATAAGAGACACAACTAGATACGACAAAGCGTCCAAGTAATCAAATCTATCCAAAACTGCGTGACGCCATGCATTATGATTCATTTATAATCTTTTAATCAATGATCACCAATGAACAGTTTAGAATAATCCTATTGGCTGGCCGATCAACTTGACATGTCCACACTAAATCGTCCGTAACTTTTGATTTAGAGCTCATAATGACACAAATCCAGTGCCCACGTTTAGCTAGCTCAATTTTCTATGTGGTGACAAAATATGAGAAATAACTAGATATGAAAAAGCGTCCAAGTAATCCAATCTATCCCAAACGGTGTGAAGCCATGCATTATTCTTCATTTATAAGCTTTTACTCCATGAGCACCAATGATAAGTGTAGAATGATCATTTTAACCAGCTGATGAACTTGACATGGCTGCTCTAAATCATTCGCAACATTTGATTTAGAGCTCCGAAACACACGAATCCAATTCCCACGTTAACCTAGCTAAATTTTATATATCGTAGCAAAATCTGAGACTGAAATAGATATGCCAAAGCGTCCAAGTAATCCAATCTATCCATAACTATGTAATGGCATACATTATGCTTCATTTCTAAGCCTTTACTAAATGAGCTTCAATGATCATTTTAAAATGTTCACTTTATCATGCCGATCAACTTGAAATGTCCACACTAAATCGTCCGTAACTTTTGATTTAGAGCTCAGAATGACACGAATCCAATGCCCACTTTAAGCTAGTTCAATTTTCTATATTGTGAAAAAGTTTGAGACAGGACTAGATACGACAAAGGGTCGAAATAATCCAATCTATCGCAAACAGTGTGATGTCATAGATTATGCTTCATTTCTAAGCCTTTACTCAATGAGTACCAACGATCAGTTTTGAATCATATTAATTGGTCAATCCTCTTCACATGTCCGCACTAAATCAGTCGTAAATTTTGATTTAGAGCTCAGAATGACACGAACCCCATGACCACGTTAAGCTAGCTCAATTTTTTTAAAATATTTTAACAATATTTAAGACTAAATTTCTTCGAAAACTCCTCCAAGTAATCAAATATATATAAAACTGTGTGATGTCATGCATTATGCTTCATTTATAAGCCTTTACTCAATGAGTACCAATGATGAGTTTTTAATAATCAAATTATCTCGTCGATCCACTTGACATGTCCTCACTAAATTGTTTGTAAATTTTGATTTAGAGCTCAGAATGACACGAATCCTATGCCCACGTTAAGCTAGCTCAATTTTCTATATTTTGACAGAATTTAAGACTAAATTTGGTTCAAAAAGTCCTCCAAGTAATTAAATCTATCCAAAACTGTGTGATGTTATGCATAATGCTTCACTTATGAGCCTTTACGCAATGAGGACCAATGATGAGTTTAAAATGATCATTCTAACTAGTCGATCAACTTGACATATCGGCACTAAATCGTCCGTAACTTTTGATTAACAGCTCATAATGGCACATATCCAATGCCCACGTTAAGTTAGCTTAGTTTTCTATATTGTGACAAAATATAAGACACACATAGATACGACAAAGCGTTCAAGTAATCCAATCTATCCCAAACCGCGAGATGCCATGCATTCCTTTACTCAATAAGTACCAATGATCAGTTTACATTGATAAGCCTTCACTCAATAAGACAAAACTAGATTCGACAAAGCGTGATGCCATGCATGATGCTTCATTTATAAGCCTTCACTCAATGAGCACCAATTATCAGTTTAGAATAATCATATTAACTGGCCGATCAACTTGATATGTCCGCACTAAATCGACCATAACTTTCGATTTATAGCTCAAAATGGCAAGAATCCAATGCCCACGTTAAGCTAGCTCAATTTTCTATATTGAGAAAATTTTGTGACAGAAATCGAGAAGACAAAGCGTCCAAGTAATCCAATCTATCCCGAACTGTGTGATACCATGCATTATGCTTCAATGATAAACCTTTACTCAATGAGCACCAATGAGCTAGCTTAGAATGATCATTTTAACTGCCCGATCAAGTTGACATGGCTATAATAAATCATCCATAACTTTTGATTTATAGCTCAGAATGACACGAATCCCATGCCCATGTTAAGCTAGTTCAATTTTCTATACTATGACAAAATTTGAGACGGAATTAGATACGAAAAGGTGTCCAAGTAATCCAATCAATCCTAAACCACGTGATGCCATAGATTATGCTTCATTTATAAGCGTTTACTAAATGAGTACCAATGATCAGTTTAGAATAGTAATATTAAATTGTCGATCCACTTGACATGTACGCACTAAATTACGTAAATTTTCGTTTAGAGCTCAGGATTACCCGAATCCAACTCCCACGTTTTAGCACAATTTTCAATACTTTGAAAAAATTTGAGATAGAACTAGATATAACAAAGCTTCCAAGTAATCCAATCTATCCAAAACTGCGAGATGCCATGCATTGTGTTTCATTTATAAACCTTTACACAAAAAGCACCAATGATCAATTTAGAGTGATCATTTTAACTGGCCGATGAACTTGACATTTCAGCACTAAATTGTACGTAACTTTTGATTTATAGCTTTGAATGACACGAATCCAATATCCACGTTAAACTAGTTCAATTTTCTATTTTATGACAAAATTTGAGACAAAACTAGATACGACAAAGTTAATATTAACTGGCCGCTAAACTTGACATGTCCGCACAAAATCGTCTATAACTTTTGATTTATTGCTCAAAATGAAACGAATCCAATCCCCACATTAAGCTAGCTCAATTTTCTATATTGAGACAAAATTGAGAGAGAAATAGATACGACAAAGCATCCAAGTAATCCAATCTATCCCAAGCTGCGTGATGCTATGCATTATGCTTCATTTATAAGCCTTTACTCAATTAGCAGCAAGGATTAGTTATGTATGATAATTTTAACTGGCCGACCAATTTGACATTTCTGCACTAAATTATCCGTAACTTTTGATTTATAACTCAAAATGACAAGAATCCAATGCCCACATTAAGCTACTTCAATTTTCTATATTGAGACAAAATTTGATACAGAAATAGATACAACAAAGCATCAAAATTATCTAAGCTATCCAACAACGCGTGATGTCATCATTATGCTTAATTTATAAGCATTTACTCTATGAGCCCCAACAATCAGTTTAGAATAATCATAATGTGATGTCAAGTTTAGAATAACTTGACATGTTTGCACTAAATCGTCCGTAACTTTTGATTTAGAGCCCAGACTGACACTAATCCAATGCCCACGTTAAGCTATATTGTGACAAAATTTGAGACAAAAATAGATACGATAAAGTGTCCAAAAAATCCAATATATCCCAAAATGCGTGATGCCTTGAATTATTATTCATTAATAAGCTTTTACTCAATGAGCACCAGTGATCAGTTTAGAATGATCATTTTAACTGGCCGATCAACTTGACATGGCTACACTAAATCATCCGTAACTTTTGATTTATGGCTCAGAATGACATGAATCCAATGCGCACATTAAGCTAGTTATTTTTTTCTATATTGTGACAAAATATGAGACAGAACTAGATATGACAAAGTGTCCAACTAATCCAATCTATCCCATATCGTGTGATGCCATGAATTATGCTTCATTTATAAGCCTTTACTCAATGAGTACCCACGATCAATTTAGTATAATCATATTAACTAGTGATCCATTTGACATGTCCGCAATAAATCGTCTGAAAATTTTGATTTAGAGCTCCGAATGAAACAAATTCAATGCCCACGTTAAGCTAGCTCATTTTTCTATATTTTGACAAATTTGAGACAGAACTAGATACTACAAAGCGTCCAAGTAATCCAACCTATCGCAAACCGCGTGATGTCATGCATTATGCTTCATTTATATGCCTTTACTCAAAGAGTACCAGTGATAAGTTTTGAATAATCATATTAACTTGCTGATTCATTTGACATGTCCGCACTAAATCGTGCGTAAATTTTTATTTAGAATTTAGAATGACACGAATCCAATGCCCACGTTTACCTAGCTCAATTTTCTATATTTTTACAGAATTTGAGACAGAAATAGAGACGATAAAGCATCCAAGTAATCGAATCTATCCAAACTGCTTGATACCATGCTTTATGCTTCATTTATCAGCCTTTACTTAATGAGCACCAATGATCAGTTTAGAATGATCACTTAACTGGCTGATCGAGTTGACATTTCCGCACTAAATCGGCCGTAACTTTTGATTTAGAACTCAAAAGGACCTGAATCAAATGCTGACGTTAAGCTAGCTCGATTTTCTATATTGTGACAAAATTTGAGACAGAAATAGATACGACAAAGTGTCTAATTAATCCAATCTATCCCATACCGCATGATGTCATGCATTAGTTTTTAATAATCATATTATCTCGTCGATCCACTTGACATATCCTCACTAAATTGTTTGTAAATTTTGATTTAGAGCCCAGAATGACACAAATCCTATGCCCACGTTAAGCTAGCTCAATTTTCTATATTTTGACAAAATATAAGACTAAATTTTGCTTCAAAAAGTCCTCCAAGTAATCAAATCTATCCAAAACTGTGTGATGTTATGCATTATGCTTCATTTATAAGCCTTTACTCAATGAGCACCAATGATGAGTTTAAAATGATCATTCTAACTAGTCGATCAACTTGACATATCGGCACTAAATCGTCCGTAACTTTTGATTAACAGCTCATAATGGCACATATCCAATGCCCACGTTAAGTTAGCTTAGTTTTCTATATTGTGACAAAATATAAGACACACATAGATACGACAAAGCGTTCAAGTAATCCAATCTATCCCAAACCGCGAGATGCCATGCATTCCTTTACTCAATAAGTACCAATGATCAGTTTACATTGATAAGCCTTCACTCAATAAGACAAAACTAGATTCGACAAAGCGTGATGCCATGCATGATGCTTCATTTATAAGCCTTCACTCAATAAGCACCAATTATCAGTTTAGAATAATCATATTAACTGGACGATCAACTTGATATGTTCACACTAAATCTTCCGTAACTTTCGATTTATAGCTCAAAATGGCAAGAATCCAATGCCCACGTTAAGCTAGCTCAATTTTTTATATTGAGAAAAGTTTGTGACAGAAATCGATACAAAAAGCGTCCAAGTAATCCAATCTATCCCGAACTGCGTGATACCATGCATTATGCTTCAATGATAAACCTTTACTCAATGAGCACCAATGAGCTAGATTAGAATGATCATTTTAACTACCCGATCAAATTGGCATGGCTATAATAAATCGTCCGTAACTTTTGATTTGTAGCTCAGAATGACACGAATCCCATGCCCATGTTAAGCTAGTTCAATTTTCTATATTGTGACAAAATTTGAGACGGAATTAGATACGAAAAGGTGTCCAAGTAATCCAATCAATCCCAAACCACGTGATGCCATAGATTATGCTTCATTTATAAGCATTTACTAAATGAGTACCAATGATCAGTTTAGAATATTAATATTAACTTGTCGATCCACTTGACATGTACGCACTAAATTATCCGTACATTTTCATTTAGAACTCAGGATTACCCGAATCCAACTCCCACGTTTTAGCACAATTTTCAATACTTTGACAAAATTTGAGATAGAACTAGATATAACAAAGCGTCCAAGTGATCAAATCTATCCAAAACTGCGAGATGCCATGCATCGTGTTTCATTTATAAACCTTTACACAAAAAGCAGCAATGATCAATTTAGAGTGATCATTTTAACTGGCCGATTAACTTGACATATCAGCACTAAATTGTCCATAACTTTTATTTATAGCTTTGAATGACACGAATCCAATGTCCACGTTAAAATAGTTCAATTTTCTATTTTATTACAAAATTTGAGACAAAACTAGAAACGACAAAGTTAATATTAACTGGCCGCTAAACTTGACATGTCCGCACGAAATCGTCTATAACTTATGATTTATTGCTCAAAATGAAACGAATCCAATCCCCACTTTAAGCTAGCTCAATTTTCTATATTGAGACAAAATTGAGAGAGAAATAGATACGACAAAGCATCCAAGTAATCCAATCTATCCCAACTGCGTGATGCTATGCATTATGCTTCATTTATAAGCCTTTACTCAATTAGCAGCATGCTTCATTTATAGCCTTTATTTAATGAGCACCAATGGTCAGTTTAGAATGATCACTTTAACTGGTCGATCAAATTGACATGTCCGCACTAAATAGTCCGTAACTTTTGATTTAGCATTGAGAAACACATGAATCCAGTGCCCACGTTAAGCCAACTCAATTTTGTATAGTGTAACAAAATTTGAGACAGAAATAGATACGACAAAGCGTCCAAATAATCAATCCTATCCCAAACTGCGTGAGGCCATGCATTATGCTTCATTTATAAGCCTTTACTTAATGAGCATCAATGATCAGTTTAGAATGATCACTTTAACTGGCCGATCGACTTGACATGTCCGCACTAAATCGTATATATCTTTTGATTTAGAGCTCAAAATGACACGAATCTGATGCCCATGTTAAGATAACTCTTTTCTATATTTTAACAAAATTTGAGACATAAATAAAGATGAAAAAGCATCCAAGTAATCCCATTTATCCCAAACTGCGTGAGGCCATGCTTTATTCTTCATTTATAAGCTTTTACTTAATGAGCACCAATGATCAGCTTATAATGATCATTTTAACTGGCCGATCAACTTAGCATGTCTGCACTAAATTGCCTGTAACTTTTGATTTATAGCTCAAAATGACACGAATCCAATGCCCACATTAAGCTAGTTCAATTTTCTATATTGTTACAAAATTTGAAACAGAACTACATACAAAAAAGCATTAAGGAAATCCAATATAACTCAAACTGCGTAATCCCATGTATTATGCTTCAGTTATAAGCCTTTACTCAATGGGCACCAATGATCAGTTTAGAATGATTACTTTAACTGGGCGATGAACTTCACATGTCCGCACTAAATTGTACGTATCTTTTGATATAGAGTTCGGAATGACACGAAACCAATGCCCATGTTAAGCTAGCTCAATTTTCTATATTGTGACGACAAAGCATCCAAGTAATCCAGTATATCCAAACTACTTGCTGCCATGCTCTATGCTTCATTATTAGGCTTTCCTAAATGAGCACCAATCATCAGTTTAGAATGATCACTTCAACTGGCCGATCAATTTGACATGTCCGCACTAAATCGTTCGTAACTTTTGTTTTATAGCTCACTATGACACGAATCCAATGGAGATGATAAGCTTTCTCAATTTTCTATATTGTGACAAAATTTGTGACATAAATAGATACGAAAAAGTGTCCAAGTAATCCAATCTATCCCAAACTGTGTGATGCCATGCATTATGCTACATTTATAAGCCTTTACTCAATGAGCACCTATGACCAGTTTAGAATGATCAATTTAACGGGCCGATCAACTTGCAATGTCCGCACTAAATCGTCTGTAACTTTGATTTAGAAATCATAATGACACAATCCAATGCCCACGTTATTCTAGCACAATTTTCTATATTGTGACAAAATTTGAGATGCAAATAGATACAACAAAACGTCTAAGTAATCGAATCCATCCCAAACTGCGTGATGCCATGCATTTTTTTATTTATAAGCTTTTACTCAATGGGCAACAATGATCAGTTTAGAACGATCATTTTAAATGGCTGGCCAACTTGACATGGCTGCACTAAATTGTCCATAACTTTTTTATAGCTCAAAATGACACGAATCCAATGCCCACGTTAAGCTAGTTCAAGTTTCTATATTGCGACAAATTTTGAGACAGAACTAAATATGACAAATCATCCAAGTAATGCAA
Source organism: Pugionium cornutum (assembly GCA_018901935.1). Lineage (NCBI taxonomy): Eukaryota > Viridiplantae > Streptophyta > Magnoliopsida > Brassicales > Brassicaceae > Pugionium > Pugionium cornutum. The sequence continues at coordinate 11,957,445 of CM032164.1, read as the reverse complement.
TATATCCCAACCTGCGTGATCTCATGCATTATGGTTAATTTATAAGACTTAACTCAATGACCACCAATGATCACTTTAGAATGAGCACTTTAACTGGCCAATCAACTTGACATGTCCGCACTAAATGATTTGTAGATTTTGATTTAGAGCTTAGAACGACACAAATTCACTGCCCACGTTAAGCTAGTTCAATTTTCTATATTGTGACCAAATATGAGACAGAAATAGACACGACAAAGCGTCCAAGTAATGCAATGTATCCCAAACTGCATGATGCCATGCATTATTCTTCATTTATAAGGTTTTACTCAATGAGCACCAATGATCAGTTTAGAATGATCATTTTAAATGAGCGATCAACTTTACATGTCTGCACTAAATCGTCCATAACTTTTGATTTATAGCTCAGAATGACCAAAATTGATTGCCCATATTAAGCTAGTTCAATTTTCTATATTGTAACATAATTATAAACAAAACTTGATACGACAAAGCACCCAAGTAATCTAATATAACCCAAACTGCGTGATGCCATGCATTATGCTTCATTTAGAAGCCTTTACTCAATGAGCACCAATGATATGTTTAGAATGATCACTTTAACTAGCCGATGAACTTGACATTTCCGTACTAAATCGTCTGTAACTTTTGATGTAGAGCTCAGAAAGACACGAATCCAATGCCCAAGTTAAGCTAGCTCAATTTTCTATATTGTGACAAAATTTAAGACAGAAATAGATATGATAAAGCGTCCAAGTAATCCAGTCCATCCAAACTGCCTGATGCCATGCATTATTCTTCATTTATAAGCTTTTACTTAATGAGTACGAATGATTAGTTTTGATTAATCATATTATCTGGCCGATCCACTTGACATGTCCGCACTAAATCGTGCGTAACTTTTGATTTAGAGATCAGAATGATAGGAATCCAATACCCATGTTAAACTAGCTAAATTTTCTATGTTTTGACAAAATTTGAGAAAGAAATAGATACGACAAAGCATTCAACTAATCAATCTGTCCCAAACTCCGTGATGCCAAGCTTTATGCTTCATTTATAGCCTTTACATAATGAGCACCAATGGTCAGTTTAGAATGATCACTTTAACTGATCGATCAACTTGACATGTCCGCAATAAATAGTCTGTAACTTTTGATTTAGCGGTGAGAAACACATGAATCCAGTGCCCACGTTAAGCCAACTCAATTTTGTATAGTGTAACAAAAATTCAGACAGAAATAGATATGACAAACCGTCCAAATAATCCAATCTATACCAAACTGTGTGAGGCTATGCATTATGCTTCATTTATAAGCCTTTACTTAATGAACATCAATGATCAGTTTAGAATGATCACTTTAACTGGCCGATCAACTTGACATGTCTGCACTAAATCATATATCTTTTGATATAGAGCTCAAAACTACACGAATCCAATGCCTACTTTAAGATAACTCAATTTTCTATATTTTAACAAAATTTGAGACATAAATAAAGAACAAAAAGTGTCCAAGTAATCCCATCTATCACAAACTGCGTGATGCCATGCTTTATTCATCATTTATTAGCTTTTACTTAATGAGCACCAATGATCAGCTTATAATGATCATTTTAACTGGCCGATCAACTTAACATGTATGCACTAAATTGCCCATAACTTTTGATTTATGGCTCTGAATGACACGAATCCAATGCCCACATTAAACTATTTCAATTTTCTATATTGTGACAAAATTTGAAACAGAACTACATACAATAAACCATCCAGGAAATCCATTATAACTCAAACTGCGTAATGCCATGTATTATGCTTCATTTATAAGCCTTTACTCAATGGGTACCAATGATCAGTTTGAAATGATAACTTTAACTGGTCGATCAACTTCACATGTCTTCACTAAATTGTACGTATCTTTTGATATAGAGCTCGGAATGACACGAATCCAATGCCCATGTTAAGCTAGCTCAATTTTCTATATTGTGACGACAAAGCATCCAAGTAATCCAATATATCCAAAGTACTTGCTGCCATGCTCTATGCTTCAGTTATAAGGCTTTCCTAAATGAGCACTAATCATCAGCTTTGAATGATCACTTTAACTAGCCGATCAATTTGACATGTCCGCACTAAATCGTTCGTAACTTTTGTTTTATAGCTCAGTATGACACGAATCCAATGGACATGATAAGCTTGTTCAATTTTCTATATTGTGACAAAATTTGTGACATAAATAGATACGAAAAAGTGTCCAAGTAATCCAATCTATCCCAAACTGTGTGATGGCACGCATTATGCTACATTTATAAGCCTTTACTCAATGAGCACCTATGACCAGTTTAAAATGATCAATTTAACGGGCCGATCAACTTGCAATGTCCGCACTAAATTGTCTGTAACTTTTGATTTAGAACTCATAATGACACAATCCAATGCCCACGTTATTCTAGCTCAATTTTCTATATTGTGACAAAATTTGAGACAAAAATAGATACGAGAAAACGTCCAAGTAATCAAATCCATCCCAAACTGCGTGATGCCATGCATATTTTTATTTATAAGTTTTTACTCAATGAGCACCAAGGATAAGTTTAGAATGATCATTTTAAGTGACTGATCAACTTGGCATATCTACACTAAATCGTCCATAACTTTTGATTTATAGCTCATAATGACACGAATGCAATGCCCATAGTAAGCTAGTTCAATTTTATATATTGTGACAAAATTTGAAACAAAACTAGATACAACAAATCTCCCAAGTAATCCAATATAACCCAAACTGTGTGATGCCATTCATTATACTTCATTTAGAAGCCTTTACTCAGTGAGCACCAATGATCAATTTAGAATGATCGCTTTAACTAGCCGATCAACTGGACATTTCCGTACTAAATTGTCCGTAACTTTTGATGTTGAGCTCAGAAAGACACGAATCCAATGCCCAAGTTAAGCTAGCTCAATTTTCTATATTGAGACAAAATTTAAGACAGAATAGATATGATAAAGCGTCCAAGTAATCCAGTCCATCCAAACTGCCTAATGCCATGCATTATTCTTCATTTATAAGCCTTTACTCAATGAGTACCAATGATTAGTTTCGATTAATCATATTAACTGGCCGATCCACTTGACATGTCCACACTAAATCGTCCGTAAATTTTGATTTAGAGCTCAGAATGACACGAATCCAACGCCCACATTAAGCTAGTTCAATTTTCTATATTGTGAGAAAATTTGAAACAGAACTAAATATGACAATGCATCCAAGTAATCCTATCTATCCCGAACTGCGTGATGCCATGCTTTATGCCTCATTTATAAGCCTTTACTTAATGAGCACCAATGATCACTTGAGAATGATCATTTTAACTCGCCGATCAACTTGACATGCTCCCACTAAATCGTCCGTAACTTTTGTGTTAGAGATCAGAAAATACGAATCCAATGAACACGTTAAGCTAGCTTAATTTTCTATAATGTAACAAAATATGAGGCAGAAATAGATATGACAAAGCGTCCAAGTAATCCAATCTATCAATAACTATGTGATGCCATGCATTATGCTCCATTTAATACCCTTTACTCAATGAGCACCAATGATCATTTTTGAATGATCACTTTAACTAGTCGATCAACTTGACATGTGAGCAATAAATCATCCGTAACTTTCGATTTAGAGCTCTAAATGACACGAATCCAACGCCCACTTAAAGGTAGCTCAATTTTCAATATATTGACAAAATTTGAGACAGAAATAGATATGACAAAGCATCCAGGTAATCCAGTCTATCCCAAACTGCGTGATGCCGTGCATTATTCTTCATTTATAAGCTTTTACTCAATGAGCACCAACGATCAGTTTAGAATGATCTTTTAACTGGCCAATCCACTAACAATATTGTCCATAACTTTTAATTTATAGCTCAGAATTACACGAATCCCTATCAACTTGACATGTTTGCACTATATCATCCATAAGTTTTGATTTATAGGTCAGAATGAATTGAATCAATTGCCCACATTAAGCTACTTCAATTTTCTATATTGTGACAAATTTTGCGACTGAAATAGATACGACAAAGCGTCCAAGTAATCCAATCTATCCAAAACTGCGTGATGCGACGCATTATGCTTCATTGATAAGCCTTCACTCAATAAGCACCAATGATCAGTTTAGAATGATCACTTTAACTGGCCGATCAACTTGACATGTCCGCACTAAATCGTCCGTAACTTTTAATTTAGAGCTCTGAATTACACGAATCCAATGCCCACGTTAAGGTAGCTAGAGTTTTCTATATTGTAACAAAATTTGAGACATAAATAGATAAGAAAAAGTGTCAAACTAATCCAATCTATCCAAAATTGTGTGATGCCATGCATTATGATTCATTTATAAGCCTTTACTCAATGAGAACCAATGATCAGTTTAGAATATTCATATAAACTGACCGATCAACTTGACAAGTCCGCACTAAATCGTCCGTAACTTTTGATTTAAAGCTTAGAAACACACGAATCCAATGCTCATGTTAAGCTAGATAAATTTTCTATATTTTGATAAAATTTGAGACAACAGTTGAGACGATAAAGCGTCTAAGTAATCCAATCAATATCAAACTGCATGATGCCATGCTTTATACTTCATTTATAAGCATTTACTTCATAAGTACCAATGATCAGTTTAGAATGATCACTTTAACTAGCCGATCAACTTGATATGTCCGCATTAAATCATCCGTACCTTTTTTAATTAGAGCTCAGAGTGACATAAATCCAATGCTCATGTTAACCTAGCTCAATTTTCAATATTGTCACAAAATTTGAGAAAGAAATAGATACGACAAAACATCCATGTAATGCAATCCATTCCAAAATGCGTGATGCCATGCATTATTTTTCATTTATAAGCTTTTACTCAATGAGCACCAACGATCAGTTTAGAATGATCATTTTAACTAGCCGATCAACTTGTCATGTATGCACAAATCATCCATAACTTTTGATTTATAGCTCCGAATGACATGAATCAATTGCCCACATTAAGGTAGTTCAATATCCTATATTGTGACAAAATTTGAAACAGAACTAGATACGACAACACGTCGAAGTAATCCAATCTACCCCAAACTGCGTGATGCCATGCATTATCTCTCATTTGTAAGCATTACATAATGAGCACCAATGATCAGTTTAGAATGATCATTTTAACTCGCCAATCAAGTTGACATGTCCGCACTAAATGGTCCGTAACTTTTGATTTAGAGCTCAGAAACACACGAATCTAATGCCCACGTTAAGCTATTTTATTTTCTACAGTGTAACAAAATTTGAGAAAGAAATAGATACGACAAAGCATCCAAATAATCCAGTCAATCCCAAACTGCGTGATTCCATACATTATTCTTCAATTATAAGCTTTTACTCAATGGGCACCAACGATTAGTTTAGAATAGTCATTTTAACTGGCGGATCAACTTGGCATGTGTGCACTAAATCGTACATAACTTTTGATTTATAGCTCAGAATGACACGAATCGAATGCCCACATTAAGTTAGTTCAATTTTCTGTACTGTGACAAAATTGGAAATGAAACTAGATACGACAAAGCGTCTAAGAAATCCAATCTATTCCAAACTGATTGATGCCATGCATTATGCTTCATTTATAAGCCTTTACTCAATGAGCACCAATGATCAGTTTAGAATGATCATTTTAACTGGCCGATCAACTTAGCATGTATGCACTAAATCATCCGTAACTTTTGATTTAGAGCTATGAGTGACACGAATCCAATGCCTATGTTAAGCTAGCTCAATTTTCTTTATCATGACAAAAATTTGAGAAATAAATGGATACGACAAAGCATCCAAGTAATCCAATCAATCCTAAACTGCGTGATGCCATGCATTATTCTTCATTTATAAACGTTTACTCAATGAGCACCAATGATCAGTTTAGAATGATCATTTTAACTCGTCGATCTACTTGATATGTCTACACTAAATCTTCCATAACTTTTTATTTGTAGCTCAGAATAACACGAATCCAATACTCACATTAAGCTAGTTTAATTTTCTATATTATGATAAAATTTGAGACAAAAAAGATAAGACAAAGCATCCAAGTAATCCAATCAATCCCATAATGCATGATGCCATTCATTATTTTTCATTTATAAGCTTTTATTCAATGAGCACCAATGATCAGTTAAGAATAATTATATTAGTTGGCCGATCAACTTGACATGTCCGCACTAAATTGTCCGTAACTTTTGATTTAGAGCTTTGAATGACACGAATGCAAGGCCCATGTTAAGCTAGCTTAATTTTTTATATTGTGAAAAAATTTGACACTGAAATAAATACGACAAAGCGTCCAAGTAATCCAATCCATCCCAAACTCTGTGATGCCATGTATTATTTTTCATTTATAAGCTTTTAGTCAATGAGAACCAATGATCAGTTTAGAATGATCATTCTAACTGGCTGATCAACTTGTCATGTTTGTACTAAATCGTCCATAATATTTAATTTATTGCTCTGAATGACACGAATCCAATTCCCACATTAAGCTAGTTCAATTTTCTTTATTCTCACAAAATTTGAAACAGAACTAGATACAACAATGTGTCCAAGTAATGCAATCTATCCCAAACTGCGTGATGCAATGCTATATGCCTCTTTTATAAGCCTTTACTTAATGAGCACCAATGATCAGTTTAGAGTTATCATTTTACCTTGGCGATCAACTTAACATGCCTGCACTAAATCGTCCATAACTTTTGATTTAGAGATTTGTAAACACGAATCCAATGCCCATGTTAAGCTAGCTCAATTTTCAATAGCATATAAAAATTTGAGATAGAAATAGATATGACAAAGCGTCCACGTAATCCAATCTATCCAAAACTGTTTGATGCCATGCATTATGCACCATTTATAAGCCTTTACTTAAAGAGCACCAATGATCAGTTCAGAATGATCACTTTAACTGGCCGATCAACTTGACATTTACGCACTAAATCATGCGTACCTTTTGATTTAGAGCTCAGAATGACATGAATCTAATGCCCATGATAAGCTAGCTCAATTTTCTATATTGTGACAAAATTTGAGAAATAAATAGATATGAAAAAGCGTTCAAATAATCCATTCCATCCCAAACTATGTGATGCCATGCATTATTCTTCATATATAAGCGTTTACTTAATGAGCACCAATGATAGTTTAGAATGATAATTTTAACTGGCTGATCAACTCGACATGTCGGCACTAAATCGTCCATAACTTTTGATTTGTAGCTTAGAATGACACGAATCCAACGCCCACATTAAGCTAGTTCAATTTTCTATATTGTGAGAAAATTTGAAACAGAACTAAATACGACAATGTATCCAAGTAATCCTATCTATCCCAAACTGCGTGATGCCATGCTTTATGCCTCATTTATAAGCCTTTACTTAATGAGCACCAATGATCACTTGAGAATGATCATTTTAACTCGCTGATCAACTTGATATTCCCCCACTAAATCGTTTGTAACTTCTGAGTTAGAGCTCAGAAAATACGAATCCAATGAACACGTTATGCTAGCTCAAATTTCTATAATGTAACAAAATTTGAGGCAGAAATAGATATGACAAAGCGTCCAAGTAATCCATTCTATCTACAACTATGTGATTCCATGCATAATGCTCCATTTAATACCCTTTACTCAATGAGCACCAATGATCATTTTTGAATGATCACTTTAACTAGCCGATCAACTTGACATGTACGCACTAAATTTGTCCGTAACTTTCGATTTAGAGCTCAGAATGACACGAATCCAATGCCCACTTAAAGCTAGCTCAATTTTCAATGTTGTGACAAAATTTGAGACAGAAATAGATATGACAAAGCGTCCAGGTAATCCAGTCTATCCCAAACTGCGTGATGCCGTGCATTATTCTTCATTTATAAGCTTTTACTCAATGAGCACCAACGATCAGTTTAGAATGATCTTTTAATTGGCCAATCAACTAACAATATTGTCCATAACTTTTAATTTATAGCTCAAAATGACACAAATCCCTATAAACTTGACATGTTTGCACTATATCGTCCATAATTTTTGATTTATAGGTCAGAATGAATTGAATCAATAGCCCACATTAAGCTACTTCAATTTTCTATATTGTGACAAATTTCGCAACTCAAATAGATACGACAGAGCGTCCAAGTAATCCAATCTATCCAAAACTGCGTGATGCGATGCATTATGCTTCATTTATAAGGCTTCACTCAATAAGCACCAATGATCAGTTTAGAATGATCACTTTAACTTGCCAATAACCTTGACATGTCCGCAATAAATCGTCCGTAACTTTTGGTTTAGAGCTCTGAATTACACGAATCCAATGCCCACGTTAAGCTAGCTCAATTTTTTATATTGTGACAAAATTTGAGATAGAAATAGATATGAAAAAAGCGTCCAAGTAATCCAATCCATCCCAAACTGTATGATGCCATGCTTTATGCCTCATTTATAAGCCTTACTTAATGAGACTAATGATTAGTTTAGAACGATCATTTTAACTCGCCGATCAACTTGACATGTCCGCACTAACTCGTCCATAACTTTTGATTTACAGCTCAGAAGCACACGAATCCAATGCCCACGTTAAGCTCGCTCAATTTTCTATAGTGTATAAAAATTTGAGACAGAAATAGATACGACAAAGCATCCAAGTAATCCAATCTATCCAAAACTGTATGATGCCATATATTATGCTTCATTTATAATCCTTTACTCAATCAGCACCAATGATCAGTTTAGAAAGATCACTTTAACTGGCCGATCAACTTGACATGTCCGAAGAAAATCATCTGTAACTTTTGATTTAAAACTCTGAATGACGCGAATCAAATGCCGACGTTAAGCTAGATTGATTTTCTATATTGTCACAAAATTTAAAACAGAAATATATATGACAACGCGTCCAAGTAATCCAATCCTTCCTTAAGTGTCTGATGCCATGCGTTATTTTTCATTCATAAGCTTTTACTCAATGAGCACTAATGATAAGTTTAGAAAGATCATTTTAACTGGCTGATCAACTTTTCATGTTGTCACTAAATCATCCATAACTTTTGATTTATAGCTCAGAATGACACGAATCAATTGCCCACATTAAGCTTGTTCAATATCATATATTGTGACAAAATTTGAAATAGAATTAGATACGACAAAGTGTACAAGTAATCCAATCTATCCCAAACTTCGTGATGCCATGCTTTATGCCTCATTTTAAACCTTACTTAATGAGCACCAATGATCAGTTTAGAATGATCATTTTAACTCGCCAATCAACTTGACATGTCCGCACTAAATGGTCCGTAACTTCTGATTTAGAGCTCAGAAAAACACGAATCCAATGCCCATGTTAAACTAGCTCAGTTTCGACCGTGTAACAAAATTTGAGAAAGAAATAGATACAAAAAAGCATCCAAGTAATCCAGTCAATCCCAAACTGCGTGATGCCATGGATTATTCTTCAATTATAGGTTTTACTCAATGAGCACCAATGATTTGTTTATATTGATCACTTTAACTGGCCGATCAATTTGACATGTACGCACTAAATCGTCCGTACCTTTTCATTTAGAGTTCAGAAACAGACGAATCCAATACCCACGTTAAGCTGGCTCAGTTTTCTATATTGTAACAAAATTTGAGATAGAAATAGATACGACAAAGCATATAAGTAATCCAATCTATCCAAAACTGTGTGATGCCATGCATTATGCTTCATTTATAAGCCTTTACTCGAAGAGCACCAATGCTCAGCTTAGAATGATCACTTTAACTGGCCGATCCACTTGACATTTTTGCACTAAATCGCCCGTAACTTTTGATTTATAGCTCAGAATGACACGAATAAAATGTCCACATTAAGCTAGTTCAATTTTCTATATTGTGACAAAATTTGAGACAGAAATAGATAAGACGAAGCGTCCAAGTAATCCAATCAATTCCATACTACATGATCCCATGCATTATTTTTCATTTATAAGCTTTTATTCAATGAGCACCAATGATTAGTTTCGAATAATAATATTAGCTCGCCGATCAACTTGACATGTCCACGCTAAATTGTCTGTAACTTTTGATTTATAGCTCAGAATGACACGAATCCAATACCCACATTAAGCAAGCTCAATTTACTCTATTTTGACAAAATTTGAGATAGAAATAAAGTCGAAAAAGCATCCAAGTAATCCAATCAATCAAAACTACTTTATGCCATGATTTATGCATCATTTATAAACCTTTACGTAATGAGCACCAACGATCTATTTAGAATGATCACTTTAACTTGCCGATCAACTTTACAAGTCCGCATTAAATTGTCCATAACTTTTGATTTAGACCTCCGAATGACACGAATCCAATGCCCACGTTAAGCTACTCAATTTTCTATATTGTGACAAAATTTGAGACAAAAATAGATACGATAAATTGTCCAAGTAATCCAATCCATCCCAAACTGTTTGATGCCATGCATTATTTTTCATTTATAAGCTTTTAGTGAATGAGCACCAATGATCAATTTAGAATGATCATTTTAACTAGTTGATCTACTTGTCATGTAAGCTAGTTCAACTTTCTATATTTTCACAAAATTTGAAATCGAACTAGATACGACAATAATTCCAAGTAATCCAATCTATCCCAAACTGCGTGATGCAATGCTATATGCCTCAATTATAAGCCTTTACTTAATGAGCACCGATGATCACTTGAGAATGATCATTTTAACTCGCCGATCAACTTCACATGCCTGCACTAAATCGTCCGTAACTTTTGATTTAGAGCTCAGTAAACACGAATCCAATGCCCATGTTAAACTAGCTCAATTTTCTATAATGTAACAAAATATGAGGCAGAAATAGATATGACAAAGCGTCCAAGTAATCCAATCTATCTATAACTATGTGATGCCATGCATTATGCTCCATTTAAAACCCTTTACTCAATGAGCACCAATGATCATTTTTGAATGATCACTTTAACTAGCCAATCAACTTGACATGTACGTAATAAATCATCCGTAACTTTCGATTTAGAGCTGTAAATGACACGAATCCAACGCCCACTTAAAGGTAGCTCAATTTTCAATATATTGACAAAATTTGAGACAGAAATAGATACGAAAAGGTGTCCAAGTAATCCAATCAATCCCAAACCACGTGATGCCATAGATTATGCTTCATTTATAAGCATTTACTAAATGAGTACCAATGATCAGTTTAGAATATTAATATTAACTTGTCGATCCACTTGACATGTACGCACTAAATTATCCGTACATTTTCATTTAGAACTCAGGATTACCCGAATCCAACTCCCACGTTTTAGCACAATTTTCAATACTTTGACAAAATTTGAGATAGAACTAGATATAACAAAGCGTCCAAGTGATCAAATCTATCCAAAACTGCGAGATGCCATGCATCGTGTTTCATTTATAAACCTTTACACAAAAAGCAGCAATGATCAATTTAGAGTGATCATTTTAACTGGCCGATTAACTTGACATATCAGCACTAAATTGTCCATAACTTTTATTTATAGCTTTGAATGACACGAATCCAATGTCCACGTTAAAATAGTTCAATTTTCTATTTTATTACAAAATTTGAGACAAAACTAGAAACGACAAAGTTAATATTAACTGGCCGCTAAACTTGACATGTCCGCACGAAATCGTCTATAACTTATGATTTATTGCTCAAAATGAAACGAATCCAATCCCCACTTTAAGCTAGCTCAATTTTCTATATTGAGACAAAATTGAGAGAGAAATAGATACGACAAAGCATCCAAGTAATCCAATCTATCCCAACTGCGTGATGCTATGCATTATGCTTCATTTATAAGCCTTTACTCAATTAGCAGCATGCTTCATTTATAGCCTTTATTTAATGAGCACCAATGGTCAGTTTAGAATGATCACTTTAACTGGTCGATCAAATTGACATGTCCGCACTAAATAGTCCGTAACTTTTGATTTAGCATTGAGAAACACATGAATCCAGTGCCCACGTTAAGCCAACTCAATTTTGTATAGTGTAACAAAATTTGAGACAGAAATAGATACGACAAAGCGTCCAAATAATCCAACCTATCCCAAACTGCGTGAGGCCATGCATTATGCTTCATTTATAAGCCTTTACTTAATGAGCATCAATGATCAGTTTAGAATGATCACTTTAACTGGCCGATCGACTTGACATGTCCGCACTAAATGGTATATATCTTTTGATTTAGAGCTCAAAATGACACGAATCTGATGCCCATGTTAAGATAACTCTTTTCTATATTTTAACAAAATTTGAGACATAAATAAAGACGAAAAAGCATCCAAGTAATCCCATTTATCCCAAACTGCGTGAGGCCATGCTTTATTCTTCATTTATAAGCTTTTACTTAATGAGCACCAATGATCAGCTTATAATGATCATTTTAACTGGCCGATCAACTTAGCATGTCTGCACTAAATTGCCTGTAACTTTTGATTTATAGCTCAAAATGACACGAATCCAATGCCCACATTAAGCTAGTTCAATTTTCTATATTGTTACAAAATTTGAAACAGAACTACATACAAAAAAGCATTAAGGAAATCCAATATAACTCAAACTGCGTAATCCCATGTATTATGCTTCAGTTATAAGCCTTTACTCAATGGGCACCAATGATCAGTTTAGAATGATTACTTTAACTGGGCGATGAACTTCACATGTCCGCACTAAATTGTACGTATCTTTTGATATAGAGTTCGGAATGACACGAAACCAATGCCCATGTTAAGCTAGCTCAATTTTCTATATTGTGACGACAAAGCATCCAAGTAATCCAGTATATCCAAACTACTTGCTGCCATGCTCTATGCTTCATTATTAGGCTTTCCTAAATGAGCACCAATCATCAGTTTAGAATGATCACTTCAACTGGCCGATCAATTTGACATGTCCGCACTAAATCGTTCGTAACTTTTGTTTTATAGCTCACTATGACACGAATCCAATGGAGATGATAAGCTTTCTCAATTTTCTATATTGTGACAAAATTTGTGACATAAATAGATACGAAAAAGTGTCCAAGTAATCCAATCTATCCCAAACTGTGTGATGCCATGCATTATGCTACATTTATAAGCCTTTACTCAATGAGCACCTATGACCAGTTTAGAATGATCAATTTAACGGGCCGATCAACTTGCAATGTCCGCACTAAATCGTCTGTAACTTTGATTTAGAAATCATAATGACACAATCCAATGCCCACGTTATTCTAGCACAATTTTCTATATTGTGACAAAATTTGAGATGCAAATAGATACAACAAAACGTCTAAGTAATCGAATCCATCCCAAACTGCGTGATGCCATGCATTTTTTTATTTATAAGCTTTTACTCAATGGGCAACAATGATCAGTTTAGAACGATCATTTTAAATGGCTGGCCAACTTGACATGGCTGCACTAAATTGTCCATAACTTTTTTATAGCTCAAAATGACACGAATCCAATGCCCACGTTAAGCTAGTTCAAGTTTCTATATTGCGACAAATTTTGAGACAGAACTAAATATGACAAATCATCCAAGTAATGCAATATATCCCAACCTGCGTGATGTCATGCATTATGGTTAATTTATAAGACTTAACTCAATGACCACCAATGATCACTTTAGAATGAGCACTTTAACTGGCCAATCAACTTGACATGTCCGCACTAAATGATTTGTAGATTTTGATTTAGAGCTTAGAACGACACAAATTCACTGCCCACGTTAAGCTAGTTCAATTTTCTATATTGTGACCAAATATGAGACAGAAATAGACACGACAAAGCGTCCAAGTAATGCAATATATCCCAAACTGCATGATGCCATGCATTATTCTTCATTTATAAGGTTTTACTCAATGAGCACCAATGATCAGTTTAGAATGATCATTTTAAGTGAGCGATCAACTTTACATGTCTGCACTAAATCGTCCATAACTTTTGATTTATAGCTCAGAATGACCAAAATTGATTGCCCATATTAAGCTAGTTCAATTTTCTATATTGTAACATAATTATAAACAAAACTTGATACGACAAAGCACCCAAGTAATCTAATATAACCCAAACTGCGTGATGCCATGCATTATGCTTCATTTAGAAGCCTTTACTCAATGAGCACCAATGATATGTTTAGAATGATCACTTTAACTAGCCGATGAACTTGACATTTCCGTACTAAATCGTCTGTAACTTTTGATGTAGAGCTCAGAAAGACACGAATCCAATGCCCAAGTTAAGCTAGCTCAATTTTCTATATTGTGACAAAATTTAAGACATAAATAGATATGATAAAGCGTCCAAGTAATCCAGTCCATCCAAACTGCCTGATGCCATGCATTATTCTTCATTTATAAGCTTTTACTTAATGAGTACGAATGATTAGTTTTGATTAATCATATTATCTGGCCGATCCACTTGACATGTCCGCACTAAATCGTGCGTAACTTTTGATTTAGAGATCAGAATGATAGGAATCCAATACCCATGTTAAACTAGCTAAATTTTCTATGTTTTGACAAAATTTGAGAAAGAAATAGATACGACAAAGCATTCAACTAATCAATCTGTCCCAAACTCCGTGATGCCAAGCTTTATGCTTCATTTATAGCCTTTACATAATGAGCACCAATGGTCAGTTTAGAATGATCACTTTAACTGATCGATCAACTTGACATGTCCGCAATAAATAGTCTGTAACTTTTGATTTAGCGGTGAGAAACACATGAATCCAGTGCCCACGTTAAGCCAACTCAATTTTGTATAGTGTAACAAAAATTCAGACAGAAATAGATATGACAAACCGTCCAAATAATCCAATCTATACCAAACTGTGTGAGGCTATGCATTATGCTTCATTTATAAGCCTTTACTTAATGAACATCAATGATCAGTTTAGAATGATCACTTTAACTGGCCGATCAACTTGACATGTCTGCACTAAATCATATATCTTTTGATATAGAGCTCAAAACTACACGAATCCAATGCCTACTTTAAGATAACTCAATTTTCTATATTTTAACAAAATTTGAGACATAAATAAAGAACAAAAAGTGTCCAAGTAATCCCATCTATCACAAACTGCGTGATGCCATGCTTTATTCATCATTTATTAGCTTTTACTTAATGAGCACCAATGATCAGCTTATAATGATCATTTTAACTGGCCGATCAACTTAACATGTATGCACTAAATTGCCCATAACTTTTGATTTATGGCTCTGAATGACACGAATCCAATGCCCACATTAAACTATTTCAATTTTCTATATTGTGACAAAATTTGAAACAGAACTACATACAATAAACCATCCAGGAAATCCATTATAACTCAAACTGCGTAATGCCATGTATTATGCTTCATTTATAAGCCTTTACTCAATGGGTACCAATGATCAGTTTGAAATGATAACTTTAACTGGTCGATCAACTTCACATGTCTTCACTAAATTGTACGTATCTTTTGATATAGAGCTCGGAATGACACGAATCCAATGCCCATGTTAAGCTAGCTCAATTTTCTATATTGTGACGACAAAGCATCCAAGTAATCCAATATATCCAAAGTACTTGCTGCCATGCTCTATGCTTCAGTTATAAGGCTTTCCTAAATGAGCACTAATCATCAGCTTTGAATGATCACTTTAACTAGCCGATCAATTTGACATGTCCGCACTAAATCGTTCGTAACTTTTGTTTTATAGCTCAGTATGACACGAATCCAATGGACATGATAAGCTTGTTCAATTTTCTATATTGTGACAAAATTTGTGACATAAATAGATACGAAAAAGTGTCCAAGTAATCCAATCTATCCCAAACTGTGTGATGGCACGCATTATGCTACATTTATAAGCCTTTACTCAATGAGCACCTATGACCAGTTTAAAATGATCAATTTAACGGGCCGATCAACTTGCAATGTCCGCACTAAATTGTCTGTAACTTTTGATTTAGAACTCATAATGACACAATCCAATGCCCACGTTATTCTAGCTCAATTTTCTATATTGTGACAAAATTTGAGACAAAAATAGATACGAGAAAACGTCCAAGTAATCAAATCCATCCCAAACTGCGTGATGCCATGCATATTTTTATTTATAAGTTTTTACTCAATGAGCACCAAGGATAAGTTTAGAATGATCATTTTAAGTGACTGATCAACTTGGCATATCTACACTAAATCGTCCATAACTTTTGATTTATAGCTCATAATGACACGAATGCAATGCCCATAGTAAGCTAGTTCAATTTTATATATTGTGACAAAATTTGAAACAAAACTAGATACAACAAATCTCCCAAGTAATCCAATATAACCCAAACTGTGTGATGCCATTCATTATACTTCATTTAGAAGCCTTTACTCAGTGAGCACCAATGATCAATTTAGAATGATCGCTTTAACTAGCCGATCAACTGGACATTTCCGTACTAAATTGTCCGTAACTTTTGATGTTGAGCTCAGAAAGACACGAATCCAATGCCCAAGTTAAGCTAGCTCAATTTTCTATATTGAGACAAAATTTAAGACAGAATAGATATGATAAAGCGTCCAAGTAATCCAGTCCATCCAAACTGCCTAATGCCATGCATTATTCTTCATTTATAAGCCTTTACTCAATGAGTACCAATGATTAGTTTCGATTAATCATATTAACTGGCCGATCCACTTGACATGTCCACACTAAATCGTCCGTAAATTTTGATTTAGAGCTCAGAATGACACGAATCCAACGCCCACATTAAGCTAGTTCAATTTTCTATATTGTGAGAAAATTTGAAACAGAACTAAATATGACAATGCATCCAAGTAATCCTATCTATCCCAAACTGCGTGATGCCATGCTTTATGCCTCATTTATAAGCCTTTACTTAATGAGCACCAATGATCACTTGAGAATGATCATTTTAACTCGCTGATCAACTTGACATGCCCCCACTAAATCGTCCGTAACTTTTGTGTTAGAGATCAGAAAATACGAATCCAATGAACACGTTAAGCTAGCTCAATTTTCTATAATGTAACAAAATATGAGTCAGAAATAGATATGACAAAGCGTCCAAGTAATCCAATCTATCAATAACTATAGGATGCCATGCATTATGCTCCATTTAATACCCTTTACTCAATGAGCACCAATGATCATTTTTGAATGATCACTTTAACTAGCCGATCAACTTGACATGTGAGCAATAAATCATCCGTAACTTTCGATTTATAGCTCTAAATGACACGAATCCAACGCCCACTTAAAGGTAGCTCAATTTTCAACATATTGACAAAATTTGAGACAGAAATAGATATGACAAAGCATCCAGGTAATCCAGTCTATCTCAAACTGCGTGATGCCGTGCATTATTCTTCATTTATAAGCTTTTACTCAATGAGCACCAACGATCAGTGTATAATGATCTTTTAACTGGCCAATCCACTAACAATATTGTCCATAACTTTTAATTTATAGCTCAGAATGACACGAATCCCTATCAACTTGACATGTTTGCACTATATCATCCGTAACTTTTGATTTATTGGTCAGAATGAATTGAATCAATTGCCCACATTAAGCTACTCCAATTTTCTATATTGTGACAAATTTTGCGACTGAAATAGATACGACAAAGCGTCCAAGTAATCCAATCTATCCAAAACTGCGTGATGCGATGCATTATGATTCATTTATAAGCCTTTACTCAATGAGAACCAATGATCAGTTTAGAATATTCATATAAACTGACCGATCAACTTGACAAGTCCGCACTAAATCGTCCATAACTTTTGATTTAAAGCTTAGAAACACACGAATCCAATGCTCATGTTAAGCTAGATAAATTTTCTATATTTTGATAAAATTTGAGACAACAGTTGAGACGATAAAGCGTCTAAGTAATCCAATCAATATCAAACTGCATGATGCCAGGCTTTATACTTCATTTATAAGCCTTTACTTCATAAGTACCAATGATCAGTTTAGAATGATCACTTTAACTAGCCGATCAACTTGATATGTCCGCATTAAATCATCCGTACCTTTTTTATTTAGAGCTCAGAGTGACATAAATCCAATGCTCATGTTAACCTAGCTCAATTTTCAATATTGTCACAAAATTTGAGAAAGAAATAGATACGACAAAACATCCAAGTAATGCAATCCATTCCAAAATGCGTGATGCCATGCATTATTTTTCATTTATAAGCTTTTACTCAATGAGCACCAACGATCAGTTTAGAATGATCATTTTAACTAGCCGATCAACTTGTCATGTATGCACAAATCATCCATAACTTTTGATTTATAGCTCCGAATGACATGAATCAATTGCCCACATTAAGGTAGTTCAATATCCTATATTGTGACAAAATTTGAAACAGAACTAGATACGACAACACGTCGAAGTAATCCAATCTACCCCAAACTGCGTGATGCCATGCATTATCTCTCATTTGTAAGCATTACATAATGAGCACCAATGATCAGTTTAGAATGATCATTTTAACTCGCCAATCAAGTTGACATGTCCGCACTAAATGGTCCGTAACTTTTGATTTAGAGCTCAGAAACACACGAATCTAATGCCCACGTTAAGCTATTTTATTTTCTACAGTGTAACAAAATTTGAGAAAGAAATAGATACGACAAAGCATCCAAATAATCCAGTCAATCCCAAATTGCGTGATTCCATACATTATTCTTCAATTATAAGCTTTTACTCAATGGGCACCAACGATTAGTTTAGAATAGTCATTTTAACTGGCGGATCAACTTGGCATGTGTGCACTAAATCGTACATAACTTTTGATTTATAGCTCAGAATGACACGAATCGAATGCCCACATTAAGTTAGTTCAATTTTCTGTACTGTGACAAAATTGGAAATGAAACTAGATACGACAAAGCGTCTAAGCAATCCAATCTATTCCAAACTGATTGATGCCATGCATTATGCTTCATTTATAAGCCTTTCCTCAATGACCACCAATGATCAGTTTAGAATGATCATTTTAACTGGCCGATCAACTTAGCATGTATGCACTAAATCATCCGTAACTTTTGATTTAGAGCTATGAGTGACACGAATCCAATGCCTATGTTAAGCTAGCTCAATTTTCTATATCATGACAAAAAATTTGAGAAATAAATGGATACGACAAAGCATCCAAGTAATCCAATCAATCCTAAATTGCGTGATGCCATGCATTATTCTTCATTTATAAACGTTTACTCAATGAGCACCAATGATCAGTTTAGAATGATCATTTTAACTCGTCGATTTACTTGATATGTCTACACTAAATCTTCCATAACTTTTTATTTGTAGCTCAGAATAACACGAATCCAATACTCACATTAAGCTAGTTTAATTTTCTATATTATGATAAAATTTGAGACAAAAAAAGATAAGACAAAGCATCCAAGTAATCCAATCAATCCCATAATGCATGATGCCATTCATTATTTTTCATTTATAAGCTTTTATTCAATGAGCACCAATGATCAGTTAAGAATAATTATATTAGTTGGCCGATCAACTTGACATGTCCGCACTAAATTGTCCGTAACTTTTGATTTAGAGCTTTGAATGACACGAATGCAAGGCCCATGTTAAGCTAGCTTAATTTTTTATATTGTGAAAAAATTTGACACTGAAATAAATACGACAAAGCGTCCAAGTAATCCAATCCATCCCAAACTCTGTGATGCCATGTATTATTTTTCATTTATAAGCTTTTAGTCAATGAGAACCAATGATCAGTTTAGAATGATCATTCTAACTGGCTGATCAACTTGTCATGTTTGTACTAAATCGTCCATAATATTTAATTTATTGCTCTGAATGACACGAATCCAATTCCCACATTAAGCTAGTTCAATTTTCTTTATTCTCACAAAATTTGAAACAGAACTAGATACGACAATGTGTCCAAGTAATGCAATCTATCCCAAAATGCGTGATGCAATGCTATATGCCTCTTTTATAAGCCTTTACTTAATGAGCACCAATGATCAGTTTAGAGTTATCATTTTAACTTGGCGATCAACTTGACATGCCTGCACTAAATCGTCCATAACTTTTGATTTAGAGATTTGTAAACACGAATCCAATGCCCATGTTAAGCTAGCTCAATTTTCAATAGCATATAAAAATTTGAGATAGAAATAGATATGACAAAACGTCCACGTAATCCAATCTATCCAAAACTGTTTGATGCCATGCATTATGCACCATTTATAAGCCTTTACTTAAAGAGCACCAATGATCAGTTCAGAATGATCACTTTAACTGGCCGATCAACATGACATTTACGCACTAAATCGTGCGTAACTTTTGATTTAGAGCTCAGAATGACATGAATCCAATGCCCATGATAAGCTAGCTCAATTTTCTATATTGTGACAAAATTTGAGAAATAAATAGATATGAAAAAGCATTCAAATAATCCATTCCATCCCAAACTATGTGATGCCATGCATTATTCTTCATATATAAGCGTTTACTTAATGAGCACCAATGATAGTTTAGAATGATAATTTTAACTGGCCGATCAACTCGACATGTCGGCACTAATTCGTCCATAAATTTTGATTTGTAACTTAGAATGACACGAATCCAACGCCCACATTAAGCTAGTTCAATTTTCTATATTGTGAGAAAATTTGAAACAGAACTAAATACGACAATGTATCCAAGTAATCCTATCTATCCCAAACTGCGTGATGCCATGCTTTATGCCTCATTTATAAGCCTTTACTTAATGAGCACCAATGATCACTTGAGAATGATCATTTTAACTCGCTGATCAACTTGATATTCCCCCACTAAATCGTTTGTAACTTCTGAGTTAGAGCTCAGAAAATACGAATCCAATGAACACGTTATGCTAGCTCAAATTTCTATAATGTAACAAAATTTGAGGCAGAAATAGATATGACAAAGCGTCCAAGTAATCCATTCTATCTACAACTATGTGATTCCATGCATAATGCTCCATTTAATACCCTTTACTCAATGAGCACCAATGATCATTTTTGAATGATCACTTTAACTAGCCGATCAACTTGACATGTACGCACTAAATTTGTCCGTAACTTTCGATTTAGAGCTCAGAATGACACGAATCCAATGCCCACTTAAAGCTAGCTCAATTTTCAATGTTGTGACAAAATTTGAGACAGAAATAGATATGACAAAGCGTCCAGGTAATCCAGTCTATCCCAAACTGCGTGATGCCGTGCATTATTCTTCATTTATAAGCTTTTACTCAATGAGCACCAACGATCAGTTTAGAATGATCTTTTAATTGGCCAATCAACTAACAATATTGTCCATAACTTTTAATTTATAGCTCAAAATGACACAAATCCCTATAAACTTGACATGTTTGCACTATATCGTCCATAATTTTTGATTTATAGGTCAGAATGAATTGAATCAATAGCCCACATTAAGCTACTTCAATTTTCTATATTGTGACAAATTTCGCAACTCAAATAGATACGACAGAGCGTCCAAGTAATCCAATCTATCCAAAACTGCGTGATGCGATGCATTATGCTTCATTTATAAGGCTTCACTCAATAAGCACCAATGATCAGTTTAGAATGATCACTTTAACTTGCCAATAACCTTGACATGTCCGCAATAAATCGTCCGTAACTTTTGGTTTAGAGCTCTGAATTACACGAATCCAATGCCCACGTTAAGCTAGCTCAATTTTTGATATTGTGACAAAATTTGAGATAGAAATAGATATGAAAAAAGCGTCCAAGTAATCCAATCCATCCCAAACTGTATGATGCCATGCTTTATGCCTCATTTATAAGCCTTACTTAATGAGACTAATGATTAGTTTAGAACGATCATTTTAACTCGCCGATCAACTTGACATGTCCGCACTAACTCGTCCATAACTTTTGATTTACAGCTCAGAAGCACACGAATCCAATGCCCACGTTAAGCTAGCTCAATTTTCTATAGTGTATAAAAATTTGAGACAGAAATAGATACGACAAAGCATCCAAGTAATCCAATATATCCAAAACTGTATGATGCCATGCATTATGCTTCATTTATAATCCTTTACTCAATCAGCACCAATGATCATTTTAGAAAGATCACTTTAACTGGCCGATCAACTTGACATGTCCGAAGAAAATCATCTGTAACTTTTGATTTAAAACTCTGAATGACGCGAATCAAATGCCGACGTTAAGCTAGATTGATTTTCTATATTGTGACAAAATTTAAAACAGAAATATATATGACAACGCCTCCAAGTAATCCAATCCTTCCTTAAGTGTCTGATGCCATGCGTTATTTTTCATTCATAAGGTTTTACTCAATGAGCACTAATGATAAGTTTAGAAAGATCATTTTAACTGGCTGATCAACTTTTCATGTTGTCACTAAATCATCCATAACTTTTGATTTATAGCTCATAATGACACGAATCAATTGCCCACATTAAGCTTGTTCAATATCATACATTGTGACAAAATTTGAAATAGAATTAGATACGACAAAGCATACAAGTAATCCAATCTATCCCAAACTTCGTGATGCCATGCTTTATGCCTCATTTTAAACCTTACTTAATGAGCACCAATGATCAGTTTAGAATGATCATTTTAACTCGCCAATAAACTTGACATGTCCGCACTAAATGGTCCGTAACTTTTGATTTAGAGCTCAGAAAAACACGAATCCAATGCCCACGTTAAACTAGCTCAGTTTCTACCGTGTAACAAAATTTGAGAAAGAAATAGATACAAAAAAGCATCCAAGTAATCCAGTCAATCCCAAACTGCGTGATGCCATGGATTATTCTTCAATTACAGGTTTTACTCAATGAGCACCAATGATTTGTTTATATTGATCACTTTAACTGGCCGATCAATTTGACATTTACGCACTAAATCGTCCGTACCTTTTCATTTAGAGTTCAGAAACAGACAAATCCAATACCCACGTTAAGCTGGCTCAATTTTCTATATTGTAACAAAATCTGAGATAGAAATAGATACGACAAAGCATATAAGTAATCCAATCTATCCAAAACTGTGTGATGCCATGCATTATGCTTCATTTATAAGCCTTTACTCGAAGAGCACCAATGCTCAGTTTAGAATGATCACTTTAACTGGCCGATCCACTTGACATTTTTGCACTAAATCGCCCGTAACTTTTGATTTATAGCTCAGAGTGACACGAATAAAATGTCCACATTAAGCTAGTTCAATTTTCTATATTGTGACAAAATTTGAGACAGAAATAGATAAGATGAAGCGTCCAAGTAATCCAATCAATCCCATACTACATGATCCCATGCATTATTTTTCATTTAGAAGCTTTTATTCAATGAGCACCAATGATTAGTTTCGAATAATAATATTAGCTGGCCGATCAACTTGACATGTCCACGCTAAATTGTCCGTAACTTTTGATTTATAGCTCGGAATGACACGAATCCAATACCCATGTTAAGCAAGCTCAATTTACTCTATTTTGACAAAATTTGAGATAGAAATAGAGTCGAAAAAGCATCCAAGTAATCCAATCTATCAAAACTACTTTATGCCATGATTTATGCATCATTTATAAACCTTTACGTAATGAGCACCAACGATCTGTTTAGAATGATCACTTTAACTTGCCGATCAACTTTACAAGTCCGCATTAAATTGTCCATAACTTTTGATTTAGACCTCCGAATGACACGAATCCAATGCCCACGTTAAGCTACTCAATTTTCTATATTGTGACAAAATTTGAGACAAAAATAGATACGAGAAATTGTCCAAGTAATCCAATCCATCCCAAACTGTTTGATGCCATGCATTATTTTTCATTTATAAGCTTTTAGTGAATGAGCACCAATGATCAATTTAGAATGATCATTTTAACTAGTTGATCTACTTGTCATGTAAGCTAGTTCAATTTTCTATATTTTCACAAAATTTGAAATCGAACTAGATCCGACAATAATTCCAAGTAATCCAATCTATCCCAAACTGCGTGATGCAATGCTATATGCCTCAATTATAAGCCTTTACTTAATGAGCACCGATGATCACTTGAGAATGATCATTTTAACTCGCCGATCAACTTGACATGCCTGCACTAAATCGTCCGTAACTTTTGATTTAGAGCTCAGTAAACACGAATCCAATGCCCACGTTAAACTAGCTCAATTTTCTATAATGTAACAAAATATGAGGCAGAAATAGATATGACAAAGCGTCCAAGTAATCCAATCTATCTATAACTATGTGATGCCATGCATTATGCTCCATTTAATACCCTTTACTCAATGAGCACCAATGATCATTTTTGAATGATCACTTTAACTAGCCGATCAACTTGACATGTACGCAATAAATCATCCGTAACTTTCGATTTAGAGCTCTAAATGACACGAATCCAACGCCCACTTAAAGGTAGCTCAATTTTCAATATATTGACAAAATTTGAGACAGAAATAGATATGACAAAGCGTCCAGGTAATCCAGTCTATCCCAAACTGCGTGATGCCGTGCATTATTCTTCATTTATAAGCTTTTACTCAATGAGCACCAACGATCAGTTTAGAATGATCTTTTAACTGGCCAATCCACTAACAATATTGTCCATAACTTTTAATTTATAGCTCAGAATGACACGAATCCCTATCAACTTGACATGTTTGCACTATATCATCCATAACTTTTGATTTATAGGTCAGAATTAATTGAATCAATTGCCCACATTAAGCTACTTCAATTTTCTATATTGTGACAAATTTTGCGACTGAAATAGATACGACAAAGCGTCCAAGTAATCCAATCTATCCAAAACTGCGTGATGCGACGCATTATGCTTCATTTATAAGCCTTCACTCAATAAGCACCAATGATCAGTTTAGAATGATCACTTTAACTGGCCGATCAACTTGATATGTCCGCACTAAATCGTCCGTAACTTTTAATTTAGAGCTCTGAATTACACGAATCCAATGCCCACGTTAAGGTAGCTAGAGTTTTCTATATTGTAACAAAATTTGAGACATAAATAGATAAGAAAAAGTGTCAAACTAATCCAATCTATCCAAAATTGTGTGATGCCATGCATTATGATTCATTTATAAGCCTTTACTCAATGAGAACAAATGATCAGTTTAGAATAATCATATAAACTGACCGATCAACTTGACAAGTCCGCACTAAATCGTCCGTAACTTTTGATTTAAAGCTTAGAAACACACGAATCCAATGGTCATGTTAAGCTAGATAAATTTTCTATATTTTGATAAAATTTGAGACAACAGTTGAGACGATAAAGCGGCTAAGTAATCCAATCAATATCAAACTGCATGATGCCATGCTTTATACTTCATTTATAAGCCTTTACTTCATAAGTACCAATGATCAGTTTTGAATGATCACTTTAACTAGCCGATCAACTTGACATGTCCGCATTAAATCATCCGTACCTTTTTGATTTAGAGCTCAGAGTGACATAAATCCAATGCTCATGTTAACCTAGCTCAATTTTCAATATTGTCACAAAATTTGAGAAAGAAATATATACGACAAAACATCCAAGTAATGCAATCCATTCCAAAATGCGTGATGCCATGCATTATTTTTCATTTATAAGCTTTTACTCAATGAGCACCAACGATCAGTTTAGAATGATCATTTTAACTAGCCGATCAACTTGTCATGTATGCACAAATCGTCCATAACTCTTGATTTATAGCTCCGAATGACACGAATCAGTTGCCCACATTAAGGTAGTTCAATATCCTATATTGTGACAAAATTTGATCATTTTAACTCGCCAATCAAGTTGACATGTCCGCACTAAATGGTCCGTAACTTTTGATTTAGAGCTCAGAAACACATGAATCTAATGCCCACGTTAAGCTATTTTATTTTCTACAGTGTAACAAAATTTGAGAAAGAAATAGATACGACAAAGCATCCAAATAATCCAGTCAATCCCAAACTGCGTGATTCCATACATTATTCTTCAATTATAAGCTTTTACTCAATGGGCACCAACGATTAGTTTAGAATAGTCATTTTAACTGGCGGATCAACTTGGCATGTGTGCACTAAATCGTACATAACTTTTGATTTATAGCTCAGAATGACACGAATCGAATGCCCACATTAAGTTAGTTCAATTTTCTGTACTGTGACAA
Organism: Pugionium cornutum; assembly: GCA_018901935.1. NCBI lineage: Eukaryota > Viridiplantae > Streptophyta > Magnoliopsida > Brassicales > Brassicaceae > Pugionium > Pugionium cornutum. The sequence goes on along the minus strand of CM032164.1, from coordinate 11,931,131 downwards.
AATTGGAAATGAAACTAGATACGACAGAGCGTCTAAGCAATCCAATCTATTCCAAACTGATTGATGTCATGCATTATGCTTCATTTATAAGCCTTTACTCAATGAGCACCAATGATCAGTTTAGAATGATCATTTGAACTGGCCGATCAACTTAGCATGTATGCACTAAATCATCCGTAGTTTTTGAGATAGAGCTATGAGTGACACGAATCCAATGCCTATGTTAAGCTAGCTCAATTTTCTATATCATGACAAAAATTTGAGAAATAAATGGATACGACAAAGCATCCAAGTAATCCAATCAATCCTAAACTGCGTGATGCCATGCATTATTCTTCATTTATAAACGTTTACTCAATGAGCACGAATGATCAGTTTAGAATGATCATTTTAACTCGTCGATCTACTTGATATGTCTGCACTAAATCTTCCATAACTTTTTATTTGTAGCTCAGAATAACACGAATCCAATACTCACATTAAGCTAGTTCAATTTTCTATATTATGATAAAATTTGAGACAAAAATAGATAAGACAAAGCGTCCAAGTAACCCAATCAATCCCATAATGCATGATGCCATTCATTAGTTTTCATTTATAAGCTTTTATTCAATGAGCACCAATGATCAGTTTAGAATAATTATATTAGTTGGCCGATCAACTTGACATGTCCGCACTAAATTGTCCGTAACTTTTGATTTAGAGCTTTGAATGACACGAATGCAATGCCCACGTTAAGCTAGCTTAATTTTTTATATTGTGAAAAAATTTGACACCAAAATATAAACGACAAAGCGTCCAAGTAATCCAATCCATCCCAAACTCTGTGATGCCATGTATTATTTTTCATTTATAAGCTTTTAGTCAATGAGAACCAATGATCAGTTTAGAATGATCATTCTAACTGGCTGATCAACTTGTCATGTTTGCACTAAATCGTCCATAACATTTAATTTATTGCTCCGAATGACACGAATCCAATCCCCACATTAAGCTAGTTCAATTTTCTTTATTCTCACAAAATTTGAAACAGAACTAGATACGACAATGTGTCCAAGTAATCCAATCTATCCCAAACTGCGTGATGCAATGCTATATGCCTCTTTTATAAGCCTTTACTTAATGAGCACAAATGATCAGTTTAGAATGATCATTTTAACTTGGCGATCAACTTGACATGCCTGCACTAAATCATCCATAACTTTTGATTTAGAGATTTGTAAACACGAATCCAATGCCCATGTTAAGCTAGCTCAATTTTCAATAGCATATAAAAATTTGAGATAGAAATAGATATGACAAAGCGTCCACATAATCCAATCTATCCAAAACTGTTTGATGCCATGCATTATGCACCATTTATAAGCCTTTACTTAAAGGGCACCAATGATCAGTTCAGAATGATCACTTTAACTGGCCGATCAACTTGACATTTACGCACTAAATCGTGCGTAACTTTTGATTTAGAGCTCAGAATGACATGAATCCAATGCCCATGATAAGCTAGCTCAATTTTCTATATTGTGACAAAATTTGAGAAATAAATAGATATGAAAAAGCGTTCAAATAATCCATTCCATCCCAAACTATGTGATGCCATGCATTATTCTTCATATATAAACGTTTACTTAATGAGCACCAATGATAGTTTAGAATGATAATTTTAACTGACCGATCAACTCGACATGTCGGCACTAAATCGTCCATAACTTTTGATTTGTAGCTTAGAATGACACGAATCCAACGCCCACATTAAGCTAGTTCAATTTTCTATATTGTGAGAAAATTTGAAACAGAACTAAATACGACAATGTATCCAAGTAATCCTATCTATCCCAAATTGCGTGATGCCATGCTTTATGCCTCATTTAAAAGCCTTTACTTAATGAGCACCAATGATCACTTGAGAATGATCATTTTAACTTGCTGATCAACTTGATATTCCCCCACTAAATCGTTCGTAACTTCTGAGTTAGAGCTTAGAAAATACGAATCCAATGAACACGTTATGCTAGCTCAATTTTCTATAATGTAACAAAATCTGTGGCAGAAATAGATATGACAAAGCGTCCAAGTAATCCATTCTATCTACAACTATGTGATGCCATGCATAGTGCTCCATTTAATACCCTTTACTCAATGAGCACCAATGATCATTTTTGAATGATCACTTTAACTAGCCGTTCAACTTGACATGTACGCACTAAATCGTCCATAACTTTCGATTTAGAGCTCAGAATGACACGAATCCAATGCCCACTTAAATCTAGCTCAATTTTCAATATTGTGACAAAATTTGAGACAGAAATAGATATGACAAAGCGTCCAGGTAATCCAGTCTATCCCAAACTGCGTGATGCCGTGCATTATTCTTCATTTATAAGCTTTTACTCAATGAGCACCAACGATCAGTTTAGAATGATCTTTTAATTGGCCAATCAACTAACAATATTGTCCATAACTTTTAATTTATAGCTCAAAATGACACAAATCCCTATAAACTTGACATGTTTGCACTATATCGTCCATAATTTTTGATTTATAGGTCAGAATGAATTGAATCAATAGCCCACATTAAGCTACTTAAATTTTCTATATTGTGACAAATTTTGCAACTGAAATAGATACGACAAAGCATCCAAGTAATCCAATCTATCCAAAACTGCGTGATGCGACACATTATGCTTCATTTATAAGGCTTCACTCAATAAGCACCAATGATCAGTTAAGAATGATCACTTTAACTTGCCAATAACCTTGACATGTCCGCATTAAATCGTCCGTAACTTTTGATTTAGAGCTCTGAATTACACGAATCCAATGCCCACGTTAAGCTACCTCAATTTTTGATATTGTGACAAAATTTGAGATAGAAACAGATATGAAAAAAGCGTCCAAGTAATCCAATCCATCCCAAACTGTATGATGCCATGCTATATGCCTCATTTATAAGCCTTACTTAATGAGACTAATGATTAGTTTAGAACGATCATTTTAACTCGCCGATCAACTTGACATGTCCGCACTAACTCGTCCATAACTTTTGATTTACAGCTCAGAAGCGCACGAATCCAATGCCCACGTTAAGCTAGCTCAATTTTCTATAGTGTATAAAAATTTGAGACAGAAATAGATACGACAAAGCATCCAAGTAATCCAATCTATCCAAAACTGTATGATGCCATGCATTATGCTTCATTTATAATCCTTTACTCAATCAGCACCAATGATCAGTTTAGAATGATCACTTTAACTGGCCGATCAACTTGACATGTCCGAAGAAAATCATCTGTAACTTTTGATTTAAAACTCTGAATGACGCGAATCAAATGCCGACGTTAAGCTAGATTGATTTTCTATATTGTAACAAAATTTAAAACAGAAATATATATGACAACGGTTCCAAGTAATCCAATCCTTCCTAAGGTGTCTGATGCCATGCGTTATTTTTCATTTAAGCTTTTACTCAATGAGCACTAATGATCAGTTTAGAAAGATCATTTTAACTGGCCGATCAACTTTTCATGTCGTCACTAAATCATCCATAACTTTTGATTTATAGCTCAGAATGACACGAATCAATTGCCCACATTAAGCTTGTTCAATATCCTATATTGTGACAAAATTTGAAATAGAATTAGATACGACAAAGCGTACAAGTAATCCAATCTATCCCAAACTTCGTGATGCCATGCTTTATGCCTCATTTTAAACCTTACTTAATGAGCACCAATGATCAGTTTAGAATGATCATTTTAACTCGCCAATCAACTTGACATGTCCGCACTAAATGGTCTGTAACTTCTGATTTAGAGCTCAGAAAAACACGAATCCAATGCCCAAGTTAAACTAGCTCAGTTTTCTACCGTGTAACAAAATTTGAGAAAGAAATAGATACAAAAAAGCATCCAAGTAATCCGGTCAATCCCAAACTGCGTGATGCCATGGATTATTCTTCAATTATAGGTTTTACTCAATGAGCACCAATGATTTGTTTATATTGATCACTTTAACTGGCCGATCAATTTGACATGTACGCACTAAATCGTCCGTACCTTTTCATTTAGAGTTCAGAAACAGACGAATCCATAACCCACGTTAAGCTGGCTCACTTTTCTATATTGTAAAAAAATTTGAGATAGAAATAGATACGACAAGCATATAAGTAATCCAATCTATCCAAAACTGTGTGATGCCATGCATTATGCTTCATTTATAAGCCTTTACTCGAAGAGCACCAATGATCAGTTTAGAATGATCACTTTAATTGGCTGATCAACTAGACATTTCTGCACTAAATCGCCCGTAACTTTTGATTTATAGCTCAGAATGACACGAATAAAATGTCCACATTAAGCTAGTTCAATTTTCTATATTGTGACAAAATTTGAGACAGAAATAGATAAGACGAAGCGTCCAAGTAATCCAATCAATCCCATACTACATGATCCCATGCATTATTTTTCATTTATAAGCTTTTATTCAATGAGCACCAATGATTAGTTTTGAATAATAATATTGGCCGGCTGATCAACTTGACATGTCCACGCTAAATTGTCCGTAACTTTTGATTTATAGCTCAGAATGGCACGAATCCAATACCCACGTTAAGCAAGCTCAATTTACTCTATTTTGACAAAATCTGAGATAGAAATAGAGTCGAAAAAGCATCCAAGTAATCCAATCTATGAAAACTACTTTATGCCATGATTTATGCATCATTTATAAACCTTTACGTAATGAGCACCAACGATCTGTTTAGAATGATCACTTTAACTTGCCGATCAACTTTACAAGTCCGCATTAAATTGTCCATAACTTTTGATTTAGACCTCCGAATGACACGAATCCAATGCCCACGTTCAGCTACTCAATTTTCTATATTGTGACAAAATTTGAGACAAAAATAGATACGATAAATTGTCCAAGTAATCCAATCGATCCGAAACTGTTTGATGCCATGCATTATTTTTGATTTATAAGCTTTTAGTGAATGAGCACCAATGATCAATTTAGAATGATCATTTTAACTAGTTGATCTACTTGTCATGTAAGCTAGTTCAATTTTCCATATTTTCACAAAATTTGAAAACGAACTAGATACGACAATATTTCCAAGTAATCCAATCTATCCCAAACTGCGTGATGCAATGCTATATGCCTCAATTATAAGCCTTTACTTAATGAGTACCAATGATCAGTTTAGAATGATCATTTTAACTCGCCTATCAGCTTGACATGCCTGCACTAAATCGTCCGTAACTTTTGATTTAGAGCTCAGTAAACACGAATCCAATGCCCACGTTAAACTAGCTCAATTTTATATACCATATAAAAATTTGAGACTTAAATAGATATGACAAAATGTCCAAGTAATCCAATCAATCCAAAACTTTCTGATGTCATGCATTATGCTCCATTTATAAGCCTTTACTTAATGAGCACCAGTGCGTAGTTTAGAATGATCACTTTAATTGGCCGATCACTTGACATGTACGCACTAAATCGTGCGTAAATTTTGATTTAGAGCTCAGAATGACACAAATCCAATGGCCATGTTAATCTAGCTCAATTTTATATATTGTGACAAAATTTGAGAAATAAATAGATATGAAAAAGCATTCAAATAATCCATTCCATCTCAAACTACGGGATGCCATGCATTATTTTTCTTTTATAAGCGTTTACTCAATGAGCACCAATGATCAGTTTAGAATGATCATTTTAACTGGCCGATCAACTCGACATGTCTGCGCTTAATTGTCCATAAGTTTTGATTTGTAGCTTAGAATGACATGAATCCAATGCCACATTAAGCTTGTTCAATTTTCTATATTGTGACGAAATTTGAAACAGAACTAAATACGATAATGCATCCATGTAATCCAATCTATCCCAAATTGCGTGATGGCATGCTTTATGCCTCATTTATAAGCCTTTACTTAATGAGCACCTATGATCACTTTAGAATGATCATTTTAACTCGCCGATAAACTTGACATGCCCCCACTAAATCGTGCGTAGCTTTTGAGTTAGAGCTCAGAAAGTACGAATCCAATGAACACGTTAAGCTATCTCAATTTTCTATAATGTAACAAAATCTGAGGCAGAAATAGATATGATAAAGGGTCCAAGTAATCCAATCTATCCACAACTGTGTGATGCCCTGCATAATGCTCCATTTATAAGCCTTTAATCAATGAGCACCAATGATTAGTCTTGAATGATCACTTTAACTAGCCGATCAACTTGACATGAACGCACTAAATCGTCCGTAACTTTCGATTTAGAGCTCAGAATGATACGAATCCAATGCCCACTTTAAGCTAGCTCAATTTTCTATATTGTGAAAAAATTTGAGATAGAAATAGATATGAAAAAGCGTCCAGGTAATCCAGTCCATCCCAAACTGCGTGATGTCGTACATTATTCTTCATTTATAAGCTTTTACTCAATGAGCACCAACGATCAGTTTAGAATGATCATTTTAACATCCTGATCAACTTGACATGTTTGCAATATATCATCCATAACTTTTGATTTATAGGTCAGAATGACACGAATCATTTGCCCACATTAAGCTACTTCAATTTTCTATATTGTGACAAAATTTGAGACCGAAATAGATACGACAAAGCGTCCAAGTAATGTAATCTATCCTAAACTGCGTGATGCGATGCATTATGCTTCATTTATAAGCCTTCACTTAATGAGCACCAATGATTAATTTAGAATAATCACTTTAACTGGCCGATCAACTTGACATGTCCGCACTAAATCGTTTGTAACTTTTGATTTATAGCTCTGAATGTCACGAATCCAATGCCCACGTTAAGCTAACTCAATTTTTGATATTGTGACAAAACTTGAGATAGCAATATATACAACAAAGCTTACAAGTAATCCAATCCATCCTGAACTGTATGATACTATGCTTTATGCCTCATTTATAAACCTTACTTAATGATCACTAATGATTAGTTTAGAATGATCATTTTAACTCGCATATCAACTTGACATGTCCGCACTAACTTGTCCATAACTTTTGATTTAGAGCTTAGAAACACACGAATCCAATGCCCACGTTAAGCTAGCTTAATTTTCTATAGTGTAAAAAAATTTGAGACAGAAGTAGATACGACAAAGTATCCAAGTAATCCAATCTATCCAAAACTTTGTGATGCCATGCATTAGCACCAATGAACAGTTTAAAATGATCAGCTTCATTTCTAATCCTTTACTCAATCAGCACCAATGTTCAGTTTAGAATGATCACTTTAACCGTCCGATCAACTTGACATGTCCGCACTAAATCATCTATAACTTTTGATTTATAGCTCAATTTTCTATATTGTGACAAAATTAGAGACAGAAATATATATGACAAAGCGTCCAAGTAATCCAATCCTTCCCTAACTGTCTGATGCCATGCATTCTTTCTCATTTATAAGCTTTTACTCAATGAGCACCAATGATCAATTTATAATGATCATTTTAACTGGCCGATCAACTTGTCATGTATGCACTAAATCGTCCGTAATTTTTGATGTATAGCTCAGAATGACACGAATCAATTGCCCACATTAAACTTTTTCAATATCCTATATTATGAAAAAATTTGAAATAGAACTAGATACGACAAAGCGTTCCAGTAATCCAATCTATCCCAAACTGCGTTATGCCATGCTTTATTCCTCATTTATAAACCTTACTTAATGAGTACCAATGATCAGTTTAGAATGGTCATTTTAACTCGCCAATCAACTTGACATGTCCGCACTAAATGGTCATTTTAACTCGCCAATCAACGAATCCAATGCCCTTGTTAAGCTATCTCAATTTGCTATAGTGTAACAATATTTGAGAAAGAAATAGATATGACAAAGCGTCCAAGTAATCCAGTCAATTCCAAACTGTGTGATGGCATGCATTATCTTCAATTATAAGCTTTTACACAATGAGCACCAACGATTAGTTTAGAATGATCATTTTAACTACCGGATCAACTTGACATGTGTGCACTAAATCGTCCATAACTTATGATTTATAGCTTAGAATGACACGAATCGAATGCCTACATTAAGCAAGTTCAACTTTCTATATTGTGACAAAATTTGAAACAAACTAGATACGAGAAAGCGTCCAAGTAATCTAATCTATTCCAAAATGCTTGGTGCCATGCATTATGCTTCATTTATAAGCCTTTACTCAATGAGCACCAATGATCAGTTTAGAATGATCATTTTAACTGCCCGATCAACTTGGCATGCACACACTAAATCGTCCGTAACATTTGATTTAGAGCTCAGAATGACACGAATTCAATGTCTACGTTAAACTTGCTCAATTTTTTATACTATGACAAAATTTGAGAAATAAATAGATACGTAAAAGCTTCCAAATAATCCAGTATATCCCAAACCGCGTGATTCCATGCATTATTCTTCATTTATAAGCGTTTACTCAATGAGCACCAATTATCAGTTTAGAAGGATCATTTTAACTCGATGATCTACTTGACATGTCTGCACTAAATCGTACATTACTTTTGATTTGTACCTCAGAATGACACGAATCCAATGCCCACATTAATCTAGTTCAATTTTCTATATTGTGAAACAATTTGAGACATAAATAGATAAGACAAAGCGTCCAAGTAATCCAATCAATCCCAGACTGCAAGATGCCATGAATTATTTTCATTGATAAGGTTTTATTCAATGAGCACCAATGATCAGTTTCGAATAATCATATTAGCTGGCCGATCAACTTGACATGTCCACACTAAATCTTCTATAACTTTTGATTTATATCTCAGAATGACACAAATCCAATTTACACATTAAACAAGCTCAATTTACTCTATTTTGACAAAATTTGTGATAGAAAGAGAGACGACAAAGCATCCAAGTAATCCTTGCTATCCAAACTACCTTATGCCATGATTTATGCTTCATTTATAAACATTTACTTAATGAGCATCAATGATCTCTTTAGAATGATCACTTTAACTTGCCACTCAACTTGACATGTCCGCACAAAATTATCCAATGCCCATTTTAAGCTAGCTCAATTTTCTATATTGTGACAAAATTTGAGATAGAAATAGATACGACAAAGCATCCCAGTAATCCAATACATCCCAAACTGTGTGATGCCATGCATTATTTTTCATTTATAAGCTTTTAGTCAATGAGCACCAATGATCAGTTTAGAATGATCATTTTAAGCAACACCAACCATCTGTTTAAAATGATAGTTTTAACTGGCCGATCAACTTGACATGTTTGTACTATATCGTCCATAACTTTTGATTTATAGGTCACAATTACACGAATCAATTGCCCACAATAAGCTAGTTCAATTTTCTATATTGTGACAAAATTTGGGACTTAACTAGATACGACAAAGCATCTAAGTAATCTAATATATCTTACACTGCGTGATGCCATGCATTATAATTCATTTATAAGCGTTTACTCAATGAGAACCAATGATCAGTTTAGAATGATCATTTTAACTGGCCGATCTACTTGACATGTATGCACAAAATTGTCCATATCTTTTGATTTGTAGCTCAAAATGACACAAATCCAATGTCCACATTAACCTAGCTCAATTTTCTATATTGTGATAAAATTTGAGACCGATATAGATTCGACAAAGCGTCAAAGTAATCCAATCCATCCCAAACTGCGTGATGCCAAGCATTATTTTTCATTTATAAGCTTTTACTCAGTGAGCACTAATGATCAGTTTAGAATAATCATATTAGCTGGCCGATCAACTTGACATGTCCACACTAAATCGTCCCTAACTTTTGATTTGTAGCTCATAATGACACAAATCCAATGCCCACGTAAAGCAAAATCAATTTCTCTATTTTTACTATATTTAAGATAGAAAAAGAGACGACAAAGCGTCCACGTAATCCAATCCATCCAAACTACTTGATGCCATGCATTATTCGCCATTTATAAGCCTTTACTTAATGAGCACCAATGATCTGCTTTGAATGATCACTTTAACTTGCCACTCAACTTGACATATCCGCACTAAATTGTCCGTAACTTTTGATTTAGAGCTCAGAATGACACGAAACTAATGCCCACGTTACGCTAGCTCAATTTTATATATTGCAACTAAATTTAAGACCCGAATAGATATGACAAAGCGTCCAAGTAATCCAATCACTCCCAAACTGCGTGATGCCATGCATTCTTTTTCATTTATAAGCTTTTACTCAATTAGAACCAGTGATCAGTTCAGAATGATCCTTTTAATTGGCCGATAACCTTGTCATATTTGCACTAAATCATCCATAAGTTTTGATTTATTGCTCTGAAGGACACGAATACAATGGCCACCTCAGGCTAGTTCAATTTTCTATACTGTGACAAAATTTGAAACAGAACTAGATACGTCAAAGCGTCCAAGTAATCCAATCTATCCCAAACTGCATGCTGTCATGCTTTACGCCTCATTTATAAGCCTTTACTTAATGAGCACCAAGGATCAGTTTAGAATGATCATTTTAACTCGCCAATCAACTTGACAAGCTCGCCCTAAATCGTCCATAACTTTTGATTTAGAGCTCAAAAACAAAGAATGCAATGCCCACGTTAAGCTAGCTCAATTTTGTATAGCGTAACAAAATTTGAGACAGAAATAGATATGACAAAGCGTCCATGTAATCCAATCTATCCAAAACTGTGTGATGCCATGCATTATGCTCCATTTTTAAGCCTTTACTTAATGAGCACCAATGATTAGTTTATAATGATCACTATAACTGGCCGATCAACTTGACATGTCCGTACTAAATCATCCGTAACTTTTGATTTAGAGCTCTGAATGACACAAACCCAATGCCCATGTTAAGTAGCTCAATTGTCTATAATGTAAAAAAAATTTGAGAAATAAATACATATGACAAAGCATTCAAGTAATCCAGTATATCTCAAACTACGTGATGCCATGAATTATTCTTAATTTATAAGCGTTTACTCAATGAGCACCAATGATCAGTTTAGAATGATCATTTTAACTTTCCGATCAGTTTGACATGTCTGCATTATATAGTCCATAACTTTTGATTTATAGGTCAGAATGACACGAATCAATTGCCCACATTAAGCTAGTTCAATTTTATGTATTGTGACAAAATTTTGAGACACAACTAGATACGAAAAAACGTTCAAGTAATCCAATCTATCCCAAACTGCGTTATGCAATGCGTTATGCTTCATTTCTAAGCCTTTACTCAATGAGCACCAATGATCAGTTTAGAATGATCATTTTAATTGGCCGATCTACTTGACATGTATGCACTAAATTTTCCATATCTTTTGATTTGTATCTCAAAATGACACAAATCCAATGCCCACATTAACCTAGCTCAATTTTCTATATTGTGATAAAATTTGACACCGATATAGATTCGACAAAGCGTCAAAGTAATCCAATCCATTCCAAACTGCATGATGCCAAACATTATTTTTCATTTATAAGCTTTTACTCAATGAGCACTAATGATCAGTTTAGTATTAGCTGGCCGATCAACTTGACATGTCTACACAAAATCGTCCCTAACTTTTGATTTGTAGCTTATAATGACACAAATCCAATGCGCACGTTAAGCAAAATCAATTTTCTCTATTTTGATAATATTCGAGATAGAAATAGAGACGACAAAGCGTCCATGTAATCCAATCTATCAAAACTACTTGATGCCATGCATTATTCGCCATTTATAAGCCTTTACTTAATGAGCACCAATGATCTGCTTAGAATGATCACTTTAACTTGCCACTCAACTTGACATATCCACACTAAATTGTCCGTAACTTTTGACTTAGAGCTCAGAATGACACGAAACTAATGCCCACGTTACGCTAGCTCAATTATCTATATTGTGACTAAATTTAAGACACGAATAGATATGACAAAGCTTCCAAGTAATCCAATCCCTCCCAAACTGTGTGATGCCATGCATTCTTTTTCATTTATAAGCTTTTACTCAATGAGAACCAATGATCAGTTTAGAATTATCCTTTTAATTGGCTGATAACCTAGTCATATTTGCACGAAATCGTCCATAACTTTTGATTTATTGCTCTGAAGGAGACGAATCCAATGGCCACATTAAGCTAGTTCAATTTTCTATACTGTGACAAAATTTGAAACAGAACTAGATACGTCAAAGCGTTCAAGTAATCCAATCTATCCAAAACTGCATGTTGTCATGCTTTATGCCTCATTTATAAGCCTTTACTTAATGAGCACCAATGATCAGTTTAGAATGATCATTTTAACTCGCCGATCAACTTGACAAGCTCGCCCTAAATCGTCCATAACTTTGATTTAGAGCTCAGCAACCAAGAATCCAATGCCCACGTTAAGCTAGCTCAATTTTGCATAGCGTAACAAAATTTGAGACAGAAATAGATATGACAAAGCGTCCATGTAATCCAATCTATCCAAAACTGTGTGATGCCATGCATTACGCTCCATTTTTAAGCCTTTACTTAATGAGCACCAATGATTAGTTTATAATGATCACTATAACTGGCCGATCAACTTGACATGTCCGTACTAAATCATCCGTAACTTTTGATTTAGAGCTCTGAATGACACAAACCCAATGCCCATGTTAAGTAGCTCAATTGTCTATAATGTCAAAAAAAATTTGAGAAATAAATACATATGACAAAGCTTTCAAGTAATCCAGTATATCTCAAACTACGTGATGCCATGAATTATTCTTAATTTATAAGCGTTTACTCAATGAGCACCAATGATCAGTTTAGAATGATCATTTTAAATTTCCAATCAGTTTGACATGTCTGCATTATATAGTCCATAACTTTTGATTTATAAGTCAGAATGACACGAATCAATTGCCCACATTAAGCTAGTTCAATTTTCTGTATTGTGACAAAATTTTGAGACACAACTAGATACGAAAAAACGTTCAAGTAATCCAATCTATCCCAAACTGCGTTATGCAATGCATTATGCTTCATTTCTAAGCCTTTACTCAATGAGCACCACTGATCAGTTTAGAATGATCATTTTAATTGGCCGATCTACTTGACATGTATGCACTAAATTGTCCATATCTTTTGATTTGTATCTCAGAATGACACAAAACCATTGCCCACATTAACCTTGCTCAATTTTCTATATTGTGATAAAATTTGAGACCGATATAGATTCGACAAAGCGTCAAAGGAATCCAATCCATTCCAAACTGCATGATGCCAAACATTATTTTTCATTTATAAGCTTTTACTCAATGAGCACTAATGATCAGTTTAGAATAATCATATTAGCTGGCCGATCAACTTGACATGTCCACACTAAATCGTCCCTAACTTTTGATTTGTAGCTTATAATGACACAAATCCAATGCGCACGTTAAGCAAAATCAATTTTCTCTATTTTGACAATATTTGAGATAGAAATAGAGACGACAAAGCGTCCACGTAATCCAATCTATCCAAACTACTTGATGCCATGCATTATTCGCCATTTATAAGCCTTTACTTAATGAGCACCAATGATCTGCTTAGAATGATCACTTTAACTTTCCACTCAACTTGACATATCCACACTAAATTGTCCGTAACTTTTGATTTAGAGCTCAGAATGACACGAAACTAATGCCCACGTTAGGCTAGCTCAATTATCTATATTGTGACTAAATTTAAGACACGAATAGATATGAAAAAGCTTCCAAGTAATCCAATCCCTCCCAAACTGTGTGATGCCATGCATTCTTTTTCATTTATAAGCTTTTACTCAATGAGAACCAATGATCAGTTTAGAATTATCCTTTTAATTGGCTGATAACCTAATCATATTTGCACGAAATCGTCCATAACTTTTGATTTATTGCTCTGAAGGAGACGAATCCAATGGCCACATTAAGCTAGTTCAATTTTCTATACTGTGACAAAATTTGAAACAGAACTAGATACGTCAAAGCGTCCAAGTAATCCAATCTATCCAAAACTGCATGTTGTCATGCTTTATGCCTCATTTATAAGCCTTTACTTAATGAGCACCAATGATCAGTTTAGAATGATCATTTTAACTCGCCAATCAACTTGACAAGCTCGCCCTAAATCGTCCATAACTTTTGATTTAGAGCTCAGAAACCAAGAATCCAATGCCCACGTTAAGCTAGCTCAATTTTGTATAGCGTAACAAAATTTGAGACAGAAATAGATATGACAAAGCGTCCATGTAATCCAATCTATCCAAAACTGTGTGATGCCATGCATTATGCTCCATTTTTAAGCCTTTACTTAATGAGCACCAATGATTAGTTTATAATGATCACTATAACTGGCCGATCCACTTGACATGTCCGCACTAAATCATCCGTAACTTTTGATTTAGAGCTCTGAATGACACAAACCCAATGCCCATGTTAAATAGCTCAATTGTCTATATTGTAAAAAAATTTGAGAAATAAATACATATGACAAAGCATTCAAGTAATCCAGTATATCTCAAACTACGTGATGCCATGAATTATTCTTAATTTATAAGCGTTTACTCAATGAGCACCAATGATCAATTTAGAATGATCATTTTAACTTGCCGATCAACTTGACATGTCTACATTATATAGTCCATAACTTTAGATTTATAGGTCAGAATGAGACGAATCAATTGCCCACATTAAGTTAGTTCAATTTTCTGTATTGTGACAAAATTTTGAGACACAACTAGATACGAAAAAACATTCAAGTAATCCAATCTATCCCAAACTGCGTTATGCAATGCATTATGCTTCATTTCTAAGCCTTTACTCAATGAGCACCAATGATCAGTTTAGAATGATCATTTTAATTGGCCGATCTACTTGACATGTATGCACTAAATTGTCCATATCTTTTGATTTGTATCTCAGAATAACTCAAATCCAATGCCCACATTAACCTAGCTCAATTTTCTATATTGTGATAAAATTTGAGACCGATATAGATTAGACAAAGCGTCAAAGTAATCCAATCCATTCCAAACTGCATGATGCCAAACATTATTTTTCATTTATAAGCTTTTACTCAATGAGCACTAATGATCAGTTTAGAATAATCATATTAGCTGGCCGATCAACTTGACATGTCCACACTAAATCGTCCCTAACTTTTGATTTGTAGCTTATAATGACACAAATCCAAGGCGCACGTTAAGAAAAATCATTTTTCTCTATTTCGACAATATTTGAGATAGAAATAGAGACGACAGAGCGTCCACGTAATCCAATCTATCCAAACTACTTGATGCCATGCATTATTCGCCATTTATAAGCCTTTACTTAATGAGCACCAATGATCTGCTTAGAATGATCACTTTAACTTGCCACTCAACTTGACATATCCACACTAAATTGTCCGTAACTTTTGATTTAGAGCTCCGAATGACACGAAACTAATGCCCACGTTACGCTAGCTCAATTATCTATATTGTGACTAAATTTAAGACACGAATAGATATGACAAAGCTTCCAAGTAATCCAATCACTCCCAAGCTGTGTGATGTCATGCATTCTTTTTCATTTATAAGCTTTTACTCAATGAGAACCAATGATCAGTTTAGAATTATCCTTTTAATTGGCCGATAACCTAGTCATATTTGCACTAAATCGTCCATAACTTTTGATTTATTGCTCTGAAGGAGACGAATCCAATGGCCACATTAAGCTAGTTCAATTTTCTATACTGTGACAAAATTTGAAACAAAACTAGATACGTCAAAGCGTCCAAGTAATCCAATCTATCCAAAACTGCATGTTGTCATGCTTTATGCCCCATTTATAAGCATTTACCTAATGAGCACCAATGATCAGTTTAGAATGATCATTTTAACTCGCAGATCAACTTGACAAGCTCGCCCTAAATCGTCCATAAATTTTGATTTAGAGCTAAGAAACCAAGAATCCAATGCCCACGTTAAGCTAGCTCAATTTTGTATAGCGTAACAAAATTTGAGACAGAAATAGATATGAGAAAGCGTCCATGTAATCCAATCTATCCAAAACTATGTGATGCCATGCATTATGCTCCATTTCTAAGCCTTTATTAATGAGCACCAATGATTAGTTTATATTGATCACTATAACTGGCCGATCTACTTGACATGTCCGTACTAAATCATCCGTAACTTTTGATTTAGAGCTCTGAATGACACAAACCCAATGCCCATGTTAAATAGCTCAATTGTCTATATTGTAAAAAAATTTGAGAAATAAATACATAAACAAAGCATTCAAGTAATCCAGTATATCTCAAACTACGTGATGCCATGAATTATTCTTAATTTATAAGCGTTTACTCAATGAGCACCAGTGATCAATTAAGAATTATCATTTTAACTTGCCTATCCACTTGACATGTCTACATTATATAGTCCATAACTTTAGATTTATAGGTCATAATGAGACGAATCAATTGCCCACATTAAGTTAGTTCAATTTTCTGTATTGTGACAATATTTTGAGACACAACTAGATACGAAAAAACATTCAAGTAATCCAATCTATCCTAAACTGCGTTATGCAATGCATTATGCTTCATTTCTAAGCCTTTACTCAATGAGCACCAATGATCTGTTTAGAATGATCACTTTAATTGGCCGATCAACTTGACATGTACGCACTAAATCGTACGTAACTTTTGATTTGGAGCTCAGTATGACACAAATCCAATGCCCACGTTAATTTAGTTCAAGTTTTAATATTGTGAAAAAATTTGAGAAATAAATATTTACGACAAAGCATCCAAGTAATCCAATCCATGTCAAACTGCATAATGCCATGCATTAGTATTCATTTATAAGCGTTTACTCAATGATCACCAATGAGCAGTTTAGAATGATCTTTGTAACTGGCCTATAAACTTGACATGTCTTCACAAAATTTTATAGCTCAGAATGACACAAATCCAATGCCGACATTAAGCTAGTTCAATTTTCTATATTGTGACAAGATTTGAGACAGAAATACATACGACAAAGCATTCAAGCAATCCAATCCATCCCAAATGGCTTGGTGCCATGCATTATGTTTCATTTCTAAGGTTTTACTGAATGAGCACCAATGATTAGTTTAGAATAATCATATTAACTGGCCAATCAACTTGAAATGTCCACACTAAATCATCTGTAACTTTTGATTTAGAGCTCAAAATGACACCAATCCAATGCCCACGTTAAGCATGCTCAATTTTCTATATTTTCACAAAATTTGAGACAAAAATAGACACGACAATGCGTCCACGTAATCCAATCCTTCCAAACCACTTGATGCTCTGCTTTATGCTTCATTTATAAGACATTACCTATGAACACCAATTATCTGTTTAGAATAATCACTTTAACTGGTCACTCAACTTGATATGTCCGCACTAAATCGTCCGTAACTTTGATTTAGAGCTCGGAATGACATGAATCCAATGCCCACGTTAAACTAGCTTAATTTTCTATATTGTAACAAAATTGAGTCAAAAATAGATACAAAAAGCATCCAGGTAATCCAATCCATCCCAAACTACGTGATGTCATGCATTATTTTTCATTTATAACCCTTTACTCAATTAGCACCAATGATCCGTTTAGAATGATCAATTTCACTAGCCGTTCAACTTGACATGTCCGTACTAAATCGTCCATAACTTTTTATTTGGAGCTCCAAATGACACAAATTCAGTGCCCACATTAAGTAGATCAATGTTCTATATTTTGACAAAATTTGAGACAAAACTAGAGACGACAAAGTGTCTAAGTAATCCAATCTATCTTAAACTGTGTGATGCCATGCTTTATGCTTTTTTATAGGTCTTTACTTAATGAGCACCAACGATTTGTTTAGAATGATTACTATAACGGGCCACTCAACTTGACATTTCCGCACTAAATCGTTCGTAACATTTGATTTAGAGTTCAGAATGACACGAATCCAATGCCCACATTAAACAAGCTCAATTTTCTATATTTTGACAAAATTTGAGACAGCAATATATACAACAAAGCGTTGCAGTAATCCAATCTATCTAGAATTGTATGATGCCATGCATTATTCATTATTTATAAGAATTTACTCAATGAGCACCAATGATCAATTTAGAATAATCATATTAACTGGCCGATAAACTTGACATGTCAACAGTAAATCGTTCGTAACTTTTGATTTTGAGCTCATAATGACACGAATCCAATGCCCACGTTAAGCTAGATAAATTTTCTATATTTTGACAAAATTTGAGACAGAAGTAGAGACGACATAGCGTCCAAGTAATTCAATCTATCGCATACCGCATGATATCATGCTTTATGCTTCATTTATAAGCTTTTACTAAATGAGCACCAATGATCAGTTTAGAATGATCACTTTAACTGGCCAATGAATTTGACATGTCTACACTAAATCGTCCGTAATGTTTCATTTAGAGCTCAGAAACACACGAATCCAATGCCTACGTTAAGCTAGCTCAATTTACGATATTGTAACAAAATTTGACACAAACATAGATACGGAAAAGTGTACAAACTCCAATCTATTCAAAACTGTGTGATGCCATGCATTATGCTTCATTTATAAGCCTTTACTTAATGAGCACCAATGATAAGTTTAGAACGATCACTTGATCTGACCGATCAACTTGACATGTCCACAATAAATCATCCGTAACTTTTGATTTATAGATCCGAATGACCCGAATCTAATGCCCACAGTAAACCAGTTCAATTTTTTATATTGTGACAAAATTGGAAACAGAATTAGATACTACAAACCGTCCAAGTAATCCAATCTATTCCAAACTGCGTGATGCCAAGCATTATGCTTCATATACAAGTCTTTACTCAATGAGCACCAATGATCAGTTTACAATAATCATATTAACTGGCCGATCAACTTGACATGTCCACACTAACTCGTCTATAACATTTTATTTTTAGCTCAGAATGACACGAATCCAATGCGCACATTAATCTAGTTAAATTTTCTATATTTTGACAAAATTTGAAGCAGAACTGGATACGACAAAGCGTTCAAGTAATCCAATCTATCCCAGACTTCGTGATGCCATGCTTTATGCCTAATTTATAACCCGTCACTAAATGTGCACCAATGATCAGTTTAGAATGATCAACTTGACATGTTCGCACGAAATCATCCATAACTTTTGATTTAGAGCCCAAAACACACGAAACCAATACCCACGTTAAGCTAGCTCAATTTTCTATAGTGTAACAAATTTGAGATAGAAATAAATACGACAATGCGTCCAAGTAATCCAATCTATCCAAAACTATGTGATGCTATGCATTGTGCTTCATTTCTAACCCTTTACTCAATCAGCACCAATGATCCGTTTAGAATGATCACTTTCACTGGCTGATCAACTTGACATGTCTGCACTAAATCGTCCATTACTTTTTATTTAGAGCTCAAAATGACACAAATTCACTGCTCACGTTAACTAGATCAATTTTTTATATTGTGACAAAATTTGAGATAAAACTAGATACGACAAAGCATCTAGGTAATCCAATCTATCCTGAACTGCGTGATTCCATGCTTTATGCTTCTCTTATAAGCCTTTACTTAATGAGCACCAATGATCTGTTTAGAATGATTACTTTAACTGGCCACTCAACTTGACATGTCCGCACTAAATCATTCGTAATATTTGATTTAGAGCTCTGAATGACATGAATGCAATTCCCACATTAAGCAAGCTCAATTTTCTATATTTTGCACCTAATTAGATACGACAAAGTGTTGAAGTAATCCAATCTATCCAGATTTGTATGATGCCATGCATTACGCATTATTTATAAGCCTTTACTCAATGAGCACCAATGATCAGTTTAGAATGATCATTCGAACTTTTTATTTTGAGCTCAGAATGAAACGAATCCAATACCCACGTTAAGCTAGATAACTTTTCTATATTTTGACAAAATTTGAGACAGAAGTAGAGAAGACAAAGCGTCCAAGTAATCCAATCTATCGCATACTGCGTGATACCATGCTTTATGCTTCATTTAATAAGCTTTTACTAAATGAACACCAATGACCAGTTTAGAATGATCACTTTAATAGGCCGATGAATTTAACATGTCTATGCTAAATCGTCCGTAACTTTTTATTTAGAGCTCAGAAACAAACGAATTCAATGCCCACGTTAAGCTAGCTTAATTTACAATATTGAAACAAAATTTGAGACAAAAATAGACACGACAAAGCGTCCAAATAATCCAATCAATTCAAAACTGTGTGATGCCATGCATTATGCTTCATTAATAAGCATTTACTCAATGAGCATGAATGATCGGTTTAGAATGATCACTTTACCTGACCGATCAACTTGCATGTCCGCAATAAATCGACCATAACTTTTGATTTATAGCTCTGAATAAGACGAATCTAATGCCCACATTAAACCAGTTCAATTTTTTATATTGTGACAAAATTTGAAACATAATTAGATATGACAAACCGTCCAACTAATTCATTCTATCCCAAACTGTGTGATGCCAAGCATTATGCTTCATTTACAAGCCTTTACTCAATGAGCACCAATGATCAGTTTAGAATAATCATATTAACTGGCCGATACTCTTGACATGTCCACACTAACTCGTAAGTAACTTTTGATTTGTAGCTTAGAATGACACGAATCTAATGCCCACATTAAACTAGCTCAATTTTCTATAGTCTGACAAAATTTGGAATAGAAATAGATATGATAAAACATGCAAGTAATCCAATCCATCCAAAACTGCGTGATGCCATGCATTATTTTTGATTTATAATCTTTTACTCAATGAGAACAAATGATCAATTTAGAATGATCATTTTAAGCGGCCGATCAACTTGTCATGTCTGCACTAAATCGTCCATAACTTTTGTTTTAGAGCTCTAAATGACACGAATCCAATGCCCACATTAAACTACTTCAATTTTCTTTATTATGAAAAAATTTGAAACAGAACTAGATAGGACATAGTGTCCAAGTAATCCAATCTATCCCGAACTGCGTTATGCCCTGCTTTATGCCTCCTTTATAAGCCTTCACTTAATGAGCACCAATGATCACTATAGAATGATCATTTTAATTCGCCGATCAACTTGACATGTCCGCACTAAATCATCTGTAACTTTTGTTTTAGAGCTCAAAAACACAAGAAACCAATGCCCAAGTTGAGCTAGTTTAATTTTCTATAGTGTAGCAAAATTTCAGATAGAGATAGATACGACATGTCTGCACTAAATCATCCGTAACTTTTGATTTAGAGCTCAAAAACACAAGAAACCAATGCCCAAATTGAGCTAGCTCAATTTCCTATAGTGTAGCAAAATTTCAGACAGAGATAGATACGACAAAGGGTCCAAGTAATCCAATCTATCAAAAACTATGTGATGCTATGCATTGTGATTCATTTATAAGCCTTTACTCTATCAGCACCAGTGAACAGTTTGGAATGATCTCTTTTACTAGCTGATCAACTTGACATGTCCGAAGTAAATCGTTCATAACTTTTGATTTTGAGGTCCGAATGATACGAATCCAATGCCCACGTTAAGCTAGATAAATTTTCAATATTTTGACAAAATTTGAGACGGAAGTAGAGACGACAAAGCATCCAACTAATCCAATCTATCGTAAACTGCGTGTTGCCACACGTTATGCTTCATTTATAAGCTTTTACTCAATGAGCACCAATGATTAGTTTAGAGTTGTCACTTTAACTGGCCAATCAATCTGACATGTCCGCACTAATTAAATCGTCCGTAACTTTTCATTTAGAGTTCAGAATCACACGAATCCAATGCCCACGTTAAGATAGCTCAATTTTCTATATTGTAAGAAAATTTAAGACAGAAATAGATACGACAAAGCATCCAAGTAATCCAATCTATACAAAACTGTGTGATGCCATGCATTATGCTTCATTTATAAGCCTTTACTCAATGAGCACCAATGATCAGTTTAGAAGGATCACTTTAACTGGCCGATCAACTTGACTTGTCCACACTAAATCGCCCGTATCTTTTGATTTATAACTTAGAAGGACACGAATCCAATGCCCACATTAATCTAGTTCAATTTTCTGCATTGTGAAAAAATTTGAAACATAAGTACATATGAAAAAGCGTCCAAATAATCCAATCTACCCCAAACTGCATGATGCCATGCATTATGCACTTAATGACCACCAATGATAAGTTTAGAATGATCATTTTAACTCGCCGATCAAATTGTCATATCTGCACTAAATCGTCTGTAACTTTTGATTTAAAGCTTAGAAACACACGAAACCAATGCCCATGTTAAGCTAACTCAATTTTCTATAGTGTAACAAAATTTGAGACATAAACAGATACAACAAAGCGTCCAAGTAATCCAATCTATCCAAAACTATGTAATGCTATGCATTGTGCTTGATTTATAAGATTTTACTCAATCAGCACCAGTGATCAGCTTAGAATAATCATTTTAACCGGCCAATCAACTTGTCATGTCTGCACTAAATCATCCATAACTTTTAATTCATAGCTTAGAATGACACGAATCCAACGCCCATATTAATCTAGTTCAATTTTCTATATTGTGACAAAATTAGAGACAGAAATACATACGAAAAAGAGTCCAAGTAATCCAATACATCCCAAACTGCATGATGCTATGCATTATTTTTCATTTATAAGCTTTTACTCAATGAGCACAAATAATAAGTTTAGAATGATCATTTTAACCGGCCGATCAACTTGTCATGTATGCACTAAATTATCCATAACTTTAAATTTATACCTCAGAATGACACAAATCCAATGCCACATTATGCTAGTTTCTATATTGTGACAAAATTTGAAAAAGAATTAGATACGAAAAATCATCCAAGTAATCCAATTTATTCCAAAATGCGTGATGCCATGCATTATGCCTCATTTATAAGCCTTTACTTGATGAGCACCAATGATGACTTTAGAATGATCATTTTAACACACCGATCAACTTGACATATATGCACTAAATCGTCCGTAACTTTTTATTTACAGCTTAGAAACACACGAAACCAATGTGCACGTTAAGGTACCTCAATTTTCTTTAGTGTAACAAAATTTAAGACATAAATAGATACGACAAAGCGTCCTACTAATCCAATCTATCCAAAAATGTGTGATGCTATGCATTGTGCTTCATTTATAAGCCTTTACTCAATCAGCACCAATGATAATTTTTGAATGATCACTTTCACTGGCCGATCAACTTGACATGCCCGCACTAAATCGTCAGTAACTTTTGATTTAGAGATCCGAATCACACGAATCCAATGCCCATGTTAAGCTAGTTCAGTTTTCTTTATTATGAAAAAAGTTGAGACAAAACTAGATACGACAAAGCGTCCAAGTAATCCAATCTATCAAAAACTGTGTGATGCCATGCATTATGCTTCATTTATAAGACTTTACTCAATGAGCACCAATGATTTGTTTAGAATGATCACTTTAACAGGCCAATTAATTTGATATGTCCGCACTAAATCGTTCGTAACTTTTCATTTAGAGTTCAAAAACACACGAATCCAACGCCCACGTTAAGGAGGTTCAATTTTCTATATTGTAAGAAAATTTGAGACAGAAATAGATACGACAAAGTATCCAAGTAATCCAATATATTCAAAACTGTGTGATGCCATGTATTATGCTTCAATTATAAGCCTTTTCTCAATGAGCACCAATGATCAGTTTAAAATGATCACTTTAACTGGCCGATCAACTTGACATTGCCGCATTAAATCTTACGTAAGTTTTGATTTATATCTTATAATGACACGAATCCAATACCCACATTAAGCTAGTTCAATTTTCTGCATTGTTACAAAATTTGAAACCTAACTAGATATGAAAAAGCATCCAAGTAATCCAATCGATCCCAAACTTTGTGATGCCATGCTTTATGCCTCATTTATAAGCCTTTACTTAATGACTACCAGTGATCAGTTTACAATGATCATTTTAACTCGCCGATCAACTTGTCATGTCTGCACAAAATCATCCGTAACTTTTGATTTAGAGCTCAGAAACACACGAAACCAATGCCCATGTTAAGCTAGATAATTTTTCTATATTTTGACAAAATTTGAAATAGAGCTAGATAACAAACCGTCTAGGTAATCAAATCTATCCAACACTACGTGATGCCATGAATTATGCTTCATTTAAAAGCCTTTACTCAATGAGCACCAATGATCAGTTTAGAATAGTCACTTTAAATGGCCGATCAACTTGACATGTCTGCACTAAATCGTCCGTAACTTTTGATTTATAGCTCAAAATGACACGAACCTAATGCCCACATTAAACCAGTTCATTTTCCTATATTATGACAAAATTTGAAACAGAACTGAATAGAAGAAACCGTCCAAGTAATTCAATCTATCCCAAACTGTGTGATGCCATGCATTATACTTCATTTATAAGCCTTTTCTCAATGAGCACCAATGATCAGTTTATAATGACCATTTTAACCGGCCGATCAACTTGTCATGTCTGCACTAAATTGTCCATAACTTTTGATTTATAGCTCAGAATGACACGAATCCAACACCCACATTAAGCTAGCTCAATTTTCTATATTGTGACGAAATTCGAGACAGAAATAGATACAACAACGCGTCCAAGTATTCCAATCCATCCCAAACTTCGTTATGCCATTCATTATTTTTCATTAATAAATTTTTACTCAATGAGCACAAATAATCAATTTAGAATGATCATTTTAACCGGCCAATTAACTTGTCATGTCAGCAATAAATCTTTCATAACTTTTGATTTATAGCTCAGAATGACACGAATCCAATTCCCAAATTAAGCTAGTTCAATTTTCTACATTGTGACAAAATTAGAAACAAAACTAGATACGACAAAGCGTCCAAGTAATTCAATCTATCCCAAACTGCGTGATGCCATGCTTTATGCCTCATTAATAAGCCTTTACTTGATGAGCACCAATGATCAATTTAGAATGATCATTTTAACTCGCTGATCAACTTGACATGTCCGCCTTAAATCATCCGTAACTTTTTATTTAGAGCTCAGAAACACACAATGCCCACGTTAAGCTATCTCAATTTTCTATAGTGTAACAAAATTTAAGACAGAAATAGATATGACAAAGCGTCCTAGTAATCCAATCTATTTAAAAATGTGTGATGCTATGCATTGTGATTCATTTATAAGCCTTTTCTCAATAAGTACCAATGATACGTTTTGAATGATCACTTTCACAGGCCGATAACCTTGACATGTCCGCACTAAATCGTCTGCAACTTTTTATTTAGAGATCAGAAAGACACGAATCCAGTGCACATGTTAAGCTAGTCCAATTTCCTTTATTGTGACAAAATTTGAGACAAAACTAGATATGAAAAGCGTCTAAGCAATCCAATCTATTAAAAACTGCTTGATGCCATGCATTATGCTTCCTTTATAAGTCATTACTCAATGAACACCAATGATTTGTTTAGAATGATCGCTTTAACTGGCCACTCAACTTGTCATTTCCGCACTAAATCGTCCGTAAATTTTGAGTTAGAGCTCAGAATGACACGAATCCAATGCACACGTTAAGCTAGCTCAATTTTTTATATTGTAACAAAATTTGAGACAAAAATAAATACGACGAAGCGTCCAAATAATCAATCTATCCAAAACTGTATGATGTCATGCATTATGCATCATTTATAGGCCTTTACTGAATGAGAACCAATAATCAGTTTTGAATAATCATATTAATTGGCCGATCAACTTGACATATCTACAATAAATCATTCGTAATTTTTTATTTTGAGCTCAGAATGACACGAATTCAATGCCCACGTTAAGCTAGATAAATTTTCTATATTTTGACAAAATTTGAAATAGAAGTAGAGATGACAAAGCATCCAAGTAATCCAATCTATGGCAAAATGCGTGATGCCACACGTTATGCTTCATTTATAAGGTTAAAACTCAATGAGCACCAATGATTTGTTTATATTGATCACTTTAACTCAACGATCAATTTGACATGTACGCACTAAATCGTCCGTACCTTTTCATTTAGAGTTCAGAAACACACGAATCCAATACCCACGTTAAGCTAGCTCAATTTTCTATATTGTAACAAAATTTGAGACATAAATAGATACGACAAAGCATATAAGTAATCCAATATATCCAAAACTGTGTGATGCCATGCATTATGCTTCATTTATAAGCCTTTACTCGAAGAGCACCAATGATCAGTTTAGAATGATCACTTTAACTGGGCGATCAACTTGACATTTCTGCACTAAATCGTCTGTAACTTTTGATTTATAGCTCAGAATGACACGAATCCAATGTCCACACTAAGCTAGTTCAATTTTCTATATTGTGACAAAATTTAAAACAGAACTGGACACGACAAACTGTCCAAGTAATCTAATCTATCCAATACTGTGTGATGTCATGCGTTATGCTTCATTTATAAGCCTTTACTCAATTAGCACCAATGATCATTTTAGAATGGTCACTTTAACTGGCCGATCAACTTGATATGTCTACACTAAATCGTCCATAAGTTTTGATTTATAGCTCAGAGTGACACGAATCCAATGCCCAGTGTAAAACGTAAACCTAATTCCACTTGGGGTCATTAGTGGGCCAACGTAAACTCAAGTTGTTTGTGTGAATAATTACTAAGCCCAATGGTAAATATTCCTAGCTAAGTTGTATTAGGTCAAAGGGGTAGATATATGTATAAGTACAAATACATATTATCTACAAAAAAACCTAGTTACGATTATTGAGAGGCTTAGGTGATAGTTGCATGAGGTTAGAGTTTGTAATCTTTCTCTTGAGAAATTGTTTTCTCTTTAGTGGATTGGAGGTATATTGAATATACCTAAATAATTCTCTACAAGTGGTATCAGAGCATTTGGGAATCTCTGAAAATTTTGTGGAATTTCTGAATTGGGGCAGAGGGACTGAAATCTAGGAGAAGACCGCTCGGCAAGGAGAACCTGCAACAGATCACAAAATACAAGACAAGTAAGTAAAGTCAAAATCAAATCCTGGAACCAACTTCTGGAAAATTTGAAGTTGAAATGTTTGATGGTAGGGGAGATTTTGGACTTTGGAAATATAAGATGCTGTGTCAACTGGAAATATTAGTCCTTGATGTATGTTTACAACATTCAACCTTAGTTGATAGCAAAGCAAAAGGCAAAGATGGTGATGAATGCAAGGTAGAACCATTCCTTAAAAATAAGGAATGGAGATGCAAAAACCTGATTTGCATGAGCATAAGCGATTCAATTCTAAGGAAGGTCATGAAGGAACCAACTGCTTTAGCAGTATGGAAAGCGCTAGAGAGAGACTACCAGACTAAAGCGTTGCCAAATCGAATATACTTGAAACAAAAATTCGCAAATTTCAAGATGGAAGAAGGCAAAGGGATTGAGGAAAACCTACACACTTTCCTTAAGCTGGTAGATGATCTTGAGAGTTTGAAGATAAAAATGTCAGACGAAGACCAAGCCATCAGGTTGTTGTTAAGTCTTCCACCCAAGTACGAGCAGCTCGTACACACCATGAAATACGGAAGTGGAAAAGATACATTAACAGTTAATGATGTAGTTATTTCTGCTTATGCAAAAGAAGTAGAATTAAAAGAAAACGGCATGTTAGATAAAGCTATCACAAGCTCTGAAGGATTGTTCATCTGTCCTAGAGGCAGACAAAATCAGAAAACATTTAATCAGGGCAGAGGAAGATCAAAGAGTAGAACACACACTTTTTCAAAACCCAGAAATAGCGAAGGTTGCTGGATTTGCAGTAAAGATGGACACTGGAAAAGAGATTTTCCAGAAAGGAAAAATAAAGATCATACAAAAGGCCAAATTGATTCAGCAAACCTAGCTACAAGCTCAGAGGAGCCAATGGTGTTGACGGCAAGCACACAAGATCCAAAAGAAGAATGGGTGCTAGATTTAGAATGTTCATTCCACATTACTTCAAACAAAGAACTTCTATTTGATTTACAAGAGTTCAAAGGAGGCAAAGTATTGATGGCAAACAACAAACACAGTACGGTAAAAGGAATGGGGAAAATCAGAATCCTAAATCTAGATGGCACACAAGCAATCCTAAACGAAGTAAGATATATGCCTTCAATCGGTAGAAATCTCATTTCATATGGACTTCTGGACAAAGCCGGATGTCGATATGAAGGTTGAAATCTCAGAATCCAATTTCATAAAGGTGATATAAAGGTAATTTCAGGAAAGTATAGTGAAGGTCTATACTATCTAGAAGGAAAATTCATAAACGGTGAAGTCGCAACTGCAAAATTAGAGATTGATATGACTCAAAGGTGGCACTCAAGGCTAGGTCATATCAGCATCAAAAATATGACATTACTGGCAGAAGGAGGATACATCAGTATTAAAGAAGTAGGAGACCTTGGCTTTTGTGAAAGTTGTGTGTTAGGAAAATCACACAAACAAAGTTTTTCAAAAGGTAAACATACTTCAAAGAGAATT
Source organism: Pugionium cornutum (assembly GCA_018901935.1). Taxonomy (NCBI): domain Eukaryota; kingdom Viridiplantae; phylum Streptophyta; class Magnoliopsida; order Brassicales; family Brassicaceae; genus Pugionium; species Pugionium cornutum. The sequence goes on along the minus strand of CM032164.1, from coordinate 11,902,541 downwards.
CTAGATTCTATACATACTGGATCTGTGGGGTTCACCTTCAACACCTATGAGCCTAGGAGAATGCCAATATTTTGTCACTATTATAGATGATTACTCTCGAAAGGTTTGGATCTATTTCCTTAAGAGAAAAAGTGAAGTATTCTCAAGATTTAAGGAATGGAAAGCTGAGATTGAGAATCAAACAGGAAAAAGGATCAAATGTTTAAGAACGGATAATGGTTTAGAGTTCCGCAACAATCAAATGGATGAGTTATGCAGAGAATCAGGTATCAAACGACATAGAACATGCACATATACGCCACAACATAATGGAGTTTCTGAGCGTATGAATAGAACCATTATGGATAAAGTAAGATGCATGTTGTCAGAAATAGGTCTAGAGCAGAAATTCTGGGCAGAGGCAGCATCTACTGCGGTTTATTTATAAGCCTTTACTTAATGACTACCAGTGATCAGTTTACAATGATCATTTTAACTCGCCGATCAACTTGTCATGTCTGCACAAAATCATCCGTAACTTTTGATTTAGAGCTCAGAAACACACGAAACCAATGCCCATGTTAAGCTAGATAATTTTTCTATATTTTGACAAAATTTGAAATAGAGCTATATTCGACAAACCGTCTAGGTAATCAAATCTACCCAACACTACGTGATGCCATGAATTATGTTTCATTTAAAAGCCTTTACTCAATGAGCACCAATGATCAGTTTAGAATAGTCACTTTAAATGGCCGATCAACTTGTCATGTCTGCACAAAATCATCCGTAACTTTTGATTTAGAGCTCAGAAACACACGAAACCAATGCCCATGTTAAGCTAGATAATTTTTCTATATTTTGACAAAATTTGAAATAGAGCTATATACGACAAACCGTCTAGGTAATCAAATCTACCCAACACTACGTGATGCCATGAATTATGTTTCATTTAAAAGCCTTTACTCAATGAGCACCAATGATCAGTTTAGAATAGTCACTTTAAATGGCCGATCAACTTGACATGTCTGCACTAAATCGTCCGTAACTTTTGATTTATAGCTCAAAATGACACGAACCTAATGCCCACATTAAACCAGTTCATTTTCCTATATTATGACAAAATTTGAAACAGAACTGAATAGAAGAAACCGTCCAAGTAATTCAATCTATCCCAAACTGTGTGATGCCATGCATTATACTTCATTTATAAGCCTTTTCTCAATGAGCACCAATGATCAGTTTATAATGACCATTTTAACCGGCCGATCAACTTGTCATGTCTGCACTAAATTGTCCATAACTTTTGATTTATAGCTCAGAATGACACGAACCAACACCCACATTAAGCTAGCTCAATTTTCTATATTGTGACGAAATTCGAGACAGAAATAGATACAACAACGCGTCCAAGTATTCCAATCCATCCCAAACTTCGTTATGCCATTCATTATTTTTCATTAATAAATTTTTACTCAATGAGCACAAATAATCAATTTAGAATGATCATTTTAACCGGCCAATTAACTTGTCATGTCAGCAATAAATCTTTCATAACTTTTGATTTATAGCTCAGAATGACACGAATCCAATTCCCAAATTAAGCTAGTTCAATTTTCTATATTGTGACAAAATTAGAAACAAAACTAGATACGACAAAGTGTCCAAGTAATTCAATCTATCTCAAACTGCGTGATGCCATGCTTTATGCCTCATTAATAAGCCTTTACTTGATGAGCACCAATGATCAATTTAGAATGATCATTTTAACTCGCTGATCAACTTGACATGTCCGCCTTAAATCGTCCGTAACTTTTTATTTAGAGCTCAGAAACACACAATGCCCACGTTAAGCTATCTCAATTTTCTATAATGTAACAAAATTTAAGACAGAAATAGATATGACAAAGCGTCCTAGTAATCCAATCTATTTAAAAATGTGTGATGCTATGCATTGTGATTCATTTATAAGCCTTTTCTCAATAAGTACCAATGATACGTTTTGAATGATCACTTTCACAGGCCGATAACCTTGACATGTCCGCACTAAATCGTCTGCAACTTTTTATTTAGAGATCAGAAAGACACGAATCCAGTGCACATGTTAAGCTAGTCCAATTTCCTTTATTGTGACAAAATTTGAGACAAAACTAGATATGAAAAAGCGTCTAAGCAATCCAATCTATTAAAAACTGCGTGATGCCATGCATTATGCTTCATTTATAAGTCATTACTCAATGAACACCAATGATTTGTCTAGAATGATCGCTTTAACTGGCCACTCAACTTGTCATTTCCGCACTAAATCGTCCATAAATTTTGAGTTAGAGCTCAGAATGACACGAATCCAATGCACACGTTAAGCTAGCTCAATTTTTTATATTGTAACAAAATTTGAGACAAAAATAAATACGACGAAGCGTCCAAATAATCAATCTATCCAAAACTGTATGATGTCATGCATTATGCATCATTTATAGGTCTTTATTCAATGAGAACCAATAATCAGTTTTGAATAATCATATTAATTGGCCGATCAACTTGACATATCTACAGTAAATCATTCGTAATTTTTTATTTTGAGCTCAGAATGACACGAATTCAATGCCCACGTTAAGCTAGATAAATTTTCTATATTTTGACAAAATTTGAAATAGAAGTAGAGATGACAAAGCATCCAAGTAATCCAATCTATGGCAAAATGCGTGATGCCACACGTTATGCTTCATTTATAAGGTTAAAACTCAATGAGCACCAATGATTTGTTTATATTGATCACTTTAACTCGACGATCAATTTGACATGTACGCACTAAATCGTCCGTACCTTTTCATTTAGAGTTCAGAAACACACGAATCCAATACCCACGTTAAGCTAGCTCAATTTTCTATATTGTAACAAAATTTGAGACATAAATAGATACGACAAAGCATATAAGTAATCCAATATATCCAAAACTGTGTGATGCCATGCATTATGCTTCATTTATAAGCCTTTACTCGAAGAGCACCAATGATCAGTTTAGAATGATCACTTTAACTGGGCGATCAACTTGACATTTCTGCACTAAATCGTCTGTAACTTTTGATTTATAGCTCAGAATGACACGAATCCAATGTCCACACTAAGCTAGTTCAATTTTCTATATTGGGACAAAATTGAAAACAGAACTGGATACGACAAACTGTCCAAGTAATCTAATCTGTCCAATACTGTGTGATGTCATGCATTATGCTTCATTTATAAGCCTTTACTCAATTAGCACCAATGATCATTTTAGAATGGTCACTTTAACTGGCCGATCAACTTGATATGTCTACACTAAATCGTCCATAAGTTTTGATTTATAGCTCAGAGTGACACGAATCCAATGCCCAGTGTAAAACGTAAACCTAATTCCACTTGGGGTCATTAGTGGGCCAACGTAAACTCAAGTTGTTTGGGTGAATAATTACTAAGCCCAATGGTAAATATTCCTAGCTAAGTTGTATTAGGTCAAAGGGGTAGATATATGTATAAGTACAAATACATATTATCTACAAAAAAACCTAGTTACGATTATTGAGAGGCTTAGGTGATAGTTGCATGAGGTTAGAGTTTGTAATCTTTCTCTTGAGAAATTGTTTTCTCTTTAGTGGATTGGAGGTATATTGAATATACCTAAATAATTCTCTACAAGTGGTATCAGAGCATTTGGGAATCTCTGAAAATTTTGTGGAATTTCTGAATTGGGGCAGAGGGACTGAAATCTGGGAGAAGACCGCTCGGCAAGGAGAACCTGCAACAGATCACAAAATACAAGACAAGTAAGTAAAGTCAAAATCAAATCCTGGAACCAACTTCTGGAAAATTTGAAGTTGAAATGTTTGATGGTAGGGGAGATTTTGGACTTTGGAAATATAAGATGTTGTGTCAACTGGAAATATTAGTCCTTGATGTATGTGTACAACATTCAACCTTAGTTGCTAGCAAAGCAAAAGGCAAAGATGGTGATGAATGCAAGGTAGAACCATTCCTTAAAAATAAGGAATGGAGATGCAAAAACCTGATTTGCATGAGCATAAGCGATTCAATTCTAAGGAAGGTCATGAAGGAACCAACTGCTTTAGCAGTATGGAAAGCGCTAGAGAGAGACTACCAGACTAAAGCGTTGCCAAATCGAATATACTTGAAACAAAAATTCGAAAATTTCAAGATGGAAGAAGGCAAAGGGATTGAGGAAAACCTACACACTTTCCTTAAGCTGGTAGATGATCTTGAGAGTTTGAAGATAAAAATGTCAGACGAAGACCAAGCCATCAGGTTGTTGTTAAGTCTTCCACCCAAGTACGAGCAGCTCATACACACCATGAAATACGGAAGTGGAAAAGATACATTAACAGTTAATGATGTAGTTATTTCTGCTTATGCAAAAGAAGTAGAATTAAAAGAAAACGGCATGTTAGATAAAGCTATCACAAGCTCTGAAGGATTGTTCATCTGTCCTAGAGGCAGACAAAATCAGAAAACATTTAATCAGGGCAGAGGAAGATCAAAGAGTAGAACACACACTTTTTCAAAACCCAGAAATAACGAAGGTTGCTGGATTTGCAGTAAAGATGGACACTGGAAAAGAGATTTTCCAGAAAGGAAAAATAAAGATCATACAAAAGGCCAAATTGATTCAGCAAACCTAGCTACAAGCTCAGAGGAGCCAATGGTGTTGACGGCAAGCACACAAGATCCAAAAGAAGAATGGGTGCTAGATTTAGAATGTTCATTCCACATTACTTCAAACAAAGAACTTCTATTTGATTTACAAGAGTTCAAAGGAGGCAAAGTATTGATGGCAAACAACAAACACAGTACGGTAAAAGGAATGGGGAAAATCAGAATCCTAAATCTAGATGGCACACAAGTAATCCTAAACGAAGTAAGATATATGCCTTCAATCGGTAGAAATCTCATTTCATATGGACTTCTGGACAAAGCCGGATGTCGATATGAAGGTTGAAATCTCAGAATCCAATTTCATAAAGGTGATATAAAGGTAATTTCAGGAAAGTATAGTGAAGGTCTATACTATCTAGAAGGAAAATTCATAAACGGTGAAGTCGCAACTGCAAAATCAGAGATTGATATGACTCAAAGGTGGCACTCAAGGCTAGGTCATATCAGCATCAAAAATATGACATTACTGGCAGAAGGAGGATACATCAGTATTAAAGAAGTAGGAGACCTTGGCTTTTGTGAAAGTTGTGTGTTAGGAAAATCACACAAACAAAGTTTTTCAAAAGGTAAACATACTTCAAAGAGAATTCTAGATTCTATACATACTGATCTGTGGGGTTCACCTTCAACACCTATGAGCCTAGGAGAATGCCAATATTTTGTCACTATTATAGATGATTACTCTCGAAAGGTTTGGATCTATTTCCTTAAGAGAAAAAGTGAAGTATTCTCAAGATTTAAGGAATGGAAAGCTGAGATTGAGAATCAAACAGGAAAAAGGATCAAATGTTTAAGAACGGATAATGGTTTAGAGTTCTGCAACAATCAAATGGATGAGTTATGCAGAGAATCAGGTATCAAACGACATAGAACATGCACATATACGCCACAACATAATGGAGTTTCTGAGCGTATGAATAGAACCATTATGGATAAAGTAAGATGCATGTTGTAAGAAATAGGTCTAGAGCATAAATTCTGGGCAGAGGCAGCATCTACTGCGGTTTATTTATAAGCCTTTACTTAATGACTACCAGTGATCAGTTTACAATGATCATTTTAACTCGCCGATCAACTTGTCATGTCTGCACAAAATCATCCGTAACTTTTGATTTAGAGCTCAGAAACACACGAAACCAATGCCCATGTTAAGCTAGATAATTTTTCTATATTTTGACAAAATTTGAAATAGAGCTATATACGACAAACCGTCTAGGTAATCAAATCTACCCAACACTACGTGATGCCATGAATTATGCTTCATTTAAAAGCCTTTACTCAATGAGCACCAATGATCAGTTTGGAATAGTCACTTTAAATGGCCGATCAACTTGACATGTCTGCACTAAATCGTCCGTAACTTTTGATTTATAGCTCAAAATGACACGAACCTAATGCCCACATTAAACCAGTTCATTTTCCTATATTATGACAAAATTTGAAACAGAACTGAATAGAAGAAACCGTCCAAGTAATTCAATCTATCCCAAACTGTGTGATGCCATGCATTATACTTCATTTATAAGCCGTTTCTCAATGAGCACCAATGATCAGTTTATAATGACCATTTTAACCGGCCGATCTACTTGTCATGTCTGCACTAAATTGTCCATAACTTTTGATTTATAGCTCAGAATGACACGAATCCAACACCCACATTAAGCTAGCTCAATTTTCTATATTGTGACGAAATTCGAGACAGAAATAGATACAACAACGCGTCCAAGTATTCCAATCCATCCCAAACTTCGTTATGCCATTCATTATTTTTCATTAATAAATTTTTACTCAATGAGCACAAATAATCAATTTAGAATGATCATTTTAACCGGCCAATTAACTTGTCATGTCAGCAATAAATCTTTCATAACTTTTGATTTATAGCTCAGAATGACACGAATCCAATTCCCAAATTAAGCTAGTTCAATTTTCTATATTGTGACAAAATTAGAAACAAAACTAGATACGACAAAGCGTCCAAGTAATTCAATCTATCCCAAACTGCGTGATGCCATGCTTTATGCCTCATTAATAAGCCTTTACTTGATGAGCACCAATGATCAATTTAGAATGATCATTTTAACTCGCTGATCAACTTGACATGTCCGCCTTAAATCGTCCGTAACTTTTTATTTAGAGCTCAGAAACACACAGTGCCCACGTTAAGCTATCTCAATTTTCTATAGTGTAACAAAATTTAAAACAGAAATAGATATGACAAAGCGTCCTAGTAATCCAATCTATTTAAAAATGTGTGATGCTATGCATTGTGATTCATTTATAAGCCTTTTCTCAATAAGTACCAATGATACGTTTTGAATGATCACTTTCACAGGCCGATAACCTTGACATGTCCGCACTAAATCGTCTGCAACTTTTTATTTAGAGATTAGAAAGACACGAATCCAGTGCACATGTTAAGCTAGTCCAATTTCCTTTATTGTGACAAAATTTGAGACAAAACTAGATATGAAAAAGCGTCTAAGCAATCCAATCTATTAAAAACTGCGTGATGCCATGCATTATGCTTCATTTATAAGTCATTACTCAATGAACACCAATGACTTGTTTAGAATGATCGCTTTAACTGGCCACTCAACTTGTCATTTCCGCACTAAATCGTCCGTAAATTTTGAGTTAGAGCTCAGAATGACACGAATCCAATGCACACGTTAAGCTAGCTCAATTTTTTATATTGTAACAAAATTTGAGACAAAAATAAATACGACGAAGCGTCCAAATAATCAATCTATCCAAAACTGTATGATGTCATGCATTATGCATCATTTATAGGCCTTTACTCAATGAGAACCAATAATCAGTTTTGAATAATCATATTAATTGGCCGATCAACTTGACATATCTACAGTAAATCATTCGTAATTTTTTATTTTGAGCTCAGAATGACACGAATTCAATGCCCACGTTAAGCTAGATAAATTTTCTATATTTTGACAAAATTTGAAATAGAAGTAGAGATGACAAAGCATCCAAGTAATCCAATCTATGGCAAAATGCGTGATGCCACACGTTATGCTTCATTTATAAGGTTAAAACTCAATGAGCACCAATGATTTGTTTATATTGATCACTTTAACTCGACGATCAATTTGACATGTACGCACTAAATCGTCCGTACCTTTTCATTTAGAGTTCAGAAACACACGAATCCAATACCCACGTTAAGCTAGCTCAATTTTCTATATTGTAACAAAATTTGAGACATAAATAGATACGACAAAGCATATAAGTAATCCAATATATCCAAAACTGTGTGATGCCATGCATTATGCTTCATTTATAAGCCTTTACTCGAAGAGCACCAATGATCAGTTTAGAATGATCACTTTAACTAGGCGATCAACTTGACATTTCTGCACTAAATCGTCTGTAACTTTTGATTTATAGCTCAGAATGACACGAATCCAATGTCCACACTAAGCTAGTTCAATTTTCTATATTGTGACAAAATTTAAAACAGAACTGGATACGACAAACTGTCCAAGTAATCTAATCTATCCAATACTGTGTGATGTCATGCATTATGCTTCATTTATAAGCCTTTACTCAATTAGCACCAATGATCATTTTAGAATGGTCACTTTAACTGGCCGATCAACTTGATATGTCTACACTAAATCGTCCATAAGTTTTGATTTATAGCTCAGAGTGACACGAATCCAATGCCCAGTGTAAAACGTAAACCTAATTCCACTTGGGGTCATTAGTGGGCCAACGTAAACTCAAGTTGTTTGGGTGAATAATTACTAAGCCCAATGGTAAATATTCCTAGCTAAGTTGTATTAGGTCAAAGGGGTAGATATATGTATAAGTACAAATACATATTATCTACAAAAAAACCTAGTTACGATTATTGAGAGGCTTAGGTGATAGTTGCATGAGGTTAGAGTTTGTAATCTTTCTCTTGAGAAATTGTTTTCTCTTTAGTGGATTGGAGGTATATTGAATATACCTAAATAATTCTCTACAAGTGGTATCAGAGCATTTGGGAATCTCTGAAAATTTTGTGGAATTTCTGAATTGGGGCAGAGGGACTGAAATCTGGGAGAAGACCGCTCGGCAAGGAGAACCTGCAACAGATCACAAAATACAAGACAAGTAAGTAAAGTCAAAATCAAATCCTGGAACCAACTTCTGGAAAATTTGAAGTTGAAATGTTTGATGGTAGGGGAGATTTTGGACTTTGGAAATATAAGATGCTGTGTCAACTGGAAATATTAGTCCTTGATGTATGTTTACAACATTCAACCTTAGTTGATAGCAAAGCAAAAGGCAAAGATGGTGATGAATGCAAGGTAGAACCATTCCTTAAAAATAAGGAATGGAGATGCAAAAACCTGATTTGCATGAGCATAAGCGATTCAATTCTAAGGAAGGTCATGAAGGAACCAACTGCTTTAGCAGTATGGAAAGCGCTAGAGAGAGACTACCAGACTAAAGCGTTGCCAAATCGAATATACTTGAAACAAAAATTCGCAAATTTCAAGATGGAAGAAGGCAAAGGGATTGAGGAAAACCTACACACTTTCCTTAAGCTGGTAGATGATCTTGAGAGTTTGAAGATAAAAATGTCAGACGAAGACCAAGCCATCAGGTTGTTGTTAAGTCTTCCACCCAAGTACGAGCAGCTCAGACACACCATGAAATACGGAAGTGGAAAAGATACATTAACAGTTAATGATGTAGTTATTTCTGCTTATGCAAAAGAAGTAGAATTAAAAGAAAACGGCATGTTAGATAAAGCTATCACAGCTCTGAAGGATTGTTCATCTGTCCTAGAGGCAGACAAAATCAGAAAACATTTAATCAGGGCAGAGGAAGATCAAAGAGTAGAACACACACTTTTTCAAAACCCAGAAATAGCGAAGGTTGCTGGATTTGCAGTAAAGATGGACACTGGAAAAGAGATTTTCCAGAAAGGAAAAATAAAGATCATACAAAAGGCCAAATTGATTCAGCAAACCTAGCTACAAGCTCAGAGGAGCCAATGGTGTTGACGGCAAGCACACAAGATCCAAAAGAAGAATGGGTGCTAGATTTAGAATGTTCATTCCACATTACTTCAAACAAAGAACTTCTATTTGATTTACAAGAGTTCAAAGGAGGCAAAGTATTGATGGCAAACAACAAACACAGTACGGTAAAAGGAATGGGGAAAATCAGAATCCTAAATCTAGATGGCACACAAGTAATCCTAAACGAAGTAAGATATATGCCTTCAATCGGTAGAAATCTCATTTCATATGGACTTCTGGACAAAGCCGGATGTCGATATGAAGGTTGAAATCTCAGAATCCAATTTCATAAAGGTGATATAAAGGTAATTTCAGGAAAGTATAGTGAAGGTCTATACTATCTAGAAGGAAAATTCATAAACGGTGAAGTCGCAACTGCAAAATCAGAGATTGATATGACTCAAAGGTGGCACTCAAGGCTAGGTCATATCAGCATCAAAAATATGACATTACTGGCAGAAGGAGGATACATCAGTATTAAAGAAGTAGGAGACCTTGGCTTTTGTGAAAGTTGTGTGTTAGGAAAATCACACAAACAAAGTTTTTCAAAAGGTAAACATACTTCAAAGAGAATTCTAGATTCTATACATACTGATCTGTGGGGTTCACCTTCAACACCTATGAGCCTAGGAGAATGCCAATATTTTGTCACTATTATAGATGATTACTCTCGAAAGGTTTGGATCTATTTCCTTAAGAGAAAAAGTGAAGTATTCTCAAGATTTAAGGAATGGAAAGCTGAGATTGAGAATCAAACAGGAAAAAGGATCAAATGTTTAAGAACGGATAATGGTTTAGAGTTCTGCAACAATCAAATGGATGAGTTATGCAGAGAATCAGGTATCAAACGACATAGAACATGCACATATACGCCACAACATAATGGAGTTTCTGAGTGTATGAATAGAACCATTATGGATAAAGTAAGATGCATGTTGTCAGAAATAGGTCTAGAGCAGAAATTCTGGGCAGAGGCAGCATCTACTGCGGTTTATTTGATAAACAGATCACCAAACTCTTCGATAGAGTACAAATTGCCTGAAGAAGTTTTGACTGGTGTAAAACCAGACCTATCAAATTTGAGAAGATTCGGCTGTACTGCTTATGTACACACGGTAAGAGGAAAAACAGAACCTAGAGCAACCAAGGGAACATTCTTAGGATATTCCAAAGGTGTCAAAGGGTTCAGGGTTTGGATTCCAAAAAACCAGGAATGTACAATAAGCCTAGATGCCGTGTTTCACGATGAGGAAATCTATAAGGATGTGCAAACACCTATAGAACATACCAAGAAAAAGAAGGCAAAGAAAGTCACTTTCAGCACATATTTAATTTAAGGACCCACTGGAGACAACCTGCCAGGTGGAGAAACTCCCACAGGGGATTCGGTTCAAGGTGGAGACACATCAGACTCAGATGATACAGACTCAGAATCATCAGTCATGAGTGTGAGGGAGAACTCGCATATGGATCAAGAAGGTCAAGAAGAAAACGAGGATTATATTCTAGCAAGAGATAGAGTTAGGAGACAAAGCAAACCACCATCAAGGTTCACTGATACAGATTTCGTGGCATATGCGTTGTCAGGAGCAGAATTGATCGATCTAGATGAACCTACGTCATACACACAAGCTAGAAGGAGTAAAGACTGCAAAATGTGGGAACTAGCAATGGATGACGAGATGGAATCTCATAAGAAAAATCAGACATGAAAATTGGTTAAGAAACCAGAAAATAAGCGTATAGTTGGCTGCAAATGGGTTTTCAAATGAAAACAAGGAATTCCAGGAGTTGAAGCGCCTAGATTCAAAGCAAGATTGGTGGCTCAAGGATTCTCTCAAATACAAGGCATAGATTATACAAAGGTATTCTCTCCAGTTGTCAAGCATGTATCTATCAGGATACTACTTTCTATGGTAGTAAGTTTTGATATGGAACTAGAACAACTAGATGTACAAACAGCGTTTTTACATGGACTACTAGAGGAGGTAGTATATATGCAGCAACCAGAAGGGTACAAAGTCAAAGGAAAAGAAGAAAAAGTTTGTCGACTGACCAAATGTCTTTAAGGATTAAAACAAAGTCCACGACAATGGAACAAGAGATTCGATAACTTCACGAAAGTTCAGAAGTTTCGAAGAAGTCAGTATGATCAGTGCGTATATGTCAAGGGATCAGACAAGGATCATCAAGTCTACCTATTGTTGTACGTTGATGATATACTGATCGCTTCGAGGAATAAAGAAGAAACACAAAAGGTTAAGAATAATCTAATGGAGGAATTTGAGATAAAAGACTTAGGACCAGCAAACAGAATTCTGGGAATGGATATAATCAGAGACAAGAGCAAAGGGATTTTGAAGTTAACACAAGAAAGATATCTAAGTAAATTGTTGAAGACATTTGACATGTTTGAAGCAAAACCAGTGGTAACCCCTATTGGATCACAATTTAAGCTAAAAGGTGTAAGTCCAGCAGAAACCATCACAGAAGCAAATCTCATGGAAGAAATACCATACGCAAGTGTAGTAGGAAGTCTAATGTATGCAATGGTAGGATCAAGGCCAGATCTTGCTTATGCAGTGGGTCTGATAAGTATATTTATGGGAAATCTGGGAAGGATACATTGTCAAGCAGTGAAGTGGAACATGAGATACATTAAGGAAAGATTGAATCAAAGTTTGACTTTTACAAAGGGAACAGACTTTATGATTCAAGGATTCTGCGATGCGGATTTCGCAGCAGATTTGGACAAAAGGAGGTCAATCACAGGTTATAATTTTCAGGTGGGAGGAAATATAGTAAGTTGGAGATCGGGACTACAACAGATAGTAGCCCTATCAACAAAAGAATCTGAATATGTATCACTAACCGAATCTACAAAAGAGGCTATTTGGTTAAAGGGGATGTGTTAGGATTTGGGATTTTTTCAGAAAGATGCAAAAGTGTTTTGTGATTCACAAAGTGCTATTTGTTTGGCAAAGAATGCTGTGTATCATGAAAGAACTAAACACATAGCAGTCACGTACCATTTCATTCGAGATCATATTGAAAAAAGTGAAATCAAGGTTGAGAAAATCCACACATCTATAAATCCAGCATACCTACTCACTACGGCATTACCTGGAACTCGTTTCGAGGAAGGTCTACTCCAGCTTCGGGTCACATGAAGCAACCAACAGAAGAGCTCACATCAACGGGTACCTCGGACAAGAAATGATCGGGTTAGATCGAATTTAAAAAAAAAAGAAACAAAAAAAACAAAAAAAAAGGCAAAGGAGCTGAAGTGAGGAGTTGATTGAGCTGGGTATTAGAATAGCACCCGTGAGGGTGCTAGTTACTGGAAAAAATCTCTGTAACAGGTATGATATCACAGATCTCCGACTGTGAAATCAAGACACATAGACAAAAGGATGTACCAGCAAGAGAAAAAGAAAGGAACAACAACAATATCTAGTAGATCTAATGAAAAATCGCAAGATTCAATAAAATACATAGAATTCCAGCCTGTGTATACGATTACTAAAAACTAATTTTATTCTGAGCTAGAGCTGAAACTAAGCTGAGAAAGACACAGATCTACAAAGAGGAAAGCAAGTTCACACGGTTCTTTCACAGGGTAACAAGAATTGACATTTCACATAACAAGAATGAAAAGGAAGTCAACGTTACCTGGAAGATGGAGGAGCTGAGGAAACTGGACGGAAAGGCAGAAATCTCGCAAGACACGCGAGAAGGAGACGAAGCTGGAACATGTTAAAGGTCGCGAAGGTGAAAGAAATAAACGGAAGAAAAGCTGAAAGGTTTCGGAACACTTACCAAGAGAAGAGAAACCATGACAGGGGTCGAGTTCTTCCGGGAGAAGCTCACGGAGGCGACGGAAAATGAAGATCGGAGAGGCAAACCACAAAAAGAAATGAAGGAGGTTTGAGAGGGAGAGAGTGTGCAGCTGCATGTCGTGCAAAAAGAAGAGAAATGAGGGTTAAGGTGGAGATTGTAAAACGTAAACCTAATTTAACTTGGGGTCATAAGTGGGCCAACGTAAACTCAAGTTATTTGGGTGAATAATTACTAAGCCCTTAAATATTCTTAGCTAAGTTGTATTAGGTCAAAGGGGTAGATATATGTATAAATATAAATACATATCATCTACAAAGAAATCTACTTACGATTATTGAGAGGCTTAGGTGATATTTGCATAAGGTGAGAGTTTGTAATCTTTCTCTTGAGATATTTTTTCTCTTTAGTGGATTGGAGGTATATTGCATGTACCTAAATAATTCTCTACATCCACATTAAACAAGTTCAATTTTGTATACTGTGACAAAATTTGAAACAGACATATATACGACAAACTGTCCAAGTAATTCAATCTATCACCAACTGCGTGATGCCATGCATTATGCTTCATTTATAAGCCTTCACTCAATGAGCACCAATGATCAGTTTAGAATGATTATTTTAGAATGATCATTTTAACCGGCTGATGAACTTGTCATGTCTGCACTAAATCGTCCATAACTTTTGATTTGTAGCTCAAAATAACACAAATCCAACGCCCACATTAAACTTGTTCGATTTTCTATATTATGACAAAATTTGAGAAAGAAGTACATACGAAAAGATTCCAAGTAATCCAATACATCATAAACTGCGTAATGTTATGCATTATTTTTCATTTATAAGCTTTTACTCAATGAGCACCAATGATCAATTTAGAATGATCATTTATTAACCGGACAATCAACTTGTCATGTCTGCACTAAATCATCCATAACATTTGATTTATAGATCAGAATGACACGAATCCAATGCCCACTTAAGCTAGTTCAATTTTCTATATTGTGACTAAATTTGAAACAAAACTAGATACGACAGAGCGTCCAAGTAATCCAATCTATACCAAACTGCATGATGACATGCTTTATGCCTCATTTACAAGCCTTTACTTCATGAACACCAATGATTAATTTAGAATGATCATTTTAACTCGACGATCAACTTGACATGTCCGCACAAAATCGTTCGTAACTTTTGATTTAGAGCTCCGAATGACACGAATCCAATTCCCAAATTAACCTAGCTCAATTTTCTATATTGTGACAAAAGTTTAGACAGAAACAGATATGACAAAGCATTCAAGTAATCCAATCTATGCAAAAATGTGTGACGCTATACATTGTGCTTCATTTATAAGCCTTTACTCAATCAGCACCAATGATGAGTTTAGAATGATCACTTTCACTAACTGATTAACTTCACACTTCCGCACTAAATCATTTGTAACTTTTTATTTAGAGCTCAAAAAGACAAGAATCCAATGCCCACGTTAAGCTAGTTCAATTTTCCTTATTGTGACAAAATTTGAGACAAAACTAGATACGACAAAGCGTCCAAGTAATCCAATCTACCCAAAAATGTGTGATGCCATGCATTATTATTCATTTATAATCCTTTTCTCAATGAGCACCAATGATCTGTTTAGAATGATCACTTTATTTGGCCACTCAACTTGACATTTCCGCACTAAATCGTCTGTAAATTTTGATTTCGAGCTAAGAATGACACGAATCCAGTGCCCACGTTAAGTTAGCTCATGTTTTTTATTGTAACAAAATTTGAGACAACAATAAATATGACAAAGCGTCCAATTAATCCAATCTATCCAAAATTTATGATGCCATGCATTATGCATCATTTATAATCTTTTACTAAATGAGTACTAATGATCAGTTTAGAATAATCACATTTATTGGCCGATCAACTTGACATGTCTACAGGAAATCAGTCGTAACTTTTGAGTTTATGCTCAGAATGATACGAATCCAATGCCCACATTAAACTAGATATATTTTCTATATTTTGACATAAATTTGAAACAGAAGTAGAGAGGACAAAGCATCCAAGTAATCCAGTCTATCCCAAACAGCCTGATGCTACACGTTATGCTTCAATGAGCACAAATGATTAGTTTAGAATGATCACTTTAACTGGCCGATCAATTTTACATGTCCGCACTAAATCGTCCGTATCTTTTCATTTAGAGTTCAGAAACACACGAATCCAATGCCCAAGTTAAGGTAGCTCAATTTTCTATATTGTAAAAAACTTTGAGACAGAAATAGATACGATAAAGTGTCCAAGTAATCCAATCTATCCAAAACAGTGGGATGCCATGCATTATGATTCATTTATAAGCCTTTACTCAATGAGCACCAATGGTCAATTTAGAATGATCAATTTAATTGGCCGATCAACTTGACATGTCCGCACAAAATCGTCCGTAACTTTTTATTTATAGCTTAGAATGACATGAATCCAATTCCCACACTATGCTAGTTCAATTTTCTATCTTGTGACAAAATTTGAAGCAGAACTGGATATGACAAATCGTCCAAGTAATTTAATCTTTCCAAAACTGCGTGATGGCATGCATTATGATTCATTTATAAGCCTTTACTCAATGAGCAACAATGATCAGTTTGGAATGGTCACTTTAACTGGCCGATCAACTTGACATGTCTGCACTAAATCGCCTGTAACTTTTGATTTATAGCTCAGAATGACAAGAATCCAATGCCCACATTAAACCAGTTCAATATACACTATATTGTGACAACATTTGAAAAGAACTATATACGAAAAATTTTCCAACTAATTCGTCTATCCCAAACTGCGTGATGCTATGCATTGTGCTTCATTTATAAATCTTTACTCAATCAGCGCCAATAATCAATTTAGAATGATCACTTTCACTAGCCGATCAACTTGACTGTCCGCACTAAATCGTCTTTAACTTTCTATTTAGAGATCAGAATGACAGAAATCCAATGCACACGTTCAACTAGTTCAATTTTCTATATTTTGACAAAATTTGAAATAGAACTATATAGGACAAATTGTCCAAGTAATTAAATCTATCCCAAACTCCGTGATGTCATGCATTGTACTTCATTTATAAGCCTTTACTCAATGAGCACCAATGATCAGTTTAGAATGATCACTTTCACTAGCCGATCAACTTGACATATCCGCACTAAATCGTTTGTAACTTTTGATTTAGAGCCTAGAATGACACGAATCCACTGCCCACGTTAAGCTAGTTCCATTTTCTTTAATTTGACAAAATTTGAGACAAACCTAGATACGACAAAGCGTCCAAGTAATCCAATCTATCCAAAAGTGTGTGATGCCATGCATTATGCTTCATTTATCAGCCTTTACTCAATGAGCACCAATGATCTGTTTAGAATGATCACTTTAACAAGTCACTCAACTTGACATGTGCGCACTAAATCGTTCGTAACTTTTGATTTAGACCTCAAAATGACACGAATCCTATACCCACGTTAAGCTAGCTCAATTTTTTATATAGTAAAAAAATTTGAGACAGAAAAAAATACGACAAATCGTCCAAGTAATTTAATCTATCCAAAACTGTATGATGCCATACATTATACATCATTTATAAGCCTTTACTAAATGAGCACCAATGATCAGTTTAGAATAATCATATTAACTGACCGATCAACTTGACATGTCAATTGTAAAGCGTTCGTAACTTTTGATTTTGCACTCAGAATGACATGAATCCAATGCCCACGTTAAGCGAGATAAAGTTTCTATATTTTGACAAAATTTGAGAAAGAAGTAGAGACGACAAAGCGTCCAAGTAATCCAAGCTATCACAAACTGCGTGATGCAACACGCTATGCTTTATTTATAATCTTTTACTCAATGAGCACCAATGATTAGTTTACAATGATCACATTAACAGGCCGATCAATTTGACATGTTTGCACTTAATCGTCCGTAACTTTTCATTTAGAGTTCAGAAACACACGAATCCAATTCCCACGTTAAAATAGCTCAATTTTCTATATTGTAAACAATTTGAGAGAGAAATAGATACGACAAAGCGTCCAAGTAATCCAATCTATCAAAAACTGTGTGATGCAATGCATTATGCTTCATTTATAAGCCTTTACTCAATGAGCACCAATGATCAGTTTAGAATGATCAGTATAACTGGCCGGTCAACTTGACATTTCCGCCTTAATCGTCCATAACTTTTGATTTATAGCTCAAATTGACACGAATCCAATGCCCACATTAATCTAGTTCAATTTTTTATATTGTGACAAAATTGAAAACAGAAGTGGATACGACAAACCGTCCAAGTAATCTAATCTATACAAAACTGCGTGATGCCATGCATTATGCTTCTTTTATAAGCATTTACTCAGTGAGCACCAATGATCAGTTTAGAATGGTCACTTTAACTGGCCGATCACCTAGACATGTCTGCACTAAATCGTTTGTAACTTTTGATTTATAGCTCGTAATGACACGAATCCAATGCCCACATTAAACCAGTTCAATTTTCTATATTCTGCCAAAATTTGAAACAAAACAATACATGACAAACTGTCCAAATAATTCAATCTATCCCAAACTGCGTGATGCCAAGCATTATGCTTCATTTACAAGTCTTACTCAATGAGCACCAACGATCATTTTAGAATAACCTTATTAACTGGCCGATCAACTTGACATGTACACATTAAATCGTTCGTAATTTTTGATTTATAGCTCAGAATGACAGGAATCCTATTCCCACATTAAGCTACCTCAATTCTCTATATTGTGAAAAAATTTGAGACTAGATACAAAAAGCGTCCAATTAATCCAATCCATCCCAAACTGCATGATGCCATGCATTATTTTTCATTTATAAGGTTTTACTCAATCAGCACTAATGATAAGTTTATAATGATCATTTTAACCGGCCGATCAACTTGTTATGTCTGCACTAAATCGTCCATATTTATTAATTTATTGCTCAGAATGATGCGAATCTAATGCCCACATTAAACTAGTTCAATTTTCTATATTGTTACAAAATTTGAAACAGAACTAGATACGACAAAATATCCAAGTAATCCAATCTATCCCATACTGTGTGATGTTATGCATTGTGCTTCATCTATAAGTCTTTACTCAATCAGCACCAATAATCAGTTTAGAATGATCGCTTTCACTAGCCGATCAACTTGACTGTCCGCATTCTGCTTCAACTTGATCGTCTGTCACTTTTGATTTATAGTTCAGAATGACAAAAATCCAATGCCCACGTTCAACTAGTTCAAATTTCTATATTTTGAAAAAATTTGAAATAGAACTATATTGGAGAAATTGTCCAAGTAATTCAATCTATCCCAAACTGCGTGATGCCATGCATTATGCTTCATTTATAAGCCTTTATTCAATGAGCACCAATGATCAGTTTAGAGTGATCATTTTAACAGTCCGATCAACTTGTCCTTTCTGCACTAAATCGTCCATAACGTTTGATTTATAGCTCTGAATGTAACGAATCCAACGCCCACACTAATCTAGTTCAATTTTTTATATTGTGACGAAATTTGAGATAGAAATAGATACGAAAAACCTTCCAATTAATCCAATCCATCCCAAACTGCGTGATGCCACACATTATTTTTCATTTATAACCTTTTACTCAATGACCACCAATTATCAGTTTAGAATGATCATTTGAACCGGCCGATCAACTTGTCATGTCTGCACTAAATCGTCAATAACTTTTGATTTATAGCTCAGAATGACACGAATCCAATGCCCACATTAAGCTAGTTCAACTTTCTCTATTGTGGCAAAATTTGAAACAGAACTAGATACGAAAAAGCGTCCCATTTATCCAATCTATCTCAAACTACGTGATGCCATACTTTATACCTCATTTATAAAGCCTTTACTTAAAGAGCAGCAATGATCAGTTTAGAATGATCATTTTAACTCGCCGATCAACTTGACATGTCCGCACTAAATCATCCGCAACTTTTGATTTAGACCTCAGAAACACACAAAACCAATGCCCACGTTAAGGTAGATCAATTTTATATCGTGTAAAAAAATTTGAGACATAACTAGATACGACAAAGCATCCAAGTCATCCAATCTACCCAAAAATGTGTGATGCTATGCATTGTGCTCCATTTATAAGCCTTTACTCAATGAGCACCAATGATCAGTTTAGAATGATCACTTTCACTAGCCGATCAACTTGACATATCCGCACTAAATCGTTTGTAACTTTTGATTTAGACCTCAGAATGACACGAATCCACTGCCCACGTTAAGCTAGTTCCATTTTCTCTATTGTGACAAAATTTGAGACAAAACTAGATACGACAAAGTGTCCAAGTAATCCAATCTATCCAAAAATGTGTGATGCCATGCATTATGTTTTATTTATAAGTCTATACTCAATGAGCACCAACGATCTCTTTAGAATGATCACTTTAACAAGTCACTCAACTTGACGTGTGCACACTAAATCATTCGTAACTTTTGATTTAGACCTCAAAATGACACGAATCCTATGACCACGTTAAGCTAGCTCAATTTTTTATATTGTAACAAAATTTGAGACAGAATAAAATACAAAAAATCGTCCAAGTTATTTAATCTATCCAAAAGACCTCAAAATGACATGAATCCTATGACCACGTTAAGCTAGCTCAATTTTTTATATTGTAACAAAATTTGAGACAGAAAAAAATACAAAAAATCGTCCAAGTAATTTAATCTATCCAAAACTGTATGATGTCATGCATTATACATCATTTCTAAGAATTTACTAAATGAGCACCAATGATCAGTTTAGAATAATCATATTAACTGACCGATCAACTTGACATGTCAACTGTAAATCGTTCGTAACTTTTGATTTTGCGCTCAGAATGACATGAATCCAATGCCCACGTTAAGAGAGATAAAGTTTATATATTTTGACAAAATTTGAGAAAGAAGTAGAGACGACAAAGCGTCCAAGTAATCCAAGATATCACAAACTGTGTGATGCCACATGTTATGCTTTATTTATAAGCTTTTACTCAATGAGCACCAATGATTAGTTTACAATGATCACCTTAACAGGCTGATCAATTTGACATCTCCGCACTAAATCGTCCGTAACTTTTCATTTAGAGTTTAGAAACACACGAATCCAGTGCCCACGTTAAGCTAGCTCAATTTTCTATATTGTAAACAATTTGAGAGAGAAATAGATACGACAAAGCGTCCAAGTAATCCAATCTATCCAAAACTGTGTGATGCAATGCATTATGCTTCATTTATAAGCCTTTACTCAATGAGCACCACTGATCAGTTTAGAATGATCACTATAACTGGCCCGTCAACTTGACATTTCCGCCTAAATCGTCCATAACTTTTGATTTATAGCTCAAATTGACACGAATTCAATGCCCACATTAAGCTAGTTCAATTTTTATATTGTGAAAAAATTGAAAACAGAAGTGGATATGACAAACCGTCCAAGTAATCTAATCTATCCAAAACTGCGTGATGCCATGCATTATGCTTCTTTTATAAGCATTTACTCAATGAGCACCAATGATCAGTTTAGAATGGTCACTTTAACTGGCCGATCACCTAGACATGTCTGCACTAAATCGTTTGTAACTTTTGATTTATAGCTCAGAATGACACGAATCCAATGCCCACATTAAGCCAGCTCAATTTTCTATATTTTGACAAAATTTGAGACACAAATAGATACGACAAAGCGTATAAGTAATCCAATCTATCCAAAACTGTGTGATGCCCTGCAATATGTTTCATTTATAAGCCTTTACTCAACGAGCACCAATGATTTGTTTAGAATAATCACTTTATTTGGCCGATCAACTTGACATTTGCGCGCTAAATCGTCAATAACTTTTGATTTATAGCTCAGAATGGCACGAATTCAATGCCCACATTAATCTACTTAAATTTTCTATATTGTGACAAAATTTGAGACTGTACTAGATACTACTATGCGTCCAAGTAATCCAATCTACCCCAAACTGCGTGATGTCATGCATTATATTTCATTTATAATCTTTTAATCAATGAGCACCAATGATCAGTTTATAGTTATCATATTAACTTGCCGATAAACTTGACATGTCCACACTAAATTTTCTGTAAGTTTTAATTTAGAGTTCAGAATGACACGAATCCAATACCCACGTTGTGCAAGCTCAATTTTCTATATTTTAACAAAAGTTGAGACAGAAACAGAGACGACAAAGCATCCAAAAAATCCAATCTATCCAAACTACTTGATGTCATGCTTTATGCTTCATTTATAACCCTTTATGTAATGAACACCAATGATCTGTTTAGAATGATCCCTTTAACTCCCACTCAACTTGACATGTCCGCACTAAATCGTCCGTAACTTCTGATTTAGAGCTCAGAATGACACGAATCCAATGCCCACGTTAAACTAGCTCAATTTTCTATATTGTAATAAACTTTGAGACCGAAATACATACGAAAAAGCGTCTAAGTAATCCAATATATCCAAAACTGTGTGATATGCATTGTACTTCATTTATAAGCCTTTACTCAATCACCACCAATGATCAGTTTAGAATGATCACTTTCACTGACCGATCAACTTAACTGTCCGCACTAATTCCTCTGTAACTTTTGATTTAGAGATCCGAATGACATGAATCCAATGCCCACGTTAAGCTTGTTCAATTTTCTATATTTTGACAAAATTTGAAACATAACTATATACGACAAATTGTCCAAGTAATTCAATCAATCCCAAACTGCGTGATGCCATGCACATTATGCTTCATTTATAAGCCTTTACTCAATGAGCACCAATGATCAGTTTAGAATGATCATTTTAACAGTCCGATGAAATTGTCATGTGTGCACTAAATGGTCCGTCACTTTAGATTTATAGCTTAGAATGACACGAATCCAATGCCCACATTAAGGTAGTTCAACTTTCTATATTGTGAAAAAAATTTGAAACAGAACTAGATACGAAAAAGCATTAAGTAATCCAATCTATCTCAAACTGCATGATGCCATACTTTATACCTCATTTATAAGCCTTTACTTAAAGAGTAGCAATGATCAGTTTAGAATGATCATTTTAACTCGCCGATCAACTTGACATGTCGGCACCAAATGGTCCGCAACTTTCGATTCAGACCTCAGAAATACACAAAACCAATGCCCACGTTAAGCTAGATCAATTTTATATCATGTAACAAAATTTGAGACAGAAATAGATACGACAAAGCATCCAAGTCATCCAATCTATCCGAAAATGTGTGATGCTATGCATTGTGCTTCATTTATAAGCCTTTACTCAATGAGCACCAATGATCAGTTTAGAATGATCACTTTCACTAGCCGATCAACTTGACATGTCCGCACTAAATCATTTGTAACTTTTGATTTAGAGCTCAGAATGACACGAATCCACTGCCCTCGTTAAGGTAGTTCAATTTTCTTTATTGTGACAAAATTTGAGACAAAACTAGATACGACAAAGCGTCCAAGTAATCCAATCTATCCAAAAATGTGTGATGCCATGCATTATGCTTCATTTATAAGCCTTTAGTCAATGAGCACCAATGATCGTTTTAAAATGATCACTTTAACAAGTCACTCAACTTGACATGTGCGAACTAAATCGTCTGTAACTTTTGATTTAGACCTCGAAATGACACGAATTCTATACCCACCTTAATCTAGCTCAATTTTTTATATCGATACAAACTTTGAGCCAGAAAAAAAGACGACAAATCATCCAAGTAATTTAATCTATCCAAAACTGTATGATGCCATGCATTATACATCATTTATAAGCCTTTACTCAATGAGCACCAATGATCAGTTTAGAATAATCATATTAACTGACTGATCAACTTGACATGTCAACTGTAAATCGTTCATAACTTTTGATTTTGAGCTCAGAATGACATGAATCCAATGCCCACGTTAAGTTAGATAAAGTTTCTATAATTTGACAAAATTTGAGATAGAAGTAGAGACGTTGAAGCATCCAAGTAATCCAAGCTATCACAAACTGCGTGATGCCACACGTTATGCTTTATTTATAAGCTTTTACTCAATGAGTACCAATGGTTAGTTTACAATGATCACTTTAACAGGCCGATCAATTTGACATGTCCACACTAAATCGTCCGTAACTTTTCATTTAGAGTTCAGAAACACACGAATCCAATGCCCACGTTAAGCTAGCACAATTTTCTATATTGTAAACAATTTGAGAGAGAAATAGATACGACAAAGCATCTAAGCAATCGAATCTATCCAAAACTGTGTGATGCCATGCATTATGCTTCATTTATATGCCTTTACTAAATGAGCACCAATGATCAGAGAATGATCACTATAACTGGCCAATCAACTTGACATGTCCGCACTAAATCGTCCGTAACTTTTGATTTATAGCTCAAAATGACATAAATTCATTGCCCACATTAAGCTAGTTCAGTTTTTTATATTGTGACAAAATTGAAAACAAAACTATACATGACAATTTGTCCAAATAATTCAATCTATCCCAAACTGCGTCATGCCAAACATTATGCTTCATTTACAAGCCTTTACTCAATGAGCACCAATGATCATTTTAGAATAACAATATTTACTGGCCGATCAACTTGACATGTATCCATTAAATTGTCCGTAAATTTTGATTTATAGCTCAGAATGATAGGAATCCAATTCCCACATTAAGCTACCTCAATTCTCTATATTGTGAAAAAATTTGAGAAAAAAATAGATACAAAAAGCGTCCAATTAATCCAATCCATCCCAAACTGAATGATGCCATGCATTATTTTTCATTTATAAGTTTTTACTCAATCAGCACCAACGATCAGTTTAAAATGATCATTTTAACCGTCCCATCAACTTGTCATGTCTACACTAAATCGTCCATAACTATTGATTTCTAGCTCAGAATGACGCGAATCTAATGCCCACATCAAGCTAGTTCAATTTTATATATTGTGACAAAATTTGTAACAGAACTAGACACCACAAAGCATCCAAGTAATCCTATCTATCCCAAACTGCGTGATGCCATGCTTTATGCCTCATTTATAAGCCTTTACTCAATGAGCACCAATGATCAGTTTAGAATGATCATATTAGCTGGCCGATCAACTTGTCATGTCTTCACCAAACGGTCCATAACTTTTCATTTATAGCTCTGAATGAGACGAGTCCAATGCCCACATTATGCTAGTTCAGTTTGCTATATTGTGAAAAATTTGAAACAGAACTAGATACAAAAAGCGTCCAAGTAATCCAATCTATTCAAAACTGCATGATGTCATGCATTATGGTTCATTTATAAGCCTTTATTTAATGAGCAAAAATGATTAGTTTAGAATGATCACTTTTATTGGCCGATCAACTTAACATGTCTACACTAAGTCGTCCATAACTTTTGATTTAGAGTTTAGAAACTCACAAATCCAATGCCCACATTAAGCCAGCACAATTTTCTATATTTTCACAAAATTTGAGAAACAAATAGAGACGATAAAGCGTCTAAATTATCCAATCTATCTAAAACTCTGTGATGCCATGCAATATGCTTCATTTATAAGCTTTTACTCAATGAGCACCAATGATTTGTTTAGAATAATCACTTTATTTGGCCGATCAACTTGACATTTGCGCACTAAATCGTCAGTAACTTTTGATTTATTGCTCAAAATGGCACGAATCTAATGCCCACATCAAGCTAGTTCAATTTTCTATATTGTGACAAAATTTGAGATAGAACTAGATACTACTATCCGTCCAAGTAATCCAATCTACCCCAAACTGCGTGATGTCATGCATTATGTTTCATTTATAATCTTTTACTCAATGAGCACCAATGATCAGTTTATAGTAATCATATTAACTTGCCGATAAACTTGACATGTCCACACTAAATTGTCTGTAAGTTTTGATTAAGAGCTCAGAATGACACGAATCCAATGCCCACATTGTGCAAGCTCAAATTTCTATATTTTAGCAAAAGTTGAGACAGAAATAGAGACGACAAAGCGTCCAAGAATTCCAATCCATCCAAACTACTTGATGTCATGCTTTATGCTTCATTTATAAGCCTTTACGTAATGAACACCAATGATCTATTTAGAATGATCACTTTAACTCCCATTCAACTTGACATGTCCGCAGAAAATCGTCCATAACTTTTGATTTAGAGCTCAGAATGACACGAATCCAATGCCCACGTTAAACTAGCTCAATTTTCTATATTGTAACAAAATTTGAGACAGAAATACATACGACAAAGCGTCCAAGTAATCCGATCTATCTAAAACTGTGTGATGCCATGCATTATCCTTCATTGATAAGCCTTTACTCAATGAGCACCAAGAATCAGTTTAGAATGATCACTTTAATTTGCCGATAACCTTGATATGTCCTCTTTAAATCATCTGTAACTTTTGTCTTATAGCTCAGAATGAGACGAATCTAATGCCCACGTTAAGCTAGCATAATTTTCTATATTTTGACAAAATTTGAAACAGCAATAGAGATGACAAAGCATCTAAGTAATCCAATCGATCCCAAAATACGTGATGTCATGTTTTATGCTTCATTTATAAGCCATTATTAGTGAGCAACACTGATCAGTTTGGAGTGATCACTTTAATTGGCCGATCAACTTGACATGTCCTCACTAAATCGTGTTTAAGTTTTGATTATGTTTAGAAACACACGAATGCAATGCCCACGTTAATCTAGTTCAATTTTCTATATTCTAACAAAATTTGAGATATAAATAGATATGACAAAGTGTCCAAGTAAACCAATCTATCCAAAACTGTGTGATGCCTTGCATTATGCTTCATTTATAAGCCATTACTCAATGATCACCAATGATCAGTTTAGAATAATCACTTTAACTGGCCGATCAACTTGACATATCCCCACTAAATTGTCCATAACTTTTGAATTATATCTCAGAATGACAAGAATCCAACGCCCACATTAAGCTACTTCAATTTTATATATTGTGACAAAATTTGACACATAACTGGATACGACTAAGGATCCAAGTAATCCAATCTATCCCGTACTGCGTGATGCATGCATTATGCTTCATTTATAAGCCTTTACTCAATGAGCACCAACGATCATTTTAGAATGATCATTTTAACTCGCCGATCAACTTTACCTGTCCGAACAAAATCTTTTATAACTTTTTATTTAGAACTCAGAATGACATGAATCCAATGCCCACGTTAATCTGGCTCAATTTTCTATATTTTGACAAAGTTTGAGATAGAAATAAAGACGACAAAGTGTCCAAGTAATCCAATCTATCCCAAACTGTGTGATGCCATGCTTTTTGCTTCATTTATATGCCTTTATTTAATGTGCACCAATGATGAGTTTAGAATAATCACTTTAAATGGCCGATCAGCTTGACATGTTCGCACTAAATTGTTCGTAACTCTTGATTTAGAGCTCAAAACACACGCATCCAATGCCCACATTAAACTAGCTTAATTTTCTATATTTTGACAAAATTTGAAACAGAAATAGAGACAACAAAGTATTCAAGTACTCCAATCTATCAAACTGCTTTATGCCATGCTTTATGCCATGCTTTATGCTTCATTTATAAGACTCTACTTAATGAGCACCATTGATCTGTATAGAATGATCACTTTAAATGGCCACCCCACTATACATGTCCGCACTAAATCGTCCGTAATATTTGATTTAAAGCTCAAAATGACACGAATCCAATGCCCACGTTATGCTAGCTCAATTTTCTGTACTGTAACAAAATATGAGATAGAAATAGAGACGAGAAAGCGTCCAAGTATTCCAATCTATCCAAACTACTTGATGCCATGCTTTATGCTTCATTTATAAGCCTTTACATAATGAGCACCAATGATCTGTTTAGAATGATCATTTTAACTGGCCACTCAACTTGACATGTCCGCACCAAATCGTCCGTAACTTTTGATTTAAAGCTCCGAATGACATGAATCCAATGCTTTTGTTAAGGTAGCTCATTTCTCTATATTTTGACAAAATTTAAAACCGAAATAGATATGACAAAGCATCCAAGTAATCCAATCTATCAAAAATGCTTGATGCAATGCTTTATGCCATGCTTTATGCTTCATTACTTAATGAGCACCAATGATTTGTATAGAATGATCACTTTAACTGGCCACACAACTTGACATGTCCGCACTAAATCGTACTTAACTTTTGATTTAGAGCTCAGAATGACATGAATCCAATGCCCACGTTAAGTAGCTGATTTCTCTATATTTTCACAAAATTTGAGACATAAATACAGACGACAAAGCGTCCAAGTTATCGAATCTATCCCAAATTGCGTGGTGTCATGCGTTTATAAGTCTTTACTTAATGAGCACTAATGATCAGTTTAGAATGATCACTTTAACTGGCCGATAAACTTGACATGTCCGCACTAAATCGTCCGTAAATTTTGATTTATGGCTATGAATGACATGACTCCCTTTCCCACGATAAGCTAGCTCAATTTTCTATATTGTAACAAAATTTGAGACAAAAATAAATATGTAAAAGCGTCCAAGTAATCTAATCTATCCAAAACTGTGTGATGCCATGCATTATGTTTCATTTATAAGCCTTTATTCCATGAGCACCAATGTTAGTTTAGAATTATCATATTAACTGGTCAATCAACTTGACATGTACGCACTAAATCTTTCATAAATTTTGCTTTAGGGCTCTGTATGACACGAATCCAATACCCATGTTAAAGTAGCTAAATTTTCTATATTTTTGACAAAAAATTGAAACAAAAATACATATGACAAATCATCCAAGTAATCCAATACCCAAATCCAATACCCAAATAAATTTTCTATATTTTCAATTTAGAGCTCAGCAACACACAAATCCAATACCCACGTTAAGCAATCTCAATTTTCTATATAGTAATAAGATCTGAGACATATGACAAAGCGTCCAAGTAATCCTATATATCCAAAATAGTGTGATGCCATACATTATGCTTCAATTATGAGTCTTTACTCAATGAGCACCACTGATCAGTCTAGAATGATTATTTTAAAAGGGCGATCAACTTTACATGTCCGCACTAAATCATCTGTAACTTTTGATTTAGAGCTCAAAATGACACAAATCCAATGCCCACATTAAGCTAGCTCAATTTTCTATATTTTTAAAAAATTTGAGACAAAAAAGAGACAAAAAAGCATCCCAATAATCGAATCTATCCTAAACTGCGTGATGCCATGCTTTATGTTTCATTTATAAGCCTTTAGTTAATGAGCACCAATGTTTAGTTTAGAATGATCACTTTAACTGGCCAATCAACTTGACATGTCTGCAATAAATCGTCCTTAACTTTTGGTCTAGAACTTAGAATGATACGAATCCAATGTCCACGTTAAGGTATCTCAATTTTCTATATTGTAGCAAAATTTGAGACAAAAATAGATACGAAAAAGCGTCCAAGTAATCCAATCTGTCGAAAACTGTGTGATCCCATGCAATATGCTTATTTATATGCCTTTACTCAATGAGCACCAATGATCAGTTGAGAATAATCATATTAACTGGCCGATAAACTTGACATGTCCGCTGTAAATGGTACGTAACTTTTGGTTTTGAGCTCATAATGACACTAATCCAATGTCCACGATAAGCTAGGTACATTTTCTATATTTTGACAAAATTTGAGACAGAAGTAGAGACGATAAAGCATCCAAGTAATCCAATCTATCCCAAACTGCGTGACGCCATTCTTTAGGCCTCATTTATAAGCCTTAACTTAATGAGCACCAATGAAAAACTTAGAATGATCACTATAACTGGCTGATCAACTTTACATGTCCGCACTAAAGAATGCCTTGCCTATCCGGCCTGTATACTGGAGCAGCCTTGCCTAACCGGCCAGCATACTGGATGAGTCCAGAGGAGTCAAAGGAACTTGAGAGGCAAGTTAAGGAGCTCCTGGAGAAAGGCTATGTACGAGAGAGCCTCAGCCCATGTGCCGCACCAGTATTATTGGTCCCAAAGAAGGATGGGACTTGGCACATGTCCGTAGACTGCTGGGTCATCAACAACATCACAGTCAAGTACCGGCACCCCATACCCCGGTTGGATGATATGCTGGATGAACTGAGTGGAGCCACGGTTATGAGGACACCAGATCGTGTGGCCGGCCAGAAGATCAAAATGGCCGACCAGAAGACCTGTCCAAGACAGCCGGGCCATTTGGCGAGTCTGCCGGGCCAAGCGGTACCGCTGGCCCGATGATCTGCCGGGCCAAGCGGTACCGCTGGCCCGATGATCTGCTGGGCCGGACCAACCAAATTCACCTGCAAAGAGGCCCAGTAATCCAATCCATCCAAAACCGTGTGACACCATGCAATATTCTTTATTTATAAGTTTTTACTCAATGAGCAACAATGATCAGTTTAGAATGATCATTTTAACTGGCCGATGAACTTCACATGTCCGCACTAAATTGTCTATAACTTTTGATTTAGAGCTCAGAATGACACAAATCTAATGCGCACGTTAAGCTAGCTCAATTTTCTATCTTTTATCAAAATTTGAGACAGAATTAGAGACGAAAAAGCATCCAAGTAATCCAATCTATCCCAAACTGCGTGATGTCATGCTTTATGCTTCATTTATATGCCTTTACTTAATAAGCACCGATGATCAGTTAAGAATGATCATTTTAGCTCGCCGATCAATTTGACATGTCCGCACCAAATGATCCATAACTTTTGATTTAAAGCTTATAATCACACGAATCCAATGCCCACCTTAAGCTAGCTCAATTTTCTATACTGTAACAAAATTTGAGACAGAAATAGATACGACAAAGCGTACAAGTAATCCAATCTATACATAACTGTGTGATGCCATGCATTATGCTTTATTTATAGGCCTTTACTCAATGAGCACCAATGATCAGTTTAGAATGATTACTTTAAGTGGCCAATCAACATGACATGTCCGCACTAAATTATCCGTAACTTTTGATATAAAGCTCATAATGACACGAATCCAATGCCCTTGTTTATGCGAACCTCCCAAGGAATGCACTTCTGGATGTGGTTGAGATAGGATTTGCAATAGAATGAATCAAAATTCATTCTGTTCAAAGGTTGTGAATTGAAGGGTCACACAGTAGCTGTGGAAAGACTACTGATTTACCTAATATAGTAGCTTAGATGTTACACACTAAGGCTACTAAATGTTGACTGAAGGATATTACACACCAACAATCAGATTAAGAAGAGAATCACTCTCAAACTTAAAAAAGAACCAATTTTTATTTGAAAATTGAATGATAAAGTTTACAATTGAAAGCCTCTAATTATACTGTTAGGAGACGAAAATAAGAGGAGCTTACAACATTAAAATGGTTGAATTTACAAGGGAAGACTTGACCAAAGATCTTGACTTTATTAACTCTTATTTTGACTATGAATGTAGACACTCCCCCCCTTTGATGAGGCCAATTTGGACCATTTTTAAGTGAAATCCTTTTGATTTTAAGAAACATATTGGGCTGGTGGTAATGTGATTCATTTGCCTCATTAAAAACCTTACCAAGAAAACCCAATGGGAGAAAACTTGGATAAGAGAAAAAGATTACAAATGGATCACATACCCATTTGTATGCTATCTTGAGCTGGTACTAAAATCCGAGTGCTTTTAGGCGCTTCTCTATCCAAGCCCAAGTGAATTTGTTATGCATTCTGCTTGTTCAGCATGCTGCTGATTGCCTCTTTGAGTTTATTGGCCTTGGCTCGGGTTACTGGTCCAGCTGGTAGTGCAAGAACTTCCTCATGTTCCACTGGTTCATTCCTAGCCATGAGCTTCTCCTTTTGTGTGCTTTTCATGCTCGTATCATCCCCCTCCTCTTCAAAAGGATTTTACCTCAAATCTGGTACGTCTGCAATGAAAGGCACAAGATCATAAACACTGAAGCTTGAACTCACATTATACTGACCTTGAAGATCAATTTTGTAGGCGTTGTTGCTGATCTTCTGAACTATCTTGAAAGGTCCATAAACTCTAGGCATAAGTTTGGATTACGTTT
This sequence comes from Pugionium cornutum, assembly GCA_018901935.1. Lineage (NCBI taxonomy): Eukaryota > Viridiplantae > Streptophyta > Magnoliopsida > Brassicales > Brassicaceae > Pugionium > Pugionium cornutum. Next base: position 11,870,816 of record CM032164.1, on the reverse strand, counting down.
CAGCTGGAAATATTTCTTTCCTCAAGTGAACCCACACAAGGTGTCCCACCTCAAATACCATTTCACGTCTTCCTCTGTTGGCCTTTCTTGTATATTGTTGGGTTTTTGCCTCAATATTCTTCCTTGCATTCTCATGGGTCTGTTTAACAATCTCAGCTTTTCTTTTTCCATCAATACTAGCTCTTTCACTTCAAGGCAAAGGGCTTAGATCCAAAGGAGATAAAGGATTGAAACCGTTCACAATTTGAAAAGGAGAATACTTAGAAGTAGAATGTACATAATGGTTATATGCAAATTCAGCATGTGGTAAGCATTCTTCCCATGTTCTAAGATTTTGTTTGATTAATGCATGCAATAAACTAGACAATTTTCTATTAACTACTTCAGTTTGACCATCCTTTTGTGGGTGACATGTTGTAGAGAATACCAACTTAGTTCCTAACTTAGACCAAAGATTTTTCCAAAAGTAACTCAAAAACTTAGTGTCTCTATCAGAAACTATGGTCCTAGGCATTCCATGCAAGCAAACTACCTCTTTAAAGAACAGATTGGCTATATGCAATGCATCATCAGTCTTGTGACATGCTATAAAATGAGCCATCTTAGAGAATCTATCAACCACAACAAAGATAGAATCCTTTCCTGTCTTAGTTCTAGGCAAACCAACAACAAAGTCCATTGATATGTCAATCCATGGATGAGTAGGAATGGGTAAAGGAGTGTACAAACCGTGGGGTTGAACCTTAGACTTAGCCTCTTTGCATGTGGCACACCTTGCACAGATTCTTTCTACGTCTCTCTTCATGTGTGGCCAATGGAAATGATCTTGCATTACTTTAAAAGTTTTGGCAACTCCAAGCTGCCCCATCAGTCCTCCTCCATGAGCTTCCCTAACTAAAAAGTCTCGAATAGAACAGTTAGGCACACATAATCTATTATCAAAAAATAGGAATCCTTCATGCCGATAGTATTTTCCTGAAGCAAACTTTGTGCTAGCAATGTACACGTCTTTAAATTCAGGATCAGTTTCATATAGCTCTTTAAGTTTTTCAAAACCTAACGACTTAGCATCAAGAGTAGAGATTAAGGCATACCTCCGTGACAATGCATCTGCCACAACATTCTCTTTACCTTGTTTGTATTTAATGACATACGGAAATGTTTCTATGAACTCAACCCACTGTGCATGCCTTTTGTTCAGCTTCTGTTGGCCCTTTAAGTGCTTGAGTGACTCATGATCAGTGTGAATCACGAACTCCTTAGGCCACAAGTAGTGTTGCAAAGTTTGCAAAGCACGGACCAAGGCGTACAATTCCTTGTCGTAAGTTAGATAGTTGAGGGTGACTCCTCCAAGCTTCTCACTGAAATAGGCAATAGGTTTATTATCCTGCATCGAAACAGCTCCAATACCTATACCAGAAGCATCACATTCTATCTCAAAGGTTTTAAGAAAATTAGGTAAAGATAGAAGAGGTGCATGTGTAAGCTTTTCTTTCAAAGCTTGGAATGAGCTTTCTTGAGCTTCTCCCCATTTGAATCTTACGTCTTACTTGATTACTTCAGTAAGTGGGGTAGGAATAGTGCTAAAATCCTTGACAAAGCGTCTATAGAAGCCAGCTAGCCCATGGAAACTTCTCACTTCTCCTACTGTTTTTGGACTTGGCCATTCCTTAATAGCTTTGACCTTCTCCTCATCAACCTTAATACCATCTGCATTTATAACAAAGCCTAGGAACACAATGTTATCTGTACAAAAAGTGCATTTCTTAAGATTGGCATATAGTTTTTCTTTTATAAGAACACTTAGAACAGATGTCAAATGACTAGCATGCTGTTCTAGATTCTTGATGTGGATTAAGATGTCATCAAAGTATACTACAACAAAGAATCTTATGAATGCTCTAAGAAAATGATTCATCAACCTCATGAAAGTACTAGGTGCATTTGTTAACCCAAATGGCATGACTAACCATTCATATAATCCATGCTTAGTTTTAAATGCAGTTTTCCAATCATCCCCTTCCTTCATGCGTATTTGATGGTACCAACTCTTAAGATCTATCTTAGAAAAGATTCTGGAACCATGCAATTCGTCAAGCATGTCATCTAACCTAGGGATTGGATGGTGATACTTTACCTTAATGTTGTTGATTGCTCTACCATCAATACACATGCGCCAGCTGCCATCTTTCTTTGGCACAAGTAGAACTGGCACAACACAAGGATTCATGCTATCCCTGATGAAGCCCTTCTCCATTAGCTCATTAACTTGTCTTTGCAGCTACTTCGTCTCAACGGGATTGGTTCGATTAACTGGTCTATTTGGTAGTGAGGCTCTAGGTACAAAATCAATCTGATGTTCAATGCCTTTGATGGGTGGTAGCCCCTTTGGATTATCTTCTGGAAAGACATCTTCATAATCCTACAAAATACAAGTCACTTCACTCGGTAATACCAGTACAATGTTAGTTAAACTCATAAGAGCTTCCTTATAGATAAACAAAAGAACAGGTTGTTGTGAGAAGAGAACCTTCTTAACTCCACCAGTTCTCATAAAGAAACTCGAGTGTTTCTTGTTATTGTTCTCACAGCCTCCGTCACTATTGGTGCTTATGGTTTCCTTTTAAGTTCCAGCTGTTTTCCTTTGCTCCAACACAAGCTGATCTTGGTACACTTCCTGTGGTATCATAAGAACAAGTATGATCTTCTTACCTTTGTGTGCAAACGAGTGCTGGTTGGTGCAACCATCATGAATGACCTTCCGATCAAACTGTCATGGTCTTCCAAGCAGAATGTGGCCAGCCTCTATTGGTAAAACATCACAAAGGATCTCATTATGGTATTTTCCAATGGTTATAGGTACATTGACTTGGCTGCTTACCTTCATTTCGTCACACTCATTAAGCCATTGCAGCTTATAAGGCTTTGGGTGCTTGAACACTTCCAGACCTAACTTGTTTACCATAGTTCACTAGCCACATTAGTGCAGCTGCCTCCATCAATAATGATGCTGCAAACCTTTCCTTGGACGTGGCATCTTGAGTGAAATAGGTTCTCTCTTTGCTCATGTTCTTTGGCTTTGTTTTGTTTTGTAGGCACAGGGTTCTTCTTGTTACCAATAATTCTCCTGTCATATGAGGTTCAAGATGCTCTTCTGAAGAATCAGAAAAGACTTCTTCTTCCTTGGATTCTATTTCACCATTATCCAACGGAATCATGATCTTCTTGTTGGTGCATTCATTCACATAATGCCCTCTTCCTTAGCATTTGAAACACTTCACATCTCTTGTTCTAGTAGATGTAGTAGCTTCAGATTTGCCCTTGATATCTTGAGTGGTTGTGGAAGGTTTGGAATCAGCTTTAGCAATCTGCTTTCATTCCCTTTGGTAGCTAGGCTTATTGTTAGCTGCTCCATAGCTTGGCCTTGTATAACCTTTCCTTTTTAGATATTGTTCCACCAGTATAGCTTTGTGCAAAATTTCCTCTAGCTCCACATAATGTTCCAGCTCCATTCTATCTTGAATGTCACGGTTAAGTCCTCCTAAAAATCTTGCCATAGTAGCTTCTCTATCTTCTGAAATGTCTGCCCTGATCATAAGGGTTTCCAACTCCTGGTAATAGTCCTCAACACTTCAGCTTCCTTGATTGAGTCTCCTTACCTTTTGGTGAAGTTCACGGTGGTAATTGCTGGGCATAAATCTTTTCCTCATTATAGATTCATCTCAGCCCATGTTTCTACTGGATCTCACCATTACGTCTTCTGAAAGTGACCAATTGATCCCACCAGCTGAGTGAATACTCATAAAACTCAGTAGAAGCTACGCGGTCCTTGTTGAGCTCAGAATAGTATTGGCAATCAATCACCAGCTCGATCTTCTTCTCCCATTCTAGGTAAGTGTCTGGATAATTTTTGCCATAAAATGATGGTATCTTAAGTTTAAGACCTCCTAAGGTGTCATTAGGCTGACCCCTTTATTCTCTTACACGCCTAGGCCTCCGTTGGGTTCTCCTACTCCCTTCACTGCCACGGCTATAAAAGGCTTCTATTTCTTCATTTTGGCCATGTCTAAAGGGATTCCTAGTTCTCCTTGGACCTCCTTCAGTGTTACTACTGTTCTGAACATCATCAAGCGGCAAATGAATGGCTTCTAGCTCTATTGTAATGCTTTCTTCATTTCTACTACTAGAGCCTCCATTAACAAGTTTGGTGCTTCTGAAGTTTGATTTCCTCCTGACATAGCTACAAATACACTTAACAAATGTTTTAAAAATACCTGTTCTGAAAAAAAAAATTTCGATGGAAGATGAAGAGTTACGAGTGTGTTATTTTTTAATCTGAAAATGAAATGGGTTGGTGATGGGGACATCAGGTTGTATGGCCGGCCAGAAGACGAGACTGGCCGACCAGGGAGCTTGGTCGAGACAGCCGGGCCATTTGGCACGTCTGCTGGCCCAAGCGGTACCGCCGGACCCTCGACCAACAGGACCGGACCGATCAGCATTGCCGGCGGAGAGGCCCAAACCTCCGGCACAACTGGTGGTGACGTGGATGACACCGCTGGTCCCATTGGTGATGCCGCCGACTCCAGGATCAACTTGGCCGGTCCAGAAGGCATTCCGGCCAGCACCTCGCACAGCCAGCCGGTACAACCGATCCAGCAGAGTACACGGGCATTTCAGCATCTACACAAGGAGACTCGGACCAGATAAGCTACCAGCTTCAGGAAATGCATCTAGAGGAAGTTTCTACACCAGTGGTGCCACCAAGAGCAATGACAAGGAGCAGATCAAGAGCACTCTTCCACAAGTTCAGTTTATGGGTCGACAAGCTCCTACAGGAAGATTGACTAAGGACAGTGGGCCAGAAGTGCAAAGAAGAGTCCAAAGGCTTCTCAACAATGCAAGGGACTTCAGAGAGCTTTAGTGGCAGGAGATGTCATGGCCCAAAGATTCCTAACCCTACTCCAAGTCGAAGACTAGGAGCAAGGCGCGTGCATGCCACAAGGACGGCCACCTTCCATTTCTTGGCCGTGAGGTAAGAAAGGTAAGTTTTTCAATTCGAATATTTGCCTCTTTCTGTTTTGCAGGGTAGGATCTAGATTGTTTACATTTTTTAGTCAAAGAAATTTTAGGAATAGGTCCTTTTTTGGTTATGCACTTTTGTAAGTTTTCCATTTGTGCACTTTTGTAAATTTTCCATTTCTCTTTGAGTCGACCCTAGAAGGTCAAGCTGTCGAGCATATTAATAAGGCTCCTTCCAGCATTCTAGTTCGACAACCTTTTTGATATTAATAAAGTGCAAATTTTTTTCTACAAGTTTTTCTCTCAAAAAAACTTATGCGCTTAGAACCTAGTTGAGACCAGCCCTCCTAGCTCTATGTTTGTGATTTATCACGAGGTTCATCACCGCTCGTGTGGTTCACTTCACCCTTCACCCAATACCAAACCAAAAACCCCCTATCCAGAAGTCTAAGGTCGAATTTCTCACGTAACCTTCTCCAAACAGCCCACGCGCATCCAAGCCTTGAATCGAGGCTTGTATCAGTTGGGGTCGATTTTGATGTGATAAACTGATGTAATATTGGATAAAAAACAATGCAAACATATGAATAGGTTTTTTCAATTAATCAACTTATGCAAATCAATACACACAAGCTGATGCAATCTAAGCAGATGGAAATGGTGAGATATAGGGATGAGTGATAGGGATAACCGATCAGAAGTGTGCTCTGATACCAAATTATGCGAACCTCCCAAGGAATGCACTTATGGATGCGGTTGAGATAGGCTTTGCAACAAAATGAATCGAAATTCAATCTGTTCAAAGGTTGTGGACTGAAGGATCACACAGTAGCTGTGGAAAGACTACTGATTTACCTAAGATAGTAGATTAGATATTACACACTAAGGCTATTAAATGTTGACTGAAGGATCTTACACACCAACTATTAGATTAAGAAAAGAATCACTCTCAAACATAAGAAAAGAAGCTATTTTTATGTGAAAAGTTGAATGATGAATTTTACAACTGAAAGCCCCTATTTATACTGTTAGGAGGTGAAAATAGGAGGAGCATACAACATTAAAATGGTTGAATTTACAAGGGAAGATTTGAACAAAGACCTTGACTTCAGTAACTCTTATTTTGACTATGAATGTAGACACTTCCAGGAGACCAGACTGGCCGACCAGGGAGCTTGGCCGAGACAGCCAGGCCATTTGGCACGTCTGCCGGCCCAAGCGGTACCGCCGGACCCTCGACCAACAGGACCGGACCGATCAGCATTGCCGGCAGAGAGGCCCAAACCTCCGGCACAACTGGTGGTGACGTGGATGACACCGCCGGTCCCATTGGTGACGCCGCCGACTCCAGGATCAACTTGGCCGGTCCAGAAGGCATTCCGGCCAGCACCTCGCACAGTCCAGCCGGTACAGCCGATCCAGCCGAGTACACGGGCATTTCAGCATCTACAAAAGGAGACTCGGACCAGATAAGCTACCAGCTTCAGGACATGCATCTAGAGGAAGTTTCTACACCAGTGGTGCCACCAAGAGCAATGACAAGGAGCAGATCAAGAGCACTCTTCCACAAGTTCAGCTTATGGGTCGACAAGCTCCTAGAGGAAGATTGACTAAGGACAGTGGGCCAGAAGTGCAAAGAAGAGTCCAAAGGCTTCTCAACAATGCAAGGGACTTCAGAGACTTGGGCTTTAGTGGCAGGAGAGGTCATGGCCCAAAGATTCCTAACCCTACTCCAAGTCGAAGACTAGGAGCAAGGCGCGTGCATGCCACAAGGACGGCCACCTTCCATTTCTTGGCCGTGATGTAAGAAAGGTAAGTTTTCAATTCGAATATATGCCTCTTTCTGTTTTCCAGGGTAGGATCTAGATTGTTTACATTTTTGAGTCAAAGACATTTTAGGAATAGGTCCTTTTTCGGTTATGCACTTTTGTAAGTTTTCCATTTGTGCACTTTTGTAAATTTTCCATTTCTCTTTGAGTCGACCCTAGAAGGTCAAGCTGTCGAGCATATTAATAAGGCTCCTTCCAGCATTGTAGTTCGACAACCTTTTTGATATTAATAAAGTGCGAATTTTCTTCTACAAGTTTTTCTCTCAAAGAAACTTATGCGCTTAGAACCTAGTTTAGACCAGCCCTACTAGCTCTAAGTTTGTGATTTATCACGAGGTTCATCACCCCTCGTGTGGTTCACTTCACCCTTCACCCAATACCAAACCAAAAACCCCCTATCCAGAAGTCTAAGGTCGAATTTCTCACCTAACCTTCTCCAAACAGCCCAAGCGCATCCAAGCCTTGAATCGAGGCTTGTATCAGTTGGGGTCGATTTTGATGTGATAAACTGATGTAATATTGGATAAAAAACAATGCAATTATATGAATAGGTTTTCTTCAATTATTCAACTGATGCAAATCAATACACACAAGCTGATACAATCTATGCAGATGGAAATGGAGAGATATAGAGATGAGTGATAGGGATAACCGATCAGAAGTGTGGTCTGACACCAAATTATGCGAACCTCCCAAGGAATGCACTTATAGATGTGGTTGAGATAGGCTTTGCAACAAAATGAATCGAAATTAATTCTGTTCAAAGGTTGTGGACTGAAGGATCACACAGTAGCTGTGGAAAGACTACTGATTTACCTAAGATAGTAGATTAGATATTACACACTAAGGCTATTAAATGTTGACTGAAGGATATTACACACCAACTATTAGATTAAGAAAAGAATCACTCTCAAACTTAAGAAAAGAAGCTGTTTTTATGTGAAAAGTTGAATGATGAATTTTACAACTGAAAGCCCCTATTTATACTGTTAGGAGGCGAAAATAGGAGGAGCATGCAACATTACAATTGTTGAATTGACAAGGGAAGATTTGAACAAAAACCTTGACTTCAGTAACTCTTATTTTGACTATGAATGTAGACACTTCCCCCCCCCCCTCCCTTTGGTGACGCAAATTTGGACCATTTTTAAGTGAACTCCTTTTGATTTTAATAAACAAATTGGGCTGCTTGTAATGTGATTCATTTGCCTCACTAAAAACCTTACCAAGAAAACCGAATGGGAGAAAACTTGGATAAGAGAAAAAGAGTACAAATGGATCCCATACCCATTTGTATGCTGTCTTGAGCTTGTATTAAAATCAGAGTGCTTTTAGGCACTTCTCCATCCAAGCCCAAGTGAATTTGTTGTGCATTCTCCTTGTTGAGCATGTTGTTGATTGCCTCTTTGAGTTTCTTGGCCTTGGCTCGGGTTATTGGTCCATCTGGTAGTGCAAGAGTTTCTTCATGTTTCACTTGTTCATTCCTAGCCTTGAGCTTTTCCTTTTGTGTGCTTTCCATGCTTGTATCACATGTTAAGCTAGCTCAATTTTTTATATTGTGATAAAATTTGAAACAGAAATAGATACGGCAAAGCGTCCAAATAATCCAGTTCATCCCAAACTGCGTGATGCCATGCATTATTCTTCATTTATAAGTTTTTACTCAATGAGCAACAATGATCAACTTATAATGATCATTTTAATTGGCCAATCAACTTGACATGTCTGCACCAAATCGTCCATAACTTTTGATTTATAGGTTAGAATGACACGAATCCAATGCCCACATTAAGCTAATTTAATTTTCTATATTGTGACAATATTTGTAACATAACTAGATATGACGAATCGTCCAGGTAATCCAATATAACTCAAATTGCGTGATGCCATGCATTATGCTTCCTTTATAAGCGGTTACTCAATGAGCACCTATGATCAGTTTAGAATGATTACTTTAACTGGCCTATCAACTTGACATTTACGCCTGTGGTCGCAAATCAGTGGCAAATTTGCCACTGATTTGCGACCACAAGTAATAATTGTGACTGATTTCCACCACATTCTCAATGCAGTGGCAAAGTGGTGGCAAATAAGTAGCAAATAATACTCTAAACGCTAAATTTTTTGATTTTGGTAAATAAATTGAATTATATAAGATTGATAATTTGATTAAAAGTTATACAAACTTGAATTATTAAGAAAACAATAACATTTACCAAATTTACCAAATTTACAAATTATTTACCTAAAACACTTAACATATTTCCTTAACCTTATATCTCTTATATACATTTCAAATGTTCTCTAAAATTTAAATGAATACAAATATGATTTTGTATATATGTGGTGACTTATAATGGTTAGTACTTACCTAAAAATGCAAATAGAAGTTGTAAATGTGGAAAATACTTAGGGAAAATGTGAATTTACCCTATGTGGTCGCAAATCAGGTGATAAATAGCGACTGATTTGTGACTGCAGTTCAAATTTTGATCTTATGGTTGCAAATAAGTGGCAAATTTGCCACTGATTTGGGACCACAAGTAATAATTGTGACTGATTTGCCACCACAATCTCAATGCAGTGGAAAGTGGTGGCAAATTAGTCACAAATAATACCATAAATCCTAAATTTTATGATTTTGGTAAATAAATTACATTATATAAGATTGATAACTTGATTATAAGTTGTACAAATTTCAATTAATAAGAAAACAACAACATTTACCAAATTTACCAAATTTACAAATCATTTACCTAAAACACTTAACACATTTCCTTAACCTTATATCTCTTATATACATTCCAAATGTTCTCTAAAATTTAAATGAATACAAATATGATTTTGTATATATGTGGTCACTTATAATGGTTAGTATTTACATAAAAATACAAATAGAAGTTGTAAATGTGAAAAATACTTAGGGAAAATGTGAATTTACCCTATGTGATCGCAAATCAGTCGATATTTTGCGAGTGATTTGTGACTGCAGTTCAAATTTTGATCATGTGGTCGCAAATCAGTGGTAAATTTGCCACTGATTTGCGACTGCAAACACCAGTCACAAAACGGTCGCAATTTAGTCTCTTAATGGTTGCGTATTACGACCAATATGCGACTACAGGTTTTAGTCACACTTTTGCAACCACTTTGCGACTACATCTCCGTAGTCGTAAATTGGTCGCAAAATCGTAGCAGATGTGGTCGGAAATTTTGCGACTACGTATGTGGTCGCAAAATGCAGTGGCATTTTGGTAGTTTTCTTGTAGTGATATTGTGACAAAATTTAAAACAGAACTAGATACGACAAAGCGTCCAAGTAATCTAATCTATCCCAAAATGCGTGATGCCATGCATTATTTTTCATTTATAAGCTTTTACTCAGTGAGCACCAATGATGAGTTTAGAATGATCATTTTAACTGACCGATCATCTTGACATGTCTGCACTAAATCATCCATAACGTTTGATTTATAGCTCTGAATGACACGAATCCAATGCCCACATTAAGCTAGTCCAATTTTCTATATTGTGACAAAATTTGAAACAAAACTAGATATGACAAAGCTCCCAAGTAATCCAATATAACCCAAACTGCGTGATGCCATGCATTATGTTTCATTTATTAGCCTTTACTCAATGAGTACCAATGATCAGTCGAGAATGATCACTTTAACTGGCCGATCAACTTGACAAGTTCCCACTAAATCGTCCGTAACTTTTGATTTAGAGCTCAAAATGACACGAATCCAATGCCTAAGTTAAGCTAGCTCAATTTTCTATATTGTGACTAAATTTGAGACAGAAATAGAAACGACAAAGCGTCCAAGCAATCTAGTCCATCCATAATGCGTGATGCCATGCATTATTCCTCATTTATAAGCTTTTAATCAATGAGCACTAATGATCAGTTTAAAATCATCATTTTAACTGGCTGATCAACATGACATGTCAGCACGAAGTCGTCCATAACTTTTGATTTATAGCTTAAAATGATGCGAATCCAATCCCCACATTAATCTTGTTAAATTTTCTATATTGTGACAAAATTTGAAAGAAAACTAGATACGATAGAGCTCCCAAGTAATCCAATATAACTCAAACTTTGATGTCATGCATTATGGTTCATTTATAAGACTTTACTTAACGAGCACAAAACATCAATTTAGAATAATCATTTTAACTGGCCGATCAACTTTAAATGTCCGCACTACATCGTCTGTAACTTTTGATTTAGAGCTCCGAATGACACAAATCCAATACCCATGTTAAACTAGCTCAATTTTCTATATTGTGACATAATTTGAGATTGAAATAGATACCACAAAACGTCTAAGTAATCCAATCTATACCGCACTGCGTGATGCCATGCATTATGCTTCATTTATAAGCCTTTACTGAATGAGCACCAATGAACAGTTTAGAATGATCATTTTAACTGGCCAAATAACTTGACATATCTGCACTAAATCGGGCATAACTTTTGATTCACACCCGGGACGGAGACACAGCCCGGACTCCCACGGAGGGGGGGGGGCAGTTATAGCTCAGAATGTCACCAATGCCCACATTAAGCTAACTAAATTTTGTATAGTGTATCAAAATTGGAGACATAAATGGATACGACAAAGCGTCCAAGTAATCCCATCTATCCATCACTTTGGGATGCCATGCATTATGCTTCATTCATAAGCTTTTACTCAATGAGCAGCAATGATCAGTTTAGAATGATTACTTTAACTAGCCGATCAACTTGACATGTCCACACTAAATCGTCCGTAACTTTTGATTTAAAGCTCAGAATGACACAAATCCAATGTCTCCGTTAAGCTAGCTTTATTTTCGATATTTTAACAAAATTTGAGACAAAAATAGAGATGACAAAGCATCCAAGTAATCTAATCTATCCAAACTACTTGCTTCCATGCTTTATGCTTCATTTTAAGCCTTTACATAATGAGTACCAATGATCTGCTTGAAATGATCACTTTAAATGGCCACTAAACTTGACATGTCCACACTAAATCATCTGTAACTTTTCATTTAGAGCTCAGAATGCACGAATCTAATACCATTGTTAAGCTAGCTCAATTGTCTATATTTTTACAAAATTTAAGACAAAAATAGAGATGACAAAGCGTTCAAGTAATCCAATCTATCCAATCTAACTTATGTCATGGTTTATGCTTCATTTATAAGCCTTTACTTAATGAGCACCAATTATCTGTTTAGGATAATCACTTTAACTGGCCAATCAACTTGACATGTACGTACTAAATCGTCTGTAACTTTTGATTTAGAGCTCAGAATGACACGAATCCAATGCCCACGTTAAGCTAGCTCAATTTTCTATATTGTAACAAAATTTGAGAAATGAATAGATACGACAAAGCATCCAAGTAATCCAATCTATCCAAAATTGTGGGATGCCATGCATTATGCTTCATTTATAAGCTTTTACTCAATGAGAACCAATGATCAGTTTAGAATAATCACTTTAACTGTCTGATCAACTTGACATATCCGCACTAAATCGTTCTTAACATTTGATTTACAGCTCAGAATAACACGAATGCAATGCCCATGTTAAACTAGTTCAATTTTCTATATTGTGACAAAATTTGAGACAGAAATAGATATGACTAAGTTTCCAAGTAATCCAATCCATTTCAAACTGCATGATGCCATGCATTATTTTCCATTTATAAGCTTTTACTCAATGGGTACCAATGATCAGTTTAGAAGGATTATTTTAACTGGCCCATCAACTTGTCATGTCTGCACTAAGTCATCCATAACTTTTTATTTATAGCTCCGAATGACACGAATCCAATGCCCACATTAAGCTCGGTCAATTTTCAATATTGTGACAAAATTTGAAACAAAACTAGGTACGACAAAGTGTCCAAGTAATCCAAACTATCTCAAACTAAGGTGGCATGCATTATGCTTAATTTATAAGCCTTTACTCAATGAGCACCTATGATCAGTTTAGAATGATCACTTTAACTGTCCGATCAACTTGACACGTCCACACTAAATCGTTTGTAATATTTGATTTAGAGCTTAGAATGACACGAATCCAATGCCCACGTTAAGCTATCTCAATTTTCTATATTGTGAAAACATTTGGGACATAAATATATACGACAAAGCATCCAAATAATCCAGTGTATCCCAAACTGTGTGATGCCATGCATTTTTCTTTATTTATATGCCTTTACTCAATGAGCACCAAAGATATGTTTAGAATGATCATTTCAACTGGCCGATCAACTCGACATGTCTACACTAAATTGTCCATAACTTTTAATTTATAGCTCAGAACTACACGAATCCAATGCCCACATTAAGCTAGTTCAGTTTTCTATATTGTGACAAAATTTGAGACAGAACTAGATACGACAAAACATCCAAGTAATCCAATATATCCAAACTACTTGATGCCATGCTTTATGCTTCATTTATAAGGTTTTACTTAATGAAAACCTATTACCTGTTTAGAATGATCACTTTAACTAGGCACTCAACTTGACATGTCCACACTAAATCGTTCGTAACATTTGATTTAGAACTAATAATGACACGAATCCAATGCCCACATTAAGCTAGCTCAATTTTCTATATTTTGACAAAATGGAAGACAAAATAGAGACGACAAAGCGCCCAAGTTATCAAATCTATCCAAACTACCTGATGCCATGCTTTATGCTTCATTTATAAGCCTTTACTTAATGAGCACCAATGATCTGTTTAGAATTATCACTTTCACTGGCCACTCAATTCGACATGTCCGAACTAAATCTTATATAGCTTTTGATTTAAAGCTCCGAATGACACGAATCCAATGACCATGTTAAGGTTCCTCAATTTTTATATTGTAACAAAATTTGAGACATAAATAGATACGACAAAGCGTCCAAGTAATCCAATCTATCCAGAACTGTGTGATGCCATTCATCATGGTTCATTTACAAGCATTTACAAAATGAGAACCAACGATCAGTTTAGAATGATCATTTTAACTGATCGATCAACTTGACATTTCTTCACTAAATTGTCCATAACTTTTTGATTTATAGCTGAAAATAACACGAATCCAATGCCCACCTTAAGCAAGTTCAATTTTCTATATTGTGACAAAATTTGAAACACAACTAGATACAACAAAGCGTCCAAGTAATCATATATAACCCAAACTGTGTGATGCCATCCATTTTGTTTCATTTATAAGCCTTTACTCAATGAGCACCAAGGATCAGTTTAGAAAGATCACTTTAACTAGCCCATCAATTTGACATGTCCGCACTAAATCATCTGTAATTTTTGATTTAGAGCTCAATATTAAATGAATCCAATGCCCAATAAACGAGCTCAATTTTCTATATTTTGACAAAATTTGAGACAAAAACAAAGACGAAAAAAGCGTCCAAGTAATCCAATCTATTAAAAACTATGCGATGCAATGCATTATGCTTCATTTATTAGCCTTTACTCAATGAGCACCAATGATCAGTTTAGAATGATCATTTTAACTGGCTGATTAACTTGACATGTTCGCACTAAATAATCCGTAACTTTTGTTGTATAGCTCTGAATGACACGAATCCAATGCCCACGATAAGCTAGATCAATTTTCTATATTGTGACAAAATTTGAGACAGAAATAGATACGAAAAAGCATCCAAGTAATCTACTACATCCCAAACTGCGTGATGCCATGCATTATTTTTTATTTATAAGCTTTTATTCAATGAGCACCAATGATCAGTTTAGAATGATAATTTCAACTGGCCGATCAACTTTACATGTGTGCACTAAATCGTCCATAACTTTTGATTTATAGCTCAAAGTGACACGAATCCAATACCCAAATTAAGCTAGTTCAATTTTCTATATTGTGAAAAAGTTTGAGACACAACTAGATATAACAAAGCGTCCAAGTAATTCAATCTATCCAAAAATGCGTGATACCATGCTTTATAATTCATTTAGAAACCTTTATTTGATGAGCACCAACGACCTGTTTAGAATGATCACTTTAAATGGCCGATCAACTTGACATCTCCGCACTAAATCGTCCACAACTTTTAATTTAGATTTCAGAATAACACGAATCCAATTCCCATGTTAAGCTAGCTCAATTTTCTATATTGTGACAAAATTTGAGACAGAAATAGATACAACAAGGCATCCAAGTAATCATATATAACCCAAACTGTGTGATGCCATGCATTATGCTTCATTTATAAGCTTTTACTCAATAATCACCAATGATCAGTTTAGAACGATCACTTAAACTAGCCGATCAAATTGACATGTCCGTCCAAAATCGTCCGTAACTTTTGATTTATAACTCCGAATGAAACAAATCCAATTCCCACGTTAATCTAGCTCAATTTTCTATATTTTGACAAAATATGAGACAGAAAAAGAGACGACAAATTGTCCAAGTAATCCGATTTATCTAAAACTGTGTGATACCATGCATTATGCTTCATTTATAAGCCTTTACTCAATGAGCACCAATGATCAGTTTAGAATGATCACTTTAACTAGCCGATCAACTTGACATGTTCGCAGTAAATCGTCCATAACTTTTGATTTATAGCTCAGAATGACACGAATCCAACGCCCGCTTTAATCTAGCTCAATTTCCTATATTGTGACAAAATTTGAGATAGAAATAGATACGACAAATCGTCCAAGTAATCCAATCCATCCCAAACTGCGTGAGGCCATGCATTATTTTCATTTATCAGCCTTTACTCAATGAGCACCAAGGAACAATTTAGAATGATCATTTTAACTAGCCGATCAAATTGACATGACTGCACTATATCGTCCATAGCTTTTGATTTATAGCTCAGAATGACACGAATAAATCGGTCAAAGACGGTCGGTTGCCCGAGTGAACGTCGAAGGTATATGCGCCTTTGGAAGAACTCCTTTAATGAATCCCTTCTCTCTTGGTTCAATGGGACTAAGTTGCATGAGTAGCTAGGTGTAGCTTCTAGTCTGATTCCTGTGATTGCATGTTATAGGTAGGAGAGTGCTTACTGTTGCTGTTGTGATCCCTTTGTTCGTGGTACAGCCAAGCGGGGAACCACCAAGTGCAGCTAAAGTAGGGGCTTGGCTGCGTAGAATATCTATCTTGTTCATGTCCCTAGGGTCAGAGCTGCACCGAAGAACGATGGCTCTGATGAATCGGTGAGTTACTGGTTCTTGAATGGGAATCCCTAGCACCAAAGAGCAGAGTGATCCTGCTCGAGATAGGACCGGGTAAAGGGAAAAAGATCTCTCGGTTCGAGAAAGAACAATAAGAGGATCGAACCGTTTCTTCTGACTCTTTTTCAAATCGATAAATGTTGGTTGATCGTATCTTTCATTATAGATGCTAGTTCAATTTTTCTATATTGTGACAAAATTTGAGATAGAATAAGATATGACAAAGCGTCCAAGTAATCATATATATCCCAAATTGCGTGATGCCATGCATTATAAGCCTTTACTCAATAAGCACCAATGATCAGTTTAGAATGAACACTTTAACCAGCCGATAAACTTGACATGTCCGTACTAAATCGACGGTAACTTTTGATTTAGAGCTCAGAAATGACACAAATCCAATTCTCACGTCAAGCTAATTCAATTTTCTATATTGTAACAAAATTTGAAACAAAACTAGATACGACAAGGCATACAAGTAATCCAATATATCCCAAACTGCGTGGTGCCATGCTTTATGCTTCATTTATAAGCCTTTACTTAATGAGCACCGATGATCAGTTTAGAATTATCACTTTAACTAGCCGATCAACTTGACATGTACGCACTTAATCGTTCGTAACTTTTGATTTAGAGCTCAGCGTGACATGAATCCAATGTCCATGTTAAGCTAGCTAAATTTTCTATATTGTGACAAAATTTGAGATAGAAATAGATTCGACAAAGCATCCAAGTAATCCAATCCATCCCAATGTGTGTGATGTCATGCATTATTTTTTATTTATAAGCTTTTACTCAATGAGCACCAATGATCAGTTTAGAATGATCATTTTAACTGGCTGATCAACTTGACATGTGTGCACTAAATCGTCCATAACTTTTGGTTTATAGTACAGAATGACACGAATCCAATGCCTACATTAAGCTAGTTCAATTTTCTATATTTTGACAAAATTTGAAACACAGCTAGATATGACAAAGCATCCAAGTAATCCAATCTTTCCTAAACTACGTAATGTCATGCTTTATGCTTCATTTATAAACATTTATTTAATGAAATGACCAGTTTCGAATGATCACTTTAAATGGCTTATCACATAGACATGTCCGCAGTAAATCATCCGTAATTTTTTGTTTAGAACTCGGAATGACACGAATTCAATGCCCACGATTAATCTAGCTCAATTTTCTATATTGTGAGAAAATTGAGACATTAATAGATACGACAAAGCATCCAAGTAATCCAGTCCTTCCCAAACTGCGTGATGCAATGCATTATTCTTCATTTATAAGACTTTACTCAATGAGCACCAATGATCAGTTTAGAATGATCATTTTAACTGGCCGATCAACTTGACATGTGAGCACTAAATCGTCCATAACTTTTGAATTATAGCTCATAACAACACGAATCCAACGCCCACGTTAAGCTAGTTCAATTTTCTATATTGTGAGAAAATTTGAGACAAAACTAGATATGACAAAGTGTCCAAGTAATCCAATCTATCCCAAACTATGTGATGCCATTCGTTATTCTTCATTTATAAGCCTTTACTCAATGAGCACCAATGATCAGTTTAGAATGATCATTTTTACTGGCCGATCAACTTGATAAGTCTGCACTAAATCTTCCATAACTTTTGATTTATATCTCAAAACGACACAAATCCAATGCACATGTTAAGCTAGTTAAATTTTCAATATTGTGACAAAATTTGAGACAGAACAAGATAAGACAAAGCGTCCAGGTAATCCAATCCATCCTAAACTGCGTGATGCCATGCATTATTCTTCATTTATAAACCTTTAGTCTATGAGCACCAATGATCAGTTTAGAATGATCAGTTTAACTGGCCGATTAACTTGACATGTCGGCACAAAATCGTCCATAGCTTTTGATTTATAGTTTAGAACGACACGAGTCCAATGCTCACATTAAGCTAGTTCAATTTTCTATATTGTGAGAATGTTTGAGACACAACTAGATAGGACAAAACATCCAAGTAATCCAATCTATCCCAAATTCCGTGATGCCATGCATTTTGCTTCTTTTATAAGCCTTCACTGAATGAGCACCTTGACATGCCGATCAACTTGTCATGTTTGCACAAAATCATATTACGACAAAACAAATTTCATTTATAAGCTTTTACTCAGTGAGCACCAATGATCATTTTAAAATGATCATTTTAACTAGCCGATCAACTTGTCCTGTCTGCACTAAATCGTCCATAATTTTTTTTATAGCTCAGAATGATACGAATCTAATTTCCACATCAAGCTATTTTAATTTTCTACATTGTGACAAAATTTGAAACAGAACTAGATGTGAAAAAGCGTCCAAGAAATCCAGTCTACCCTAAACTGCGTGATGCCATGCATTATTCTTCATTTATAAGCCTTTATTCAATGAGCACCAATGATCAGTTTAGAATGAACACTTTAATTGGCCGATCAACTTGACATGTCCGCACTAAATCGTACGTAACTTTTGATTTAGAGCCTAGGATGACACGAATCCAATGCAAACGTTAAGCTAGCTCAGTTTTCTATACTGTGACAAAATTTGACATAAATATATAAGAGAAACTGTCCAAGTAATCTATTTCATCCAAAACTGTGTGATGCCATGCATTATTATTCATTTATAAGCCTTTACTCTATGAGCAGCAATGATCAGATTAGAATGATCATTTTAACTGGCCGATCAACTAACATGTTGCACTAAATCGTCCATAACTTTTGGTTTATAGCTAAGAACGACACGGATCAAATGCCCACATTAAGCTAGTTCAATTTTCTATATTGTGGCAAATTTGAGGCCAAACTAGATATGACAAAACATCCATCTAATCCAATCTATCCCAAACTTCGTGATGCCATGCTTTATGCTTCATTTATAAGCCTTTTACCCAATGAACACCATTGATCATTTTAGAATGATTATTTTAACAGGCCGATCAACTTGACATGTTTGCACTAAATCGTCCATAACGTTTCATTTATAGCTCAGAATGGCACAAATCCAATGACCACATTAAGCTAGTTCAAGTTCTATATTGTGATAAAATTTGAGACAGAACTAGGTACGACAAATCGTCCAAATAATCCAATCTATCCCAAACTGTGTGCCATGCATTATGCTTTATTTATAAGCCCTCACTTAATGAGTACCAATGATCAGTTTAGAATGATCACTTTAACTAGCCGATCAACTTGACATGTTCGCACTAAATCGTCTGTTATTTTTGATTTAGAGCTTAGAATGACACGAATCTAATTCCCACGTTACGGTAGCTCATTTTTCTTTATTATGACAAAATTTGAGATAGAAATAGATTCGACAAAGCGTCCAAATAATTCAATCTATCCAATATTTCGTGATGCCATGCATTATCTTTCATTTATAAGCTTTTACTCTATGAGCACCAATGATCAGTTTAGAATCATCATTTTAACTGGCCGATCAACTTGACATGTCTGCACTAAAGCATCAATAACTTTTTATTTATAGCTCAGAATGACACGAATCCAATGCCCACATTAAGCTAGGTCAATTTTCTATATTGTGACAAAGTTTGAGATGGAACTAGATACGAAAAAACATCCAAGTAATCCAATCTAACCCAAACTTCGTGATGCCATATTATGCTTCATTTATAAACCTTTACTCAATGAGCACATATGATCAGTTTAAATTAATCATATTAACTGGACGATCAACTTGATATTTCCACACTAAATCATGCATAACTTTTGCTACTAATCCAGAATTATTCTAATCCAATGCCCACGTTCAGCTAGCTCAATTTTCTATATTTTGACAAAATATGAAACAAAAATAGAGACGACAAAGCGTCCATGTAATCCAATCTATCAAAAAAACTTGAAGTCATGCTTTATGCTTCATTTATAAGCCCCTACTTAATGTGCACCAATGATCTGTTTAGAATGATCACTTTAACTGGCCACTCAACTTGACATGTCTGAGCTAAATCGTCCGTAACATTTGAGTTAGAGCTTAGAATGACACGAATGCAATGCCCACATTAAGCTAGCTTAATTTTCTATATTGTGACAAAATTTGAGAGAAAAATAGATACGACAAATCGTCCAAGTAATCCAATTCATCCCAAAATGCATGATGCCATGCATTATTTGTTATTTATAAGTTGTTACTCAATGAGCACCAATGATCAGTTTACAATGATCATTTTAATTGGCTGATCAACTTGTCATGTCTGCACCAAATTGTACATAAATTTTGAATTATAGCTCAGAATAACACGAATCCAATGCCCACACTAAGCAAGTTTAATTTTCTATATTGTGACAAAATTTGAGACAGACCTTGATACGAAAAAACGTCAAAATAATCCAATTTATCCCAATCTGCGTGATGCCATGCATTGTGCTTCATTTATAAACTTTTATTCAATGAGCACCAGTGATCAGTTTCGAATGATCACTTTAACTGGCCGATCAATTTAACATGTCCGCACTAAATCGTATGTAACTTTTGATTAAGAGCTCTGATTGACACGAATCCAATGCCCACGTTACGCTAACTCAATTTTTTATTTTATTAGAAACGTTTTGAGATAGAAATAGATACAACAAAGCGTCCAAGTCATCATATCCATCCCAAATTGCGTGATGCAATGCATTATTTTTCATTTATAAGCTTGTACTCAATGAGCACCAATGATCAGTTTAAAATGATCATTTTAAATGGCCGACCAACTTGTCATGTATGCACTAAATCATACATAACTTTTTATTTATAGCTCGGAATGACACGAATCCAATATCCATATTAAACTAGTTCAATTTTCTATATTGTGATACGATAAAGGACACAAGTAATCCAATCTATCCAAAACTGTCTGATGTCATGCATTATGCTTCATTTATAAGCCTTTACTCAATGAGAAACATTGTACAGTTTAGAATGATCATTTTTACTCGCCAATCAACTTGACATGTCTGCACTAAATCATCCATAACTTTTGATTTAGAGCTCAGAATGACACAAATCCAGTGCCCACGTTAAGGAAGCTCAATTTTCTTTATTGTAACAAAATTTTAGACATCAATAGATAAGACAAAGTGTCCAAGTAATCCAATATATCCAAAATTATGTGATTCCATGCAGTATGCTTCATTTATAAGCCTTTACTCATTGAGAACCAATGATCAATTTGGAATAATCATATAAAATGGCTGATCAACTTGATATGTCCGCACTAAATCATCTGTCACTTTTGATTTAAAGCTTAGAAACACACGAATCCAATGCCCACATTAAGCATTGATTTGAGACAGCAGTTGAGACGAGAAGGCGTTCAAGTAATCCAATCTAACAAACTGCGCTATGGTATGCTTTATACTTCATTTATAACCCTTTACTTAATGAGAACCAATGATCAATTTAGAATGATCAGTTTAACTAGCCGATCAACTTGACATGTCCGCACTAAATCGTCCGTAACTTTTGACTTAGAGCTCAGAGGGACACGAATCCAATGCTCATGTTAAACTAGCTCAATTTTCTATATTGTAACAAAATTTGAGACAAAAATAGATAGGACAAAGCGTCCAAGTAATGCAGTCCATCAAAAAATACCTGATGCCATGCATTATTTTTCATTTATAAGCCTTTACTCAATGAGCACCAATGATCAGTTTAGAATGATCATTTTAACTGGCTGATCAACTTGTCATGTCTGCACTATATCATCCATAACTTTTGATTTATAGCTCAGAATGACAAGAATCCAATGCCCCCATAAAGCTAATTCAATTTTTTATATTGTGACAAACTTTGAAACACAACTAGATACGATAAGGTATCCAAGTAATTCAATCTATCAAAAACTATGTGATGCAATGCATTATGCTTCATTTATAAGCCTTTAGTCAATGAGCACCAATGATCAGTTTAGAATGATCAGTTTAACTCGCCAATCAACTTGACATATCCGCACTAAATCGTCAGCAACTTTTATTTAGAGCTCTGAAACACACGAATCTAATGCCCACGTTAATCTCGCCCAATTTTCTACAGTGTAATAAAATTTTAGACAGACATAGATACGACAAAGCGTCCAAGTAATCCAATCCATCCAAAACTGTAGGATGTCATGCATTATGCTTCATTTATAAGCCTTTACTCAATGAGCACTAATGATCAATTTAGAATGATCACTTTAACTGGCCAATCAACATGACTTGTACTCATTAAATCGTCAGTAACTTTTGATTTAGAGCTCAGCATGACACGAATGCAATACCCACTTTAAGCTACCTAAATTTTCTCTATTGTGACAAAATTTGAGACAGAAATAGAAACGACAAAGTGTTCAAGTAATCCAGTCCATCCATAGCTGCATGATGCCGTGCATTATTCTTCATTTATAAGCTTTTACTCAATGAGCACCAACGATTAGTTTAGAATGATATTTTTAATTGGCTGATCAACTTAACATGTCCGCACTATATCGTCCAATTTTTTTGATTTATAGCTCAGAATGACACGAATCAGTTGCCCACATTAAGCTAGTTCCATTTTATATATTGTGACAAAGTTTGAGACAGAACTATTTACGAAAAATGCGTCCAAGTAATCCAATCTATTCCAAAATGCGCTTTGCCATGCATTATGCTTTATTTATAAGCCTTTACTCAATTAGCACCAATGATCAGTTTGGAATGATCACTTTAACTTACCGATCAACTTGACATATCCCCACTAAATTATCTGTAACTTTTTGTTTAGAGCTCAAAAATGACACGAATCCAATGAGCACATTACGCTAGCTCAATTTTCAATCGAGACAGAAATAGATGTGACTAAGCGTCCAAGTAATCCAGTCCATCCCAAAATGCGTGATGCCATGCATTATTTAACTAAGCTTTTACTAGATGAGCACCAGTAATTAAAAAGACAGGTTAATTTAACTAATCCCGTGATTAATTAGGTGATTCCACTAGAGTGAATTGTTAATTAAAGATGATAGCAAAACTTACAATTCTTCTCAACATGTTCTCCATCTGAACCATGATTCGATTATTTAACCGATCTCTCATCACTTCCTTAACAATTCTGTTGAATAAACAAATCAAAACCCTTGTCGGAAAAATCAACCGGAAGTCAAACTAAAGACTTGTTTTGTAAGAAAATCATCATAAGATAGAAATGAAACTCATTTCTTGAATGTTAAGTTATGAGCTCTTAAGCCATTGTTGTAGTCACTAGATCCATGATAAGGGCTGTTCCCAATCGCCATTGATTCCGATTTTAAACTTCAAACAAAAAAATTAAGAGAAAAACACTTAGAGTGTTTGTGTGTGTCCCAAGAGAGAGAGGGAGAGAGATGAGAGAGTAAAAGAGAGTAAAGGACTGAATATAAAGGGGATTAGATTTGATGAAGCATCACTGAAATTTCCAGGAAGATTCGTTACACCTTTTTGTAAGTGCTATCCGCACTAATCAACTTCTCAATGGGCCGATCAACTTCTCATGTCCCCACTAGATCGTCCTTAACTTTTGATTTAGAGCTCCGAATGACATGAATCCAATGGCAACGTTACGCTAGCTCAATTTTTTATATTGTGACCAAATTCAAGACATAAATAGATACGACAAAGCGTCCAAGTAATCCAATCCATCCCAAACTGCGTGATGCCATGCAATATTTTTCAATTATAAGCTTTTACTCAGTGAGAACCAATGATCAATTCAAAATGATAATTTTAACTAGTCGATCAACTTGACATGTCCCCATTAAATCGTTCTTAACTTTTGATTTAAAGCTTAAAATGACAAGAATCCAATGACCGTGTTAAGCAAACTCAATTTCTATATTTTGACAAAATTTGAGACAGAAATAGAGATGACAAAACGTTCAAGTAATCCAATCTTTCCAAACTATTTGATGCCTTGCTTTCTGCTTCATTTATAAGCCTTTACTTAATGAACACCAATGATCTGTTTAGAATGATCACTTTAACTGGCCACTCAACTTGACATGTCCGCACTAATCGTCAGTAACTTTTGATTTAGATTTTAGAATGACACAAATCCAATGCACATGTTAAGCTAGCTCAATTTTCTATATTGTAACAAAATTTGAGACAGAAGTAGATACGACAAAGCGTCCAAGTAATCCAATATATCCAAAACTGTGTGATGCCATGCATTATGCTTTATTTATTAGCCTTTACTTAATGAGCACGAATTATCAATTTAGAATGATCATTTTAACTGCCCGATCAACTTGATATGTATGCACTAAATCGTCCGTAACTTTTGATTTCTTGCTCAGAATGACACGAATTCAATGCTCACATTAAGCTAACTCAATTCTCAATAATGTGACAAAATTTAAAGCAAAACTAGGTACGACAAAGCATCAAATTAATCCATTCTTTCCCAAACTGTGTGATGCCATGGATTATTTTTCATTTATAAGCTTTTACTCAATGAGCACCAATGATCAGTTTAGAAAGATCATTTTAACTATCCGATCAAGTTTTTATGTCTGCACTAAATCATCCATAACTTTTGATTTATTGCTTAAAATGACACGAATCAATTACCCAAATTAAGCTAGTTTAATGTTCTATATTTTGACAAAATTGTAAACAGAACTAGATACGACAAAGCGTCCAAGTAATCCAATCTATTCCGAACTGCGTGATGCCATGCTTGATGATTCATTTATAAGGCTTTTTATAATGAGTAACAATGATCAATTTAGAATAATCACTTTCACTAGCCGATCAACTTGATATTTCCGCACTAAATCATGCGTAAATTTCGATTTAAAGCTCAGAATAACACGAATCCAATGCCCACGTTAAACTAGCTCAATTTTCTATATAATGACAAAATTTGAGAAATAAATAGATATGACCAAGTAAAAGTCCATCCCAAACAGCGTGATGCCATGCATTATTCTTCATTTATAAGCGTTTACTCAATGAGCACCAATGATCAATTTAGAATAATCATATTAATATGCCGATAAACTTGATGAGTCTGCACTAAATCGTCCATTACATTTGATTTGAAGTGCAGAATGACATGCATCCAATGCCCACATTAAGCTAGTTCAATTTTCTATATTGTGAAAAATTTGAGACATAACAAGATATAAGTTTAGAATGATCACTTTAACTGGCCAATCAACTTGACATGTCCGCACTAAATCGTCTATAACTTTTGATATAGAGCTCATAATGACACGAATCCAATGCACATGTTAAGCTAGCTCAATTTTTTTATATTGTGAAAAAATTGGAGACAAAAATAGATACAACAAATCATCCAAGTAATCTAATCCATCACAAATAGCATGATGCCATGCATTATTTTTCATTTATAAGCTTTTACTCATTAAGCACCAATGATCAGTTTAGAATGATCATTTTAACTGTCAGTTTAACTTGACATATCCGCACTAAATTGTCCGTAACTTTTGATTTAGAGCTCAGAATGACACGAATCAAATGCCCACATTAAGTTAGTTTAATTTTCTATTTTATGACAAAATTTGAGACAAAAATAGATACGAAGAAGAAACCAAGTAATCGGTACAATCCCAAACTGTGTAATCCCATGCATTATTCTTCATTTACAAGCTTTTACTCAATGACCAGCAACGATCAGTTTAGAATAATCATTTTAACAGGTCGACCAGTGCCCACAATAAGGTAGTTCAATTTTCTATATTGTGAAAAAATTTGAGACAGAACTAGATACGATAATGCCTCCAAGTACTCTAATCTATCCCAAACTGCATGATGCCATGCATTATGCTTCACTTCTAAACCTTTACTCAATCAGCACCAATGATCAGTTTAGAATGATCACTTTAACTGGCCGATCAACTTGATATTTCCACACTAAATTGTCCGTAACTTTTGATATAGAGTTCAAATTTGAGATAGAAATAGATATGACAAAGCGTCCAAGTAATCCAATCTTTCCCAAATTACGTGGTGCCATGCATTATTCTTCATTTATAAGCTTTTACTCAATGAGCACCAATGATCGGTTTAGAATGATCACTTTAACTGACCGATCAACTTGATATGTCCACACTAAATCATCCGTAACTTTTGATTTAGAGCTCAGAATGACACGAATCAAATGTCCATGTTAAGCAAGCTCAATTTTCTATATTGTGACAAAATTTGAGACAGAAATAAATATGACAAAGCGTCCAAGTAATCCAGTCTTTCCCAAATTGCATGATGCCATGCATTATGCTTCATTTATAAGCTTTTACTCAATAAACACCAATGGTCACTTTAGAATGATCACTTTAACTGGCCTATCAACTTGTCACGTACGCACTAAATCATCCATAACTTTTGAATTAGAACTTTGAATAACACGAATCAAATGCCAACGTTAAGCTACCTCAATTTTCTATATTGTGACAAAATTTGAGACAAAATAGATACGACAAAGCGTACAAGTAATCCAATCCATCCAAAACTGTGTGATGCCATGCATTATTTTTCATTTATAAGCTTTTAGTCAATGAGCACCAATGATCAGTTTAGAATGATCATTTTAATTGGCCGATCAACTTCTCATGTCTGCACTAAATATTCCATAACTTTTAATTTATTGCTCATAATGACACAAATCCAATGCCCACATTAAGCTAGTTCAATTTTCTATATTTTACACAAAATTTGAAATTGAACTAGATACGACAATGCGTCGAAGTAATCCAATCTATCCCAAACTTCGTGATGCCATGCTTTATGCTTCATTTATAAGCCTTTACTTAACGAGCACCAATGTTCTGTTTAGAATGATCCTTTTAACTCGCCGATCAACTTGACATGCCCGCATGAAATCGTCCATAACTTTTGATTTAGAGTTCGGAAAACACGAACCCATTGCCCACGTTAATCTAGCTCAATTTTCTATATTTTGTAAACATTTGAGATAGAATTAGAGACGACAGAGCGTCCAAGTAATCCAATCTATCCCAAACTGCGTGATGCCATGCATTATGCTCCATTTATAAGTCTTTACTTAATGAGCACCATTGGATAGTTTAGAATGATTACTTTAACTCCCCGATCAACTTGACATGTACGCACAAATTCGTCCGTAACTTTTGATTGTGAGCTTAGAATGAAACGAATACAATGCCCATGTTTAAGATAGCTCAATTTTCTATATTGTGAAAACAATTTGAGAAGTAAAGAGATATGACAAAGCGTTCAAATAATCCAGTCCATACCAAATTCTGTGATACCATGCATTATTCTTCATTTATAATTGTTTACTCAATGAGCACCAATGATCATTTTAGAATGATCATTTATACTCACCGATCAACTTGACATGTCAGCACTAAATCGTCCATAACTTTTGATTTGTAGCTCAGAATGGCACGAATCCACTGCCCACATTAAGCTAGTTCAATTTTTTATATTGTGACAAAATTTGAAACAGAACTAGATATGATAATGCGTCCAAGTAATCCAATCTATCCCATACTGCGTGATGCCATGCTTTATTCCTCATTTATAAACCTTTATTTAATGAGCACTAATGATCAGTTTAGAATGATCATTTTAACTTGCTGATAAACTTGACATGCCCGCATTAAATTGTCCGTAACTTTTGATTTAGAGCTCAGAAAATAAGAATCCAATGCCCATGTTAAGCTATCTCGATTTTCTATAACCTAACAAAATCTGAGGCATAAATAGATATGACAAGCGTCCAAGTAATCCAATCTATCCATTACTATGTGATGTCAAGCATTATGCTCCATTTATGAGCCTTTACTCAATGAGCACCATAGATCAGTTTTGAATGATCACTTTAACTAGCCGATCAACTTGACATGTACACACTAAATTGTCCATAACTTTTGATATAGAGCTCAGAATGACAAGAATCCAATGCCCACATTAAGCTAGCTCAATTTTTGATATTGTGACTAAATTTGAAACAGAAATAGATACGACAAAGCGTCCAGTTAATCCAGTCTATTCAAACTCCGTGATGCCGTGCATTATTCTTCATTTATAAGCTTTTACTCAATGAGCACCAATGATCAGTTTAGAATGATCATTTCAACTGCCCGATCAACTTGACATGTCAGCACTATATCGTCCATAACTTGACATGTTAGCACTATATCATCCAGAACTTTTGATTAATAGGTTAGAATGACACGAATCAATTGCCCACATTAAGCTAGTTCAATTTTAAATATTGTGACAAAATTTGAGACTGAACTAGATACGATAAAGCGTCCAAGTAATCCAATATATCTCAAACTGTATGATGCGATGCATTATGCTTTATTTATAAGCCTTTACTCAATGAGCACCAATTATCACTTTAACTGGCCGATCAACTTGACATGTCCGCATTAAATCATCCGTAACTCTTTATTTAGAGATCAGAATGACATGAATGCAATGCCCACATTAAGCTAGCTCAATTTTTGATATTGTGACACAATTTGTTATAGAAATAGATATGACAAAGGGTTCAAGTAATCCAATCCATCATAAATTGCGTGATACCTTGCATTATTTTTCATATATAAGCTTTTACACAATGAGCACGAATGCTTAGTTTAGAATGATCGTTTTAACTGGTCGATCAACTTGTCATGTTTGAACTAGATCGTGCATAACTTTTGATTTATAGCTTAGAATGACACGAATCCAATGCCCACATTCAGCTAGTTCAATTTTGTGTATTGTGACAAAATTTAAAACAGAACTAGATACGACAAAGCGTTGAAGTAATCCAATCTTTCCCAAACTGCGTGATGCCATGCTTTATGCCTCATTTATAAGCCTTACTTAATGAGCACCAATGATCAGTTTAGAAAAATCATTTTAACTCGCCGATCAACTTGACATGTCCGCACTAAATGGTCCGTAATTTTTTATTTAGAGCTCAAAACACACGAATCAAATGTCCACATTATACTATCTCAGTTTTCTACAGTGCAACAAAATTTGAGACAGAAATAGACACGACAAAGCGTCCAAATGATTCAGTCAATCGAAAACTGCGTGATGCCATGCATTATTCTTCATTTATAAGCTTTTACTCAATGAGCACCAACGATTAGTTTAAAATGATCATTTTAACTGGCCGATCAGCTTGACATGTTTGCACTAAATCGTTCATAACTTTTGATTTATAGCTCAGAATGACACGAATCGAATGCCCACGTTAAACTAGCTAAATTTTCTGTGTTGTGACAAATTTTGAGACTGAAATAGATATCAAAAAGCGCCCAAGTAATCCAATCATTCCCTAATTGTGTGATGCCATGCATTATTTTTCATTTATAAGCTTTTACTCAATGAGCACAAATGATCAGTTTAGAATGATCATTTTAACTGTCCGATCAACTTGTCATGTCTGTACTAAATCATTCATAACTTTGGATTTATAGCTCAGAATGACACGAATCAATTGCCCACATTAAGCTAGTTCAATATCCTATATTGTGACAAAATTTTGAACAGAACTAGATACGACAAAGAATCCAAGTAATCCAATCTATCCGGAACTGTGCGATGTCAGGCTTTATGCCTCATTTATAAGCCTTACTTAATGAGCACCAATGATCAGTTTAGAATGATCATTTTAACTCGCCAATAACCTTGACATGTACGCACTAAATGGTCCGTAACTTTTGATTTAGAGCTCAGAAACACACAAATCCAATGTCCACCTTAAACTTGACATATCCGCACTATATTGTAAAAAAATTTGAGACATAAATAGATACGACAAAGCGTCCAAGTAATCCAGTCAATCCCAAACTGCGTAATGCCATGCATTATTCTTCATTTATAAGCTTTTACTCAATGAGCACCAACGATTAGTTAAGAATGATCATTTTAACTGGCCAACCAACTTGACATTTCTGCACTAAATCGTCCATAACTTCTGATTTATAGCTTAGAATGATACGAATCGAATGCCCACATTAAGCTAGTTCAATTCTCGGTGTTGTGACAAAATTTGAAACGAAACTAGATACAACAAAGCTTCCAAGTAATCCAATCTACCCCAAACTGTATGATGACATGCTTTGTGTCTCATTTATAAGCCTTTACTTAATGAGGACCATTGATCAGTTTAGAATGATCATTTTAACTCGCCGATCAACTTAACATGTCCGCACTAAATCGTATGTAACTTTTGATTTAGAGATCAGAAACACAGAATCCAATGCTCATGTTAAGCTACCTGAATTTTCTATAGTGTGACCAAAATTTGAGACAGGAATAGATACGACAAAGAGTCCAAGTAATCCAGTACATCCCAAACTGCATGATCAGTTTAGAATAATCATTTTAACAGGCCGATCAACTTGACATGTATGCTTTATATCGTCCATAACTTTTGATTTATAGCTTAGAATGACAAGAATCAATTGCCCACATTAAGCTAGTACAATTTTCTATATTGGGACAAAATTTGACACATAACTAGATACGACAAAGCGTCCAAGTAATCCAATCTATCCCAAACTACGTGAGGCCATGCATTATGCTTGATTTATAAGCCTTTACTCAATGAGCACCAATGATCAGTTTATAATGATCAATTGCCCACATTAAGCTAGTTCAATTTTCTATATTGGGACAAAATTTGATACATAACTAGATACGACAAAGCGTCCAAGTAATCCAATCTATCCCAAACTGCGTGATACCATGCATTATGCTTGATTCGTAAGCCTTTACTCAATGAGCACCAATGATCAGTTTATAATGATCATTTTAACTGGCCGATCGACTTGATATGTATACACTAAATCGTCTGTAACTTTTGATTTAGAGCTCCGAATGACACGAATCCAATGCCTTCGTTAAGCTAACCTCAATTTTCTATATTATGACAAAATTTGAGAAATAAATAGATATGAAAAAGCGCCCAAGTAATCCAGTCCATCACAATCTGTGTGATGCCATGCATTATTCTTCATTTATAAGCGTTTACTCAATGAGCACCAATGATCAGTTTAAAATTATCATTTTAACTCACCGATTTACTTGACATGTCTGCACTAAATCATCCATAACTTTTGATTTATAGCTCAGAATGGCACGAATCCAATGCCCACATTAAGCTAGTTCAATTTTCTATATTGTGATAAAATTTGAGACATATATAGTACGGAAAAGCATCCAAGTAATCCCATCAATCCCATACTGTCCGATGCCATGCAATATTTATCATTTAAAAGCTTTTACTCAATGAGCACAAATGATCAGTTTAGAATAATCAATTTTACTGGCCAATCAACTTGACATGTCCGCACTAAATGGTCCATAACTTTTAATTTAGAGCTTAAAAACACTGGAATCCAATGCCCACGTTAAACTAGCTTAATTTTTTACAGTGTAACGAATTTTGAGATAGAAATAGATACGACAAAGCGTCCAAGTAATCCAATCTATCCAAACTAACTGATGCCATAATTTATGCTTCATTTATAAGACTTTACTTATTAGCACCAATGATCTGTTCAGAATGATCACTTTAACTAGCCACTCAACTTGACATATCCGCACTAAATCGTCCGTAACTTGGATTTAGAGCTTAGACTGACACGAATCCAATGCCCACGTTAAGCGATCTCAATTTTCTATATTGTGACTAAATTTAAGACCGAAATAGATACGACAAAACGTTCAAGTAATCCAATCTATCCCAAACTGCGTGATGCCATGCATTATTTTTCATTTATAAGGTTTTACTCAATGAACAACACTGAACAGTTTAGAATAATCATATTAATTGGCCGATCAACTTAACATGTCCACACTAAATCATCTGAAACTTTTGATTTAGAGCTCAGAATGACACGAATCCAATGCCCACGTTAAGCATGCTCAATTTTCTATATTTTCAAAAAATTTAATATAGAAATAGGACGATAAAGCATCCAGGTAATCTAGTCTATCCAAACTACTTGATGCCATGCTTTATCCTTCATTTATAAGACATTACTTATTAGCACCAATGATCTGTTTAGAATAATCACTTTAACTAGCCACTAAACCTGACATGTCCACACTAAATCGTCCATAACTTTTGATTTAGAGATCAGAATGACACGAATCCAATGCCCACGTTAAGCTAGCTCAATTTTCTATATTATGACAAAATTGAGATAAAAATAGATACAAAAAGCGTCCAAGCAATCCAATCCATCCCAAACTTCGTGATGCCATGCATTGTTTTTCATTTATAAGCTTTTACTCAATGAGCACCAATGGTCAGTTTAAAATGATGATTTTAACTAAACGATCAACTTGTCATGTCTGCACAAAATTGTGCATAACTATTGATTTATTGCTTAGAGTGACACGAATCCAATGCCCAAATTAAGGTAGTTCAATTTTCTATATTGTGACAAAATTTGAAACAAAACCAGATACGTCAAAGCGTCCAAGTAATCCAATCTATCCTAAACTGCGTGATGCCATGCTTTATGCCTGCACTAAATCGTTCGTAACTTTTGATTTAGAGCTTTGAAAACACGAATACAATGCCCATGTTAAGCTTGCTCTATTTTCTATAATGTAACAAAACTTTGACACAAAAATAGATATGACAAAGCGTCGAAGTAATCCAATCTATCCAAAACTGTGTGATGCCATGCATTATGCTCCATTTATAAGCCTTTACTTAATGAGCACCAATGATCATTTTAACTGTCCGATCAACTTGACATGTCCGCACTAAATCGTCTGAACTTTTGATTTAGAGCTCTGAATGACACGAATCCAATGCCCACGTAAGCTAGTTACATTTTCTATATTATGACAAAATTTGATAAATAAATAGATACGACAAAGCGTTCAAGTAATCGAGTTCATCCCAAACTGCGTAATGCCATGCATTATTCTTCATATATAAGCGTTTACTCAATGCGCACCAATAATCAGTTTTGGATGATCATTTTAACTGGCCGATCAACTTGACATGTCTGCACCAAATGGTCCATAAATTCTTATTTGTAGCTCAGAATGACACGAATCAAATGCCCAGACTAATCTAGTTTAATTTTCTATATTGTGACAAAATTTTAGATAGAAGTAGATACGAAAAAGTGTTCAAGTAATCTAATTTAACCCAAATTCGTGATGCTATGCATTATGCTTCATTTATAAGCCTTTACTCAATGAGCACCAATGACCAGTTTAGAATAATCATATTAAATGGCCGATCAACTTGACATGTCCACACTAAATCGTTTGTATTTTTTGATTTACAACTCAGAATGACACGAATCTAATGGCCACATTTAGCAATCTCAATTTTCTAAATTTTATCCAAATTTGAGATAGAAATAGAGACGACAAAGCGTCCAAGTAATCCAGTCTATCCAAACTATTTGATGCCATGCTTTATACTTCATTTATAAGCCTTTACTTAATGAGCACCAATTATCTGTTTAGAATGATCACTTTAACTGGCCACTCAACTTGACATGCCCGCACTAAATTGTCCGAAACTTTTGATTTAAAGCTCAGAGTTACACAAATCCAATGCCCACATTAAAGTAGCTCAATTTTCTAAATTGTAACAAAAGTTGAGAAAGAAATAGATACGATAAAGCGTCTAAGTAATGCAATCTATCCAACATTGTGTGATGCCATGCATTATGCTTCGTTTATAAGCCTTTACTTAATGAGCATTAATGATCAGTTTAGAATGATCACTTTAACTGGCCGATCAACTTGACATATCCGTACTAAATCGTCCAAAACTTTTGATTTAGAGCTCAGAATGACACGAATCCAGTGCCCACGTTAAGCTAGCTCAATTTTCTATATTGTGACAAAATTTGAGACCGAAATAGATACGACAAAGCATACAAGTAATCCAATCCATCCCGTTCTGCGTGATGTCATGCATTATTTTTCATTTATAAGCTTTTACTTAATGAGTACAATTGATCAGTTTAGAATGATCATTTTAACTGGCCGATCAACTTGTCATGTCTGCACTAAATCGTCCATAAGTTTTGATTTATAGCTAAGAATGAGCATAATTGATCTGTTTAGAATGATCATTTTAACTAGCCGATCAACTTGTCATGTCTGCACTAAATCGTCCATAAGTTTTGATTTATAGCTCATAATGAAACGAATCGAATCCCCACATTAACCTAGTTCAATTTTCTATACTGTGACAAAATTTGAAATAGAAGTAGATACGACATAGAGTCCAAGTAATCCAATCAATTCCGAACTGCGTGATGCAACGCTTTATGCCTCATTTATAAGTCTTTACTTAGTTAGCACCAATGATCATTTTAACTAGCCGATGACCTTGACATATCCGCTCTAAATCGTTTGTAACTTTTGATTTAGAGCTCAGAAACACACAAATCCAATGGCCACATTATGCTAACTCAATTTTCTACAGTGTAACAAAATTTGATACATAAATAGATATAACAAAGCGTCCAAGTAAGGCAATCTATCCAA
Organism: Pugionium cornutum; assembly: GCA_018901935.1. Taxonomy (NCBI): domain Eukaryota; kingdom Viridiplantae; phylum Streptophyta; class Magnoliopsida; order Brassicales; family Brassicaceae; genus Pugionium; species Pugionium cornutum. The sequence continues at coordinate 11,836,212 of CM032164.1, read as the reverse complement.
TACTTTGTGATGTCATGCATTATGCTTGATTAATAAGTTTTTATTCAATCAGCACCAATGATGAGTTTAGAATGATCACTTTAACTAGCCAATCAACTTTACATATCCACACTAAATCGTCTGTAACTTTTGATTTAGAGCTAAAAATGACCTGAATCCAATGCCCATGTTAAGTTAGCTCAATTTTCTATGTTGTGACAAAATTTGAGACATAAATTGATACGAAGAAGCGTACAACTAATCCAGCCCATCCCAAACTGCATCCTGCCATGCATTATTCTTCATTTATAAGATTTAAATCAATGAGCACCAACGATAAGTTTAGAATGAACATTTTAAATGGCCGATCAACTTGACAAGTCTGCACTATATTGTCCATAACTTTTGATTTATAGCTCAAAATGACACGAATTCAATGCACACATTAAGCTAGTTAAAATTCTATATTGTGAAAAAATTTGAGACAGAACGAGATACAAAAAAGTGTACAAGTAATCCAATCTATCCCAAACTGTGTGATGCCATGCATTATTCTTCATTTATAAGCTTTTACTTAATAAGCACCAATGATCAGTTTAGAATTATCAATTTCACTGGCCAATAAACTTGACATGTCCGCATTGAATCGTCCGTAACTTTTGATTTAAAACTCATAAACACATGAATCCAATGCCCACGTTAAGCTAACTCAATTTTCAATAATGTAACAAAATTTGAGACTGAAATACATACGACAAAACATCCAAGTATTCCAATATATCCCAAACACTATGATGCCATGCATTATGCTTCATTTATAAGCCTTTACTGAATGAGCACCAATGA